>WEIV01027158.1:289555-327113 GCA_013390005.1 Calyptomena viridis | reverse complement strand
GTGGGGACACAGGGCTGGCCCCTCCCTGGGGTATGGATTTGGCAGCACAACTGTGCTCAGGGTTCTTGGGTTCCACTCTTCCTGCACAGGGTTCCATGTTTTGAGGGCTGGAACACAACAAAATCCAAACCAGCTCACTTAGTTTACGTGTCGATGGAGTTTGTCCCTCGTGGAGTTCCCTCCTCTGCTCGAGGAGGGAAATGTGGTTTTTTTTAATGACACATGAGCCTCTGGAGTGGTGATATTGCCCAGAGAGCTTGTGGACTCCCCATCCCTGGAAGTGTCCAAGGCCAGGTTGGAGCAACCTGGGATAGTGGAAGGTGTCCCTGCCCATGGCAGGGGGTGGGATGAGCTTTAAGGTCCCTTCCAACCCAAACCATTCCAGGACTCTGAAAGCCTGGCTCTGCTGGCGCTCAGCCACGCACCCAGTGTTGACAAAACAGCTAAACAGCTACATGTGTCTCTCCTTTGTTTTTCTTTTCAGTTACACTTTGCTTATTCTGTTATTTTCCTACCTGTGTCCTGTGGGATCTGGTACCTGCTGGTAGGGACTGCCTGAAGCTGTGTGGGGCTGGGGAGGGAGGGGAGCCCTGAGTTGTCAAAGCTCAGCTTAGATTTGCTGATACATTTAAAAAAAACCCCCAAACAAACCAAAACACAGTCTTGTGATCCAGGTTTTTGTTTTTCCCAGAGGAAACAGCCGCTAGGTGGTAAGCTGGCTCCTTCCCACAACGGGAATGACTGTGGAGGTGGCTGGTTGGGATTGCTGCCCGCCCCTGCTGGGGTGTCCGTGTGGTGCTGCTGGAGCCTCCCCTCCAACAGGGAGGGAAAAGTGCTGCGGGAGCTTTTTCCACTCTCTGACTGGGAAAACCTCGAGCCTGTGTGGTGGAAGGGCTGTGGCTCGGCAGCCTCACTCCCCTGCTGCCCCGGTGGCACTGGGATGGCTGCTGTGGTGACACGGGGGCGGGAAACAAGAAGAAAATCTTGGAATGTCTGGTTTTTTCCTTGGAAACAAGGGCTGAGCATCCCGGCCGGGCTGGGGCTGCTGGAGGGATGGCAGCAGGGCTCCCATGTCCTGGCTGCCAGGGCTGTCATCTGAGTCACTTCCAGGCGTTGTGGGGACTCTGTCGGGTTCTGCTTCGTTGCTTCCCTTTTTCTTGACCGCCATGGGGAGCAGCAGGACGGAGTAGAAGGCAGGAGGAGGTGGATGGCAGCAGCTGGAGGAGGATGGCATCACGGTGGCGCTGGGGACACCGGGAGCCCTGGGGTATGTGTGTGTGCTGGGAGAGGTCCCGGCAGTGCCGTGGCCTGTGGAAAGAGGCAGCAGTTGCCCGATGAGGAATTGTGGTGAATTAACTGTTAGAGAAGCAGGAGAATGGTCTTTTTTTTTTTTTTTAATTTTATTTTTGTGTATGTGGCTTAGCCTGGGAAAGCATCGCTGGCCCGTAGAGGGAGTGTTTTGGTAAGAAAAAGTGACTTAAACCTGTGTCTCCGGGCAGTGCCTCAGGGCTGGGGGGAGAAGTGAGCATGGAATTATCCTCCTCTGTGTCCTCTTTGTGCTGCCAGGTGTTCCTTGGGCTCAACTGTGGCTGGAAGGTGCTGTGTTTGCTGCCTCGGTTTTGGTTTTCAAACCTGTAAATGAGAATAAACTCGGGAGGGTTTTGGGGGAGCAGGAGGTGCCGTTGCTGTGGTTTCTGCTTCTCAAGCAGTGGCTCCAGCTGCCTGTGCAGGCTGGGCAGGAATTGGTGCTTTTTGTGCAAAGCCATCCCTGACTCCTGGGCTGGGAGCTGGACTCGCTGTGCTCCCTGGAAGCAGCTCACCAGAGGAGCACCACAGCACTTTAATGATGTTTAATTATTTTTAAATATTAGCTGGTGAAAATAACTTTGAATGCCTGGCTTTCTCCTGCCCTCAGCTCTCCATGCCACACTGTCTCTGTGCTGTCAGGCAGCTCACGTGCCTTCTTGAGCACATAGCTCCCATCATCTCCCTCTTTCCTGGGATATTCTGCACCAGTTTAATGAGAAAACAGGGCTGAAAAGTTAAGGAACATGGTGTTCACAGTGCAGAGCCCGATGCGTCACTCTGTGCAGTGCCAAGGCTTTTTTGTCTGTGCTGTCGTGGCTTTTTCTGTGTAATAGGAAGTGTTTTGTGCAGAGTGTGTAATTCAGCCTGTAGGGAAGTGCTGGTTGGTGCTTTCCCTTCCTGGAATAAGACTGAGCCACCTTATTAAGTTCCTACTTGATTCCTCTCTAATTCTCTGGAAAAATACCGGTGTTTGCAAGAGCAAAGTGCACACGGGCAGTGTGTGCCCAGGTGGGTGAGAAGACCAGTGGCAACTTGGCCTGGGTCAGGAATGGGGTGGGCAGCAGGACCAGGGCACTGGTGAGGCCCCACCAAATCCTGGGAACAGCTCTGGGCCCCTCGTGACAGGAGGACATTGAGGGACTGAGAGTGTCCAGGGAAGGGAATGGAGCTGGGAAGGGGCTGGAGCACCAGGAGCAGCTGGGGGAGCTGGAGGAGCTCAGCCTGGAGAAAAGGAGGCTCGGGGGGGAACCTTCTCAGTCTCTGCAACTCCCTGACAGGAGGGGGGAGCCAGGTGGGATTGGGCTCTGCTCCCAGGGAACAAGGGACAGGACAAGAGGGAATGGCATCAAGCTGTGCCAGGGGAGGTTCAGGTTGGACATCAGGAGGAATTTCTCGATGGAAAGGGTGTCAGGCACTGGAAGGAGCTGCCCAGGGAGGTTTGGAGTGCCCATCCCTGGAGGTGTCCAAGGAATGACTGGCCATGGCACTCAGTGCTGCTCTGGGCTGGGGGACAAGGTGGGTATTGGACACAGCTTGGACTCCATGATCCTGGAGGGCTTTTCCAACCTCAATGATTCTGTGAGTGTGTCTTCTCATGGACGTGCAAAGATTCCCACTTCCAGGTGGCAAGAGCTATTTTTGAGGCTCAGACATGATTCCCCTCCCCAGTTTAGTTTATTATTATTAATTCAGGTGGTGTCACTTCATCCATGGGAAGAGCAGTGCAGCCTCTGGGTCTTCAGGGTCAAATGTCAGTCCATTGGCTTAGAAAATAAGTTTTCATGCTTCTGCTCTAAAAAACTCCTCTTTGCTCCCAGGTTTGGAAGCTCTGGCCATGGATCAGAAAGGCTATCGACGGGAGAGCTTCCAGAGCAGCACCAGTGATGAGGATATGCTGGAAATAGCTGGAGCATCTGTGGACTTACCCATGGCAGATGATGACCCACCACTCGACAGGGAGATGGGAGGTAACACCCACGAGCTTTCCTGGTTTTCCTCATGGCTTTTGGTAGGATTTCATGTTCATATTTTCTGTCTGGATCCCGCTGGCCTCTGCCCAGGATGGGTCTGGTGTTTGCTGGCACCAGGGTGAAGAGTTTGCAGCATTCCCCGGTGGATTGCATCCCTGCCTGTGTGGTTGCTGTGCTGTATCCTTTCCCACCATTTTGCTTTCAGGGCTTCTGGACAGTCCTTTCTGGAGTTTCCTGAAGTAGAAGCTGTAGGGAAGAGCTGGCAGTGACAGGAGGGAGGGGTGTGAGTGCCATGGGCAGGGATGGCAGAGCAGAACCATTCCTGGGGGGCTGTGATATGAGCACAGATCCTCCCCTCCCTTTCCCCTTCCCCTCCCCTCTTCTTTATCTGTCATTTTAAAGGTTTTCTCTTGTGGAGAGAATCTTGCAGTGTGACAGCACAGAGGGGTTTGTTGGCTCCCCATTCCAGCCCTCAGCTGTCCAGAGAGTCTGTTCCTTCTTCCTGGGTCTGAGCTGTGAAATTGATGGAGGAGGGATGAATCTGCATGGATCTGCTGAGCTTTGGCACTGGACAAGCAAGACCTGCTTGCTTTTATCCTCTGTGAATTATCACAAGTTACTGTAAAAGCAGAAATACTTAATTTGAGGATCCATATCTTCCTATAAACCTTCTCATCCTCTTCTTTCCCCACCCCTGTTACTGTGGGGCAGAAATTCAAAAGAAATCCCTCTGGTTTGCTTCCCAGCTGTGAGCTCTGCCTCTGGAAGGGAAGACAGGCTTCCCAAAAATGTCATGTGCCCAGAGCCTAAACTGCCACCTCTTCTGCAGGGGGATGTGACCCTTGTCCCTTTGGCTGGGGCTGATACCTGTGGCTTGAAGTGATGGGGGTGGCAGCACTTCAGGGGGCTGCCCTAATCCTGTGGGGAGTGAATCATGGAATCACAGGATCATTTGGGTTGGAAAAGCCCTGTGAGACCATCAAGTCCAGCCACTCCCCCCATCACTGCCCAGGGTACCACTAACCCATGTCCCCAAGTGCCACATGTATGTGTGTTTTAAATCCCTCCACAGATGGTGACCCCACCACTGCCCTGGGCAGCTGTGCCAGGGCTGGACAACACTTCCATGAAGAAATTTTCCCTAATATCAGCTAAACCTCCCCTGACACAGCTTGGGGCCAAATACCAGAGGAGTGGCTCCCCTGGACAAGGCTCTCCCTGTTGACAGGATGCTCCAGGCCATGGGGAGGTGGCACAGAAGTAAAAGAGGAAATGTGAAAGGGGAAAGAGCTCCAAGAGCTCGTTGCCCAAAGGCCATTTTCAGTTCACCCTGTGATTTTCCCCTGCTGACTTCAGGAGATGTTTGGGTGCCAGCTGTGAAACCTGAAGCTGTGGGGGCACAGGGTGCCCTGGAGCTGGGGAGGTGGGGACTGAGGCTCTGCCTGGTGTGGTGTGGGATGGGGGCAACTTAGTGGCACCTCTGGAAACCAGAACACAACCCTCCCTTCCCCAAAGCTGTCAAACTCTCCTGCAAGAGTGGTGGCTTCTCAGATTGAAACAGAACATCCCAAACTGGAGATTCCAGCTCCTGCCAGGTGCCCAGAGGAGGAATTGTCACCTACTTCCCAGGGGATTTGTAAATCTGGAGCACGTGTGGCTGTCAGAGCTCCTCAGAGCTTTCCTTAGGAGCCCTTGACTGGTGACTGAGGGTGGCAGGGCTCTGTTGGGAACCACCAGCCTTGCTTGCTGCTGCTAAAATGTAGATTTTCCAAGTGCTTCAGGCCTGTTTCAGTCACGTTGCTCTAAATCCAACTGCAGTGGCTTCTCACACCTGTTTGTGTTACTGAAACCTCACCATGAGTAACACATTCTCTCCCTCTTATCTCCTCTGGTCTGGACTTCAGCATTTAATCAGTAAAACATAACAGATAAGACTTTTCTTGATTATTATGGGTTTTTTTCCATGCTGTTAAGTTGAGATTGGGAGTCAAACTTGGCTTTTAATCAAATCCTCTGATACTTCTCTAGTTTTCCTTGGAGTCTTGGCACTAAGTAAAGGTGTTACACCAGGCAAGAAGGGAATCTTAGCAGTGCTTCCTCAAAATTGTTGCCAAAGCTGGGATTTGCATCTTGGCCAAAGGGTTCATGGAGTGGGACAGTCTTTTTAAGGATGCAGAAACCTAGAATCACTAAATAGTTTGGGTTGGAAGGGACCTTTAAAGGTCATCTGACTTCCCAGAAGTTGTTTTGTCTTACTGGCATCAGCTCCCCGTGTCACAGTTCAGGTGCTCAGAGCTACACATGGTGTTCAAGGTGCATTTGTGCAGCAGTAAATCTCTGCTGCTTCTTAGTTTAAGGGATTAAAAAGAAAGAGCTGTTTCCTGGTTCCTCCCCTCCAGTGTTGAGCAATGACTTGGTGAGTGTTGTCAGCAGACACTCGAAGTCAGATGTGCTGACTGAGAGCAGGAGGGTTTGCAGTTCTCTTACCCCTCCCCAAACCCTTGTTTTTTTGGCAGAGAGTTTCTTCTGCTCCCTCACATCCCAGCTGTGAATTTCCAGAGCCAGCCCAAGAGGTGCTGGTTACCCAGAACATCACCCTGAGTGTGGGCACCACTTCTCCAGACCTCTTAGAAATACGTGGAGTAGTCCAGGATAAGCAGAGCTGAATGAGATTCCAGGGTTGCCTTCTTCTTGTTTTGAAAACAGAGGGATTTATTCATCATCCTGTGTCTTCAGTCTGTTGCTTTTCTGTGAGAAACTTTCCCAACAGCTTAAATTGCTTAAGATCTTCTAGAGAAAATTCTGTCCAAAGCTTCATGGGTACCCAAAACACAGTCAGCTGGATTCTATCTTCAATCCTGTTGATTGTTGGGGGGTTTTGGATGAAATATAAGATTTATGAGGCCTGATTTCTATAGCAAAATCTGCTGGAACAGCTGCAATTCCAGGAAATGTCTCCTGGATGAGAGATTGCTTCTGCCAACCTTGTTATGAGAGGAGGTTGTAATGATTCCTTGGTGTCCCTTTCCAAGGCTATTAAAATGCTAATGGTTTCCCCTGAAAAGGTGAAAGGATGTGGTGGCAGTGCTGGTTTGTTTTGTGCTTTATTTCCCCACTCAGGCAGTGGGGAGGCAGCACCAGGCTCAGGAGGAATAAGATGTAATGCCTGGGAGTCATGGCAGCCTCTGGATGGGGTTTAAATTGTAGGAGCAATGGACTGTGTTCTCCCCTTCTTTCAGAGCAAGACTTAAAAATGTTCCAGTGGTGGAAGGTCTCCTTTTCTCAGTGGGATTTGAAGTTTTTTTCTCTTGGAGCTGTAAAGGCAAGAGTTAAGGTAGGTAGTGGCAGGACAAGGAGGAATGGATTTGGACTAAGAGAGGGGAAATTTAGGTTAGGTTTAAGAAACTCTTCCCTGTGAGGGTGGGGAGGCCCTGGCACAGGTTGGGCAGAGAAGCTGTGGCTGCCCCATCCCTGGAAGTGTCCCAGGCCAGGCTGGAGCAACCTGGGATAGTGGAAGGTGTCCCTGCCCATGGCAGGGGGTGGGATGGGATGAGCTTTCCATCCCAAACCGTTCTGTGTCTCAGTTACCAGAGATGTGAGCACACAGCTTACCCTGCCTGATTCCCGGTGCTTATGAGCACAAACAGGATTTAGCAGTGCGTTACTCCCCACCTTAAATTAAAAATTTAATTAAACATTGAGTTGGAAGCCTCGAGCTGGCACATCTCCCCCGGCTTTCTTCTTCACCCTCCCTCCTCGTACAGAACCCCTGAGCAGTTATCAAAGTCAGCGTGGGGAGGGCGTAGAGTTTCAGCCTCGCAGACAATGTCTGAATGACAAGTTATCACCAGCAAATTGGAGCCGGAGGAACTTAATCACCAGCCCCTTTGAGCTCTCGTGTACATTGAATGGCGAGATAAAGGTGCTCGTGGGGCCCGGGGGTTGGGAGAAGACTTTGAAGTATCGACTGTGCCGAGAGGACAAAAGGACAATCCAGTGCCTGCCTGCAGGAAAAACAGTGAGCAGAGAGCTTTGCTGGGAGCTATTCAGCAAGGAAAATGTCAGCTGGGTGGGAAAAGAAAGGGGTTTGTGTGTCAGTACAGCAGTGGCCGACCCACCGCTGTCGGGAGACTGTTGATAGATGTGCGTTTTCCTTGCGCTGTGTCCTGACTTGGTGCGGGGCTTTGGAAATGGGGAGCGGAGCAGGGCATGTCCCTGGAATGCCAGGAGCATCCCCTGAGGGAGCTGGGGAGCAGGGTGCTCGTGTCTGGAGTGTCCCTCTGGGGACAGGCTGGTGAGGTGGTCAGGGGTCGGGTTTGGTGGATCTTTGGGGTTGTTCTGTCGTGGTGAAGGGGAACTTGTGAGTCAGAGCAATCCCAAGCACAGATCCAGGGTGAGTGGAGAATGGATGGAGAGCAGCTCTGAATAGAGGGATATGGGGGTATTGGTGGATGAGAAGCTCCAGCCCTGGCACTCAGAAAGCCCCCATGTCCTGGGCTGGTCCCACACAGGGGATGGGGGATTCTGCCCCTCTGCCCCCTCAGGTGAGGCCCCACCTGCAGAGCTGCTCCAGCTCTGGGAGCAACAGCAGAAGGATGTGGAGCTGCTGGAATCCGGAGGGGGCCATGGAGATGCTCTGAGAGCTGGAGTCCCTCTGTTCTGGAGCCAGGGGTGTTCACCAGGAGAAGGATCCAGGGAGACCTTAGAGCCCCTTCCATTGCCTAAAGGGGCTCCAGAAAAACTGGAGAGGGACTTTGGAGAAGGGCCTGGGGGGACAGGACAAGGGGGAATGGCTTCAAACCGGCACAGGTTGCCCAGAAAAGCTGTGGCTGCCCCATCCCTGGAAGTGTTCAAGGCCAGGTTGGACAGAGTTGGAGCAGCCTGGGATAGTGGAAAGTGTCCCTGCCCGTGGCAGGGGGTGGAATGGGATGGTCCTTAAGGTCCCTTCCACCTCACCCCCCTCTGTGACACTGATCGTGTCCGAGTGGACGCTTTCCCCTGCCTAATTCCTGGTGCTTATGAGCACAAACAGCATTTTCCAGCGCGTTTCCTCCCTCCCGAAGCCGTGGGCAGCCCCAGCTCCGCAGCTCCCAGCCCGCAGCCCAGCAAACAGGTTTTAGCTCCCGGGAATCCATTCTGCCAGACAAAATATCCCGAGCGCTGCCGCTCTCCGCTTTGGGATGCAGCCTCCCACCGGGATTCCCAATCCCTGGCCGGGGCTCTCTCCCTGTGCCATCGCTGCGATCCTGCCCGTGTGTGGCTCATGTGACAATGCCGGTGACGACACGCCGGGTGCGGGGGGGGCCCGGCGCTGCTGCGGGATCAGAGTCCGGAGGAAGAGGATGGAGCAAGTGCCGCTGTGAGCCCCGGGAATGCCCCCCATGGCACACACAGACCCCCAGGGATGCTCCCGCGGGACGAGGAGCGGCTGAGCCCGGGTGAGGAGACCCTTGCAGGGAGGAGGAGGAGAGCCAAGGGGGATGTGTCCATGTGTCCCTGCACGAACTGGTGCGGGTGGCTCCGGGGCTGGGATGAGCGTGGTGGATCAGGCTGGGTGGGCTGTGGGATTTCTGCTGTGTAATGGTTGTTTGCTGCCTGCAATCCCCTGGCTTTTCCGGGATTTGCTGGAGCAGGGAAGCGCTGGCAGAGCTCTGCGGGTGCCCTGGCTGTCCCCTTTTGCTGGCAGGACAGTTCCTAAACGCTGGGGCTTTTGTGGCACAGGGCAGAGTCTGTAACTTTAACAAGCCCTGCCTGATTTTTCTAAGCCAGAGTCTGAAGTCAAGGATTAATTAACCCGTTTTGGGGAGGTGATCAGAGCACTGAGAAATCCGTGTTTAAAAATGAGCTTTAACAGAGTGACTTCTCACTTGCCATCCGTGGCATTAAATTCTTATTTAGAGATCTGGACATTCCAAACAGGGAGACCGGTGTGATCATCTTGGATGTGTTTTGGCAAGGCATCACTGAGCTCATTTTCCTCTTTTATTCCTATCTGGTTATCCTAGGATCCTTGATTTTCAACAAGCCGAGGCTGGAAATATGATCTTGGTAAATATTTATGGCTGTCAGCCATTTTATCATTCTGGATTACTCCTGAATAAAATAAAAGTATGTATTCTCATTATCATCTGTCAAATGGACAGTTGCAGTGTATGGCAGGAGGCCTTGGGATTTTGCTTTGGGAATAGAAACCCTGGTGCTGTAGGATGGCAGGCTGGGATGAGTGGGATCCTGGAGAGCAGGATCAGGCTCCAAACTGGTCTGGAGTGGGTGAGTCTGGTCATCCCATCCTTTCTGCATGTGGGATCACCCAGGCTGTGCCTGAGGGACTGTGGATGCTCTCAGGGTGTTGCTGGGGGTTCCATGACCTGCAAACCCTGGCACCGCAGCTCTGTGCTCACTTTGTGCCCTCAGGGTCTGGTTTGTGGTGCTCTGTGGCAGCTCTGAGCTGGGAGAGCATTCCCAGGACAGCTCAGAGTCGCTGGTCTGGGCAGTTATTCCAGGAGAGTGAGCATGGAATGCCCCTGATCTCATCTTGTTGCAGAAAGTGCTTCTCAGAGTGTTCTTTTTGCTTGGTTTAGCTCTCCTTTATTAATAGTTTAATTTAGGACAGCTGTACCTGTAATCTTTAGGAGAGATTTTGGTGGATATGCCAAAACCCAATGAAATGAGATGGGAGTGGTTGGGGTACTTTTAGGAGAGTTGGTCATTCCTGTAGGAATAAAACCAACCCAGTTCTGCTGGACATGGTCTCCATGTCCTTTTTGGTGGAGACCAGCAGCTCTGGGCTGGAGGTGGGACTTGTTGAGCTGCAGGTGACTGGGAGGAGGCCTCAGTTCCTCTCCTGTACCAGATCCCTGCTCCAGGTAACTCCCATTGCCTGGGAGGCCATGGGCAGCATCATCCAGGTGGCTCTGGACAGGTGGGCAGGAGGAATTCCAGGTACCTCAGTGCTCCCCTGGTCATCTCTTGTTATCAGGGTGATTTATTCTGGGGAGGTTCTGGTCCATCAGGTTTGTATGATTGGAATTTCCACTGGGGATATTGGAACAGAGAAGTCTCTGGAAGCCTTGATGCCAGGTTGTGTATTTCCAAGCTTTTGGCCTCAAAAATGTTAAACCCAGGGATTCCTCAGGGATCTTGGCAAATGTACCCTGGTTTTTTCCCAATGCAAGTTGAGGCTCGTGATCTGTGCACTCACTGTTGGGAAGAGCTCTGGAGAACTCCAGTTCATCTTTTTTTTGGTCCCAGATGCAGCGAGGAGCCTTTTTAAGTGGGTTATTTTGTGGTGGTTGTCAGTTCTGTACATGACTCATCTTGTTTTCCTGCAGCTTTTTCCCTGTGAAGAGGCAGCTCTGCCAGTCTGGGAGATGGGCTTGGGAAGACATTACAGCCCTTTTCCCCCCCTGCTTTAGATGGTGGGACAGAGAGCAGCTCTTTGAATTCCTTATTTTTCCCATCTGGAGACACCTTTACCCTGGTGATTTCTGCAACTTAAACATGCTGAGTGAGATATCCACCATCATCCTGGGAGTCTTAACCCTCCTCTTCCCCTCCACCTTCTAGTTTTGACTGGATTTTGGTTTTTGCTCTGTTGTTTTTCCCTCTGGATGACAGGAAACACGTAGTGTCTTACAGAACCATGATTTTGGGAATGTACCCCCACGCTAAACATTGTTTTCCATGGGCTGGAGCAGGAGGTTGAGTGACTTGGCTGAGTTCTTTTAAGCCAAAGGAGGCTGCAAGCCCCAGTTTGGTGTTTTCCCAAGCCCCTATTTCTGCTTTCCAGGCCCCTTTGGATGCTTTGCTTTCCCTGTTTCCATGCTCCCATCCATGCCCATCCTGCTCTTGTCCTCACCAGATCCACCTGGGACTCCTTTCAGCTCTCCTGGAGGTCTCGAATATTCCCTTTCTCCTCTCCCCTCTGCCTGCCTCAAATGGCAAAATATCCTCATGGCAAGTCCTGGATTCAGGGAAAAGTCAACATCTAGATGCTAGTGGTGGTTTACTTTGATTTTCAACATTTGTTTCCAGGAACAACTCCATGTCCTTGTGGAGCTGGGAATAGTGTACCTGGGATATTTAGCTCAGGGAACAACCTCAGTAGCTCTTTGTTTCCATTGAAACCTGTGTTTTTCCCCCTGAATCGGTGTTTTGTTTTCTTACAAAAATAGGGGGAGAAACTAAGAAATGCTCAGTTTTCCCCTTTCCTCCATATCCAGGCTTTTCCTCATATAATGGAGGAGGGATAAATGGCAAAACCACCATGATGGATTTCCTGGAGGAGCCTCTTCCTGGCGTGGGCACCTATGAAGACTTTAACACCATAGATTGGGTCAGAGAGAAATCCAGGGACCGGGACAGGCACAGGGAGGTAAAAATTCCTACTCTTCCTCATGGACACCGAGGGCAGGATTATTCCCTTGTTAGACTTAATCTTAGTTCTGGTTGGGAGGCACCTGGCATGGAGGGATTACCCTTAGGATGGGAGCTGAGAGCTTTAGTTTGAGCAAAAGGAGCCCTAAATCCAACGTGTTGCAGTTTATCAGTTGCTACTTGTCTTCTGAAGGCTTTTATTCGTTTAAAATGTGGGTTTTGGATGCACAAACCTGCCTGTTTTTCTGCTCTCACAATTGCACTGGTGAATTGCAACTCTTTCTATTGGGATTTTTTTGTTTGAGAAGACTGAGTGCAATTCTTCCAGAATTCTTTCACCACTCTGCAATTAAAGGGATTTGCTCAGAAAGCAAAGGGTAGCTTTAAATGAAGTCCCATGTCCCCAGCCTGCTCCCACCTTGCTGGCAGCACTCTTGGAGGGTGATGACTGAACTCAGCTTGTGCATTTGTTTGCCAGAATATTCTTTGATTCTTTATTTTTATCCCTGGGCCTCACAAAACAACTTGTATCTTACTAACAGAGCCCAGACCCTGCTCAGCATGTGAATAAATGCAAGAAATAAAGTATAATGCCCAACTTCCAGTGAATACAGACCCACCCAAGGGGCTTTGTGTCCCTGCTGCCTCCTGCCCCAAAACTGCTCCTGTTTCTGGGTTGAGTCCAAACCCCAAAGCCTTGGCACGGGTGTGGGGATGAAGGTGGTGCCCATCAGTGTGGAACAGAACCTGTCTTCTGTCTGCAGAGATCAGAGAATCATGGAATGGTTTGGGTTGGATGAGAACTTAAACCTCATCTTGTTCCAACATCCTGTGCCATGGGCAGGGACACCTTCCACTATCCCAGTTTGGTCCAACCTGGCCTTGGGCACTTCCAGGGATGGGGCAGCCACAGCTTCTCTGGGAAACCTGTGCCAGGGCCTCTCCACCCTCCCAGCCAAGAATTCCTTCTCAACATCCTATCTAACCCCACTCTCTCTGGCAGTGGGAAGCCATTCCCTGTGTCCTGTCCCTCCAGGCCCTTGTCCCAAGTCCCTCTCCAGCTCTCCTGGAGCTGCTTTAGGCTCTGGAAGGGGCTCTAAGTTCTCCCCAAAGCCTTCTCTTCTCCAGGCTGGACATTCCCAGCCTGTCTCCGTGGGAGAGATCAAATCAGAGAGGTGTGGGGTTGGTCCAGTGAAAAGAAATCTAAAGGAAGCAGTTTTGGCAGCCACCCCAAGCCCTCCTGGATTCTGTCGTGGTGCTGCTGGGATCACTGTGGCATTTGGAAGACACAAACTCCAGAGTAAAACCCAACAGATGCTCATCCAGGCAGAAAGGATTCTTACTGTGTTTATTCCTCATTTAGTGGGGTATTAGTTGTGTGCAGCACTGTGCCTTTTTATCTGGGAATAATAGTGACGAGCTGGAATGTTTCCCTTGGGAGAAGCAGCCGGAGACACAATAGCTGCTCTGTCCCTCTTTGTCTGCCTGTCAGGAGCAGTGAGACTGACAGGCCTCAGCTCATCCAGGGGCATCTTGGATGGGGCTGAGTCCCACTTCCCAATGCCACCAGTGCCCCTTTCCCAGTCTGACCATTCCTCTGTACTGGCATCAAACCTCCCTCAGTGTCCATATCCTTGAGGCCCTGGCACAGGCTGCCCAGAGAAGCTGTGGCTGCCCCATCCCTGGAAGTGTCCAAGGATGGGGCTTGGAGCAACCTGGGATAGTGGAAGGTGTCCCTGCCCCTTGAGGGGGCTGGAATTGGGTGATCTTTAAGGTCCCTTCCCACCCAACCCATTCTGGGATTCCATGACCCTTGATCCATTCTCCCACACCTCCCAGCCTGAGCTGTAGGAGCAGCCGCTGCCCGATGCTTTTCTCTCCCCTCTCACAGCAGAGTGATGGTGTCACCAAGTAGTTTTTAGAGCATTTACACCACACTGGATCAGCATCCTCATGGATTTTTGTTTCCTTTCGAAAACCCTTTCCCAGATCACCAACAGAAGCAAAGAGTCCACCTGGGCTCTGCTGCACAGCGTGAGCGATGCCTTCTCTGGCTGGTTGTTGATGCTCCTCATTGGCTTGATGGCAGGTAAGAGCAAACCTCCAGGGGAAAATTCCTGCACTGCAGCATCAGGATCGATTCCTCCACAAGCTCTGGCAGATCCCTGGAGCAGGAGGATTTGTTCCTGGACTTGTGCTGACACTGAGGTCTCTGCCGCTGCCTTGGAATTCATGGAGAATGGGTTTTAAATGCTTTGAGGCCCTGTCTGTGCAAAAGCAAAGTACAAAACTGAAGCTGTGGGCTGTCCTGGACACTGCTCTGGGTCTGCTGCTGGTACAGAGCTCTGAAATAAATAATAAATGTTAATTAAAGCAGAGCTGATTGAAACGCTGGGCTGGAGGAGAGTGTTGTGCTGGTACCTCTGTGCCAAACACTCCTTGGTGGCACTGCAGAGGTTAATGCCAGGGACTGCCAGCAAGAGCTGAGGTTTTTTCCTACTTTACTTGGATATAAAAAAAACAAGAGGTGTTTTTTTAAAGTCAGTTTCTTTCAGGGATTGGCTGGCTGAGACCTTTTAAATGATTTAGAAGCAAACTTTGGCCCCAGGGCAGCTGGAGTAAATCACTTGGATACAGATCTTCCCGATAGGAAGCAGCTGAGCATCTGTCACAAGGGATGAAGTGAAATCTCCTGTTAATATTTACCCAGGAAGGCTGCTGGCCAGTTTGTCATTAACTGGTGGATTTGCTGAATGTTCATTGCAGCCTCTGGAGCTTGTGCTGCCACTTGCTCCAATGGATCAGAGGCCCCTGATCCTGGCCTGTGCTTTGGTGTGGGGATTTGGGTGAAAGTAGAGCTGATCCTTGGGATCTTGTGATCCCACTGGTCTTTGGGGAGCTTAGGAGTTATTAACAGAAATTGCTTGAAGATTCCTCTTTTAAAATCCAGATTAACTTCTGTGCTGGCTCTGCTTGTGTTGTTTCACTTGGCACAATTGTAAATTTCCCCTCCTTTTTTTGAATTGGGATTGGAAAAGTTTTCTCCAAATTCATAGATATTCCTGTCACAATGTCAGTGTCTGAGTCCCCCAGGAATGCCCTCACACTGCTGCCGTACTTTGTTTAATAAACAGTTTTTCAGTGCCATTGAGAAGAATTAATTGCTGGGGATGCAGGGTGAATTTGAACACAGTCAACTCTGAAATATCATCAGCCACGCTCTGTTTCTTGACATGCTCTTTTCAATATGCTGAAGTTATTAAAAATTAAGCAGATCTTCCCCTTTAGCTCTCCATAGAATGAAGGTGAATTGTAGGCAGAAATTAGCACTGCTCTACGTGGGTCAGACCTTTAAGTGTTTGAGTCTGCACAAGCTGATTATTAAATGATTTGGTTTTTTTTTTCCTTTAAACCAGGTTCCTTGGCAGGGCTGATCGACATCTCTGCCCACTGGATGACAGATCTGAAGGAAGGAGTGTGCTTGGCAGGGTTCTGGTTCAACCATGAGCACTGCTGCTGGAAATCCAACACCACCTTCACTGACAGAGACAAGTGTCCCGAGTGGAAAAGCTGGTCCCAGCTCATCCTCGGCCATGGAGAGGTGACTACAGCTGGTTTTGCTGCTGAATTCCCCATTTCCCAGCCAGGGAGTGATCTGGTGCCAGAAGTCCCAGCTCTGGGTGGTTCAGTGGTTTAATGTTCAGTTGTTGGGGTCTCCAGCTCTATCCAGTGGAGCAGCTGCTTCACTGAGACAACACTGAGCTGAGGTTGAGCTTAGAGGTCTTTTCCAACCTAAACAATTCCATGATTCTACTCCTGCACCTTGTTTGCTGTTTAACTAATGGCTTTTGGAGATGGGATTGGTTCATCCCCATAACCCAGCAAATGTACCTCATCCTTGAAAGCTCAGGCTTAGAGTAGCTCTCTCCATTTTTAGCTGATAACTCTGAGATGACCTGCTGTTTCTGTGTGCTCACCTCAGTGCACTGGTTTGATGTGGGCTCAGTTAGTGATCTAATTTGGGCATTTTCTCTGTGTTTCAGGGGGCCTTTGCATATATTCTCAATTATTTCATGTACGTTGTCTGGGCCTTGATGTTCTCCCTCCTTGCTGTGCTACTTGTGAAGGGGTTTGCTCCATATGCCTGTGGCTCAGGGATCCCAGAGGTGAGTGAGAAGGACAGTGGGTTGTTTTTCAGGTGGGGTGGGGACCCACCATCCATAACTTATATGTGCCTGTTATGGAATAATTCCTTCCACTTTCACATGGTGGCTTAATAGATGGGTGTTTTTCCAAGCTGTTCCTGAAACATGTCTAATACTAAGGTCTCCATGTAATCCCTTTAAAAACTAAGATGGCTCAGTTTTTACTGCAGGAGGTTTCACCATCAGGGATAGTGGCCCTGAAGGAAGGCCCCAGATGGCTGGTTCTGCCTTTGCATGGAGGGATTTTGACCAACTCTGTTACTTTGGATAGCTCATGGGGGGAACTCTGAAAGCTGTAAGGAAGGGCAGGATTGGGAACACCCAGTAAATCAGGAGCTCTGACCAGGGCTTGAATGAAAGCCTGTAGAGCTTTGTGTGCTTGACTTCCAGATCAAAACTATCTTAAGTGGTTTCATCATTAGAGGCTACCTGGGCAAGTGGACGCTGGTCATCAAAACCATCACCCTCGTGCTGGCTGTGTCCTCGGGGCTGAGCCTGGGCAAGGAGGGGCCCCTGGTCCATGTTGCCTGCTGCTGTGGGAACATCCTGTGCCACCTCTTCACCAAGTACCGCAAGAACGAAGCGAAGCGCAGGGAGGTACGTGGGGACACCCAGCTGGGGAGCTGGTGGCTCTGGGGCTTCCCCCTGAGGGTAAATGGTTGTGTTCTGGCATGTTCTCAGTGTGCCAGTATGAGTAACATGGTGTTATGGTTTGACTCCGGCTAAATGCCGAGAGCACACACACACATCCAAAATTTCTCAGAGAAGGAAAAAAAACCCTCGACTTTTGTGATGAGGATTACAAGCAACTGTTTATTAACTATTTCTCAAGCAAAACAGGCTCTAACTTAGAATATTAACTACTACTACTACTCTAACTTAGAATATTAAGTATTCAGTACTACTACTACTAAAATCAGAGCTTAAGAGTTTAAGAGTGAGAAGTTTGATAGATGTTACAGACATCTTTCTCCTCCTACCCCTCCTTTTTAAGATCTTTCTTCTTCCCCCAGCAGCATGGGAAGGCAGGAGTGGGGGGGGTTACAGTCAGACGTGGTCTTTGCTGCTGCTCAGAGAGAGAGTCCCACCCCAGCTTTCCTCGTGGGGTCTTTTATTGTATTGACAACAGCTTTTCAGGTNCTTGGCTAGCTTGAAGCCAAGAAACCTCCAGCAGCTTCAAGAAGCCTCTCTCATAGCCCTCCCAACTAACAAAAAACTCTGACTACTTAAAACCACAACACATGGGCTGATTTATCTTTTTCTGAACCAAACCCAGTGGGTGAGCTGGCAAGTTTTGGCCTCACCTCCTCTTGTGTTACACCCTTCTGAGACACAGGGGGAGTGTGAGGTGTTCTGGGGGGTGAAATCACTGGTGTTGTGTTGCACTGGAGCTTTATCTGAGGTGAAAACAGCTGAAATGAAAAGGAAGTTGTCAGCAATGCCACTTCTACTCATTTGGGGCCAGGACTGCTGAAACGTTAACGCTAATTTTTTGGAGCTACTTCTCCCTTGGGAATTGGCTGCCTCCACCTTTTCCCTGATGTCTTAGAGCAGGTCAGACCCGGCTGACTGTGCACTTGCTGGGGATAGATAGGTACAAATTTAAGAGAAGACAAAGAAAAGACTGACTGCCTTTGTGTGTCCCTCAGGTGCTGTCAGCAGCCGCTGCCGCCGGCGTGTCGGTGGCCTTTGGTGCACCCATTGGGGGAGTGCTCTTCAGCCTGGAAGAGGTAACCTTGGCATCTGCTCCTTTCTAGTGGGTTAAAAACAGCCCACTCCTGCCTGCTGGGCTGTGGGAAGCAGAGCCTTGGGAATACTGTATGTACAAGGCCAACCTAAAAGCTAATGGGAGTTCAGGAAATTCTTACAAATAGAGGAGGGTTGATTTTGGGTGGTGTCTGTCTGTAGCTTTGCCATGGTTGGTTTCCCCTGGTCTGTCCATGCTCAGCATTGGGACTGCTCACAGCCACAGCTGTGTTTTCCATGTAGGATCACAGAATCATTCAGGTTGGAACAGACCTCCAGGATCATTGAGTCAAAACCTGTGACCCATCCCCACCTTGTCACCCAGCCCAGAGCACTGAGTGCCATGTCCAGTTGTTCCTTGGACACCTCCAGGGACAGGGACTCCAGCACCTCCTTGGGCAGCCCCTTCCAATGCCTGACTGCCCTTTCCATGAAGAAATTCCTCCTGATGTCCAACCTGACCCTCCCCTGGCACAGCTTGAGGCTGTGTCCTTCTTGTCCACTCTCCTGACAGCTGTGTCCCAAGGGTACCTGGGAACAAACTTCTCTGGCTTATCAACTCCCTTTTCTTCCCAACGAGCTTCTAATCCTTGATCTCTTGATCTCAGATGTGAAAGGATCACCACTGTTTGCCTCAGGGCTTAGCTCAGAGGAGGGCTGGGATGGATTTGCTCAGCTGAGCACTAGTTGTGGTGGCAGCAATGGCAGGTGCTGCTCTGGGGCACTTTGGACTTTGCAGAGCCACACAGATTCAGCTCATGGCTGATGCGTAACAGCTTTTATTATCCGAGTGAGTCGCTTCAGGGATCACAGAAGTCAGGGCTCATCCCACTCATTGCAGTCCCTGTTGAACAGGAGCTCCAAACCAAGCCTGGGCTGCTTGGCTGGAGAGAGGAGGGAGTTAGCCAGCACACACAGATCTTTGTCCTGGGCTCTACTTCCTGCAGTGGGGCAGTGACAGGCATCCAAGTGACCAAACATGCTTTGTTCTTGCCTTTAGGTGAGTTACTACTTCCCTCTCAAGACCCTGTGGCGCTCCTTCTTCGCCGCGCTGGTCGCCGCCTTCACCCTGCGCTCCATCAACCCCTTCGGCAACAGCCGCCTCGTTCTCTTCTACGTGGAGTTTCACATGCCCTGGCACCTGCTGGAGCTGGTGCCCTTCATCCTGCTGGGAATATTTGGTGGCCTCTGGGGAGCTTTGTTCATTCGCAGCAACATCGCCTGGTGCCGGCGGCGCAAGACGACCCGGCTGGGCAAGTACCCGGTGCTGGAGGTGCTGGTGGTCACGGCCATCACGGCCATCCTGGCCTTCCCCAACGAGTTCACCAGGATGAGCACCAGCGAGCTCATTTCGGAGCTCTTCAACGACTGTGGGATTTTGGACTCGTCCAAGCTCTGCGAGTACGTGAATGATTTCAACAGCACCAAGGGGGACGACCTGCCGGACCGTGCGGCCGCCCCGGGCCTGTACACGGCCATGTGGCAGCTGGCTCTGGCCCTTTGCCTGAAGGTCTTCATCACCATCTTCACCTTTGGCATGAAGGTGAGGGTTGCCTGTAAAGGAGTTCCTGTTCTTGTTTTCTTCAGGACCCCAAGGTCTTAAGTTTTATTTCCTCCCTAACTAGACATGTTTCCCCGCAAAGTCTTGTTAGGAGGGGACAAACTGCAATTGTCCTGCCCTGTGTACCTGAGGGCGGTAGGAACCTCTCAGCCTGAGTGTGGGCAGTAAAACTGGTGTCTCGGGGCTCCATATCCTGTTTTCCAGGCACAGAATGCTCCTAAGTTGTCCTTTTTGTTACATATGTGATATAGATGCAGCAGGTAGTTGAAAAGCATGTGGTAATTTGTAAATGCCTAATCATGGCTGCTCCTTGCTCAGATGGTTTGGGACTCATTTGGTGCAGCCTCTGGAGCTGCAGGTGTAGTGCCCAGGTCTGAGCTTTCCTGCAGTGGGGAACTGGGCATCTCCCCCTGCCCTCAGTCCTCAAGGGTCTGTCTAAAAAAGTGACCCCTGTGCAGAGGTCTGGCATCCTTGTTGTCCTGAGCTGGTCACTGACATTCCAAGGGAGCCATTGAGTCTGTGAGACAGAGATACAACGTGGAAAGGAAAGGGGAGGGAGGGGATTCCCTGACAACAGCAGGACAAAGCTGAAAGGTGCTGGCAGTGGCTCTGCTAGGTGTCACTTGTGCTGCATGTGCTAATTCCCTGTCAGGGTGGAGTTCCAGTTTCTGCCAGGGAGGGAGGGTGGTTCCACTGCCAGTGTGTGAAGGCAGAGTGGGAAAATCCCGTGCCTGCAATAAACACAAGCTGGGATGGTTGGAAAAGCTCAGTGGAGTGTTAATGGTGGGAAGGTGAAGTTTGGTTGTGTTCTCTTTTGAGAGGAGCTTGTGAGAGCCTCTTGTGTGGCTGGTTCTCCTGCTCAGAATGGAGAAAATTCAGACTCTTATGCAGAGACTTCAAGGGTGCAGGAAAGGCAGGGGGGACAGAGCATGGCATCTTGGCCAGGTGGGCCAGGGCTTGCAGCAATCTGGCCTAGTGGAAGCCCACGACAGTGAGGTGGAACTGGATGAGCTTTAAGGTCCCTTCCAACCCAAACCATTCTGTGATCCATGACAGTTTTTATGTCCCTGCTCGCTGCAGGATGAGGTTGGACTAGAAGACCTTCAAAACATCCCTTCCAGCTCCACCGTTCCATGGCTTTAACTCCAGCAAAACCCTCCGTCCGTCCGTCTGTCTGTTCCATCAGTCCTGTTTGAACTCCCACATGTGTTCCCACAGGTGCCCTCGGGCCTCTTCATCCCCAGCATGGCCGTGGGTGCCATCACGGGGCGCCTGCTCGGGGTGCTGGTGGAGCAGCTGGCCTTCTACCACCACGACTGGGCCATCTTCAGCGGCTGGTGTGACCAGGGGGCCGACTGCATCACCCCTGGCCTCTACGCCATGGTGGGCGCCGCCGCCTGCCTGGGTAAGCACGGGATGGGCATTGCTGGGACACGTAAAGAGGGGCTCCAGTGGGCTAAAGGTTGGGCTCTGTGGTCTTCTTCTGTGTTAATCGAGGAATCACGGAATGGTTTGGGTTGGAAGGCGCCTTAAAGACCGTCTCGTTCCAGCTGTTAGTGGTTGGAGAGTTGTGGGAGGCCATGGGGGCTGGCTTCACCCTAGGGGAAGTTGTAGTAGAATGAGAGATGTGTTTCTCGTGCTCTTGGTGTTTTGCCAGTCCCAACTTGGTGTTGGACATCTTAGGCTCCACTGGGGAGCTCCTGAGTGAGAGCCAGAACAGATGGGGCTTCCCAGAGACTTAAGTTTTCCTGTGGGGGGTTTAATTCATTTTACTTCCTGTCCTGGATTTAAATGATGCAATTCTGCTTTCAAGTGCTCTGTTTTTTGGTAGCACTTAATCCTCTTGGCTGAGTTGGAGAGATTGGGTGCACGTGACCCAACTTCACTTCCACTGTAATTCCCAATCCTGTACTCCACAGAATGTGTGTAACTCTTAAGGGACTACTTTACCAGGAGAAACTCTCCTTTTGGGAACAAAAAAGCCATGCTACAAAACCCCATCTTTGACCTTTTGAGAGAGGATACACCTTGTTTGAGCAACCTGGTCTAGTGGAAGGTGTCCCTGCCCATGGCAGGGGCTTGGAACGAGATGGACTTTAAGGTTCCTTCCAACCCAAACCCTTCTGGGATTGTTTACATGTAATTGATGGAAAATAATTACACTTCAACTACCTTAATGGTTCCGTATGCCACTGGGCAGCACTGAATGGGATGGCTATTGGAATAAAATATTTGGGAGTAGCTTTGGGACTTGAATCTCAAAAGCATAATTAAAATATGCCGGGGAAAAAGCCACACAGAAACCTTGCACTCCATCCCAAGGCACGATGCCCTGGCAGGGACAGAGGGTTTCAGTGCTGCTCTGCTCGTGTTTGGCTTCCACCATGCTGCTGAACGTGGTGTCAGAGCCCAGCAGCACAACCTGTGCTGGCTCCAGCCCTTCTCTGGGTGGAACACACCTCGGAGCAGAGGGAAAAATCCCCCCCATCCTAAACAGGAGGTTTAGGTTTGCCCCCCAGGGTAACAGCCCTGGGGGTCCCTGAGTCAGAGCCTCCTCTGCTCCTCGTGGGCAAAGAGGACAGTCCTGAGCATTGTCTGTGCTGGTGCTGGATGCTGCAGCAGTTTTTTCCTGGAAAAAGGGAATTGTGCCAGCCCATTTCCAGCTGAAGTCACACTTCACAGAGTCGCAGAAGTCAGTGGGTTGTAAGGAACTCATCTTGAAACGGTGCAGAATAAATAAAACTCCATAACTTTTGAAAATTATAAAGGGAGTATGTATTCAGCACTGGACACAGGGGAGATAATTCTCCAAAGACTTGTGTAACTCACCCCAGCCTGAACCACATCTTTATTCACAAAGGTGTTCCATATACATTGGGTTACATAATTCTTTCATGCATATTCAGCCCCTGGCCCCGCCTGTCCTCACCTTGTATGTTAATTGGGTTCACGCCATTCTGAGTATGTGTCCTTTGTTCTGGTGGTCCCAGAAAGGCTCCTTTTGGTGGTCTTTTTGAGGCCAAAGGCTGATCTTCCTCAGGTTGAACTTTTCTCCTCTGCACGTGCGCTCTGGTTCTTTGGTGTTATCTTAAGTGAGTTGTGTTGATTCTACCAGTTTGGAGCCAGGAGGCTTTTTTATCTATCTCTTGCATCTTTTGGTCTCCTCTGGGTATTGCCCTTTATCAGTAAGTGGCTCCAGAAATTTGCATTTTCTTAGCTCTTGGCAAATGTTTAATTCATGTGGCTAACTTAAGCAAAACCCCCAAACCTCTGTTTGAATCTGCCTTCCTGTTCACAGGAGGGGTGACCCGGATGACCGTGTCCCTGGTGGTCATCATGTTCGAGCTCACGGGGGGGCTGGAGTACATCGTGCCTCTGATGGCAGCAGCCATGACCAGCAAGTGGGTGGCCGATGCCATCGGGCGGGAAGGGATCTACGACGCCCACATCCGCCTCAACGGGTACCCCTTCCTGGAAGCCAAGGAGGAATTCTCACACAAGACACGGGCCATGGACGTGATGAGGCCCCGCAAGAATGACCCTCCCCTGACGGTCATCACTCAGGACAGCATGACTGTGGAGGACGTGGAGACCATTGTCACCAAAACCACCTACAGTGGCTACCCTGTGGTGGTGTCCCGGGCGTCCCAGCGCCTGGTGGGGTTTGTCCTCAGGAGAGACCTCATCATTTCCATCGGTAAAATGTCCTTAAATATCCTTAAATATCCTTAAATATCCTTAAATATCCTTAAATATCCTTAAATATCCTTAAATATCCTTAAATATCCTTAAATATTTCCTAAATATCCTTAAATCTCCTTAAATATCGAGCCCTTCAATAGCAGCTGAGGGGTTCAGGCACCCCTGGTTCCACCCTGAGCAGGGTGGGTGCTGCTTGCGTTGGGTGTGAAGGACAGGGTGGCTTCTCACAGAATCCTTATGGTTGGAAAAGACCTCCAGAGCCATCGATTCCAACTTTTATCCCAAGTGCTCTCAAGTATTCCGAGTATCCAACCTGGTGTTTGAGCTGCCAGCCCAGCCCCTTCCCAGGGAGTCTTGGAATTCCAGTATTGAGTTGTAGTGTGGCAGGTACCTTTGTCCCCTGTGTGTGCACTGCTGTGAAGGTCTGAGGGATGGCCAGGACTTGACATGTTTTCCCTTTCTCAGCCAAGTGATGTCCATGGAGCCTGTGCCAGTTTTGTGCTTAACAATAGTCCTTTAACTGCTCTGCATGGGACTCAAATCAGTGACTCATAAAAGTACAAAGCATTTTATCTACTGCCTCTTAAAACTGGGAAGTTAAAGATCTCCAGGACGTGTATTTCCTTGGCCAGAGCTCAATGCTGAGGAACAACAGCCTAAAGCATGTTCTGGTCTCACCCCTGGGGTGGAACTTCGGGGACCTTGGAGGTTCTGCTGTCTCTTCTCTCAGGGAACAAGTGACAGGATGAGAGGAAATGACCTTAAGTTGCACCACAGCAGGTTTAGGTTGGATATTGGGGAAAACTTTTTCATGGAAAGGGTTGTCTGGCAGTGGCACAGGCTGCCCAGGGCAGTGGTGGAGTCACCATCTCTGGAAATACTTGGAAAACATGTGGATGAGGCACTTGAGGACATGGTTTAGTGGTGAACATGGTGGTGCTACTGGGCTGACACTTGGACTTGATGATCTTAAAGGTCTTCTCCAGCCTTAATGATTCTGTTATTCCATAAGAAGAAAGGCTGGGAACACATTCCACCCTCCTTGGGCCAGTGGGTGCCTCGAGGAACAGCTCAGGTGAAGGGAAGCAATGGATTTTTAAGGCCATCCAGTGTGGACAGAGGAAAGGGAATGTTCTTCCATTTGGGAAAGGAGGGATGATATTTAATCCAATATTTCTTCCTGCAGAAAATGCCCGGAAGAAGCAGGATGGGATCGTGAGCACTTCAGTTATTTGTTTCACTGACTACTGTCCCCCACTGCCTCCGAGCTCCCCCTCTGTGCTGAAACTCAGGAGCATCCTGGACCTCAGTCCCTTCACGGTGACGGATGAAATGCCCATGGAAATTGTCGTGGATATTTTCCGCAAGCTGGGATTGCGCCAGTGCCTGGTCACTCACAACGGGTAAGAGCCCTGGGGGTCCCCGAGTCAGAGCCTCCTCTGCTCCTCGTGGGCAAAGGGGGCAGCCCTGGGCATTGTCTGTGCTGGTGCTGGATGCTGCAGCAGTTTTTTCTTGGAAAAAGGGAATTGTGGCAGCGCAGTTCCAGCTGAAGTCACACTTCACGGAGTCGCAGAAGTCAGTGGGTTGTAAGGAACTTATCCTCCCCCCTGCCATGGGCAGGGGCACCTTCCACTATCCCAGGTGGCTCCAACCTGGCCTTGGACACTTCCAGGGATGGAGCAGCCACAGCTTCTCTGCCCAGCCTGTGCCAGGGCCTCCCCACCCTCACACACCTTTGTGTGAGGTGTCACTTCAAACCCCAAAAGGTTCTTCAGCCCCTGCCAGGGTCCCTTCTGGGAGTGTCAGTGCACTAAAAACATGTTTCATTTTCCAGGAAGCTGCTGGGGATCATTACCAAAAAGGATGTACTAAAGCACATTGCACAGATGGCCAACCAGGACCCAGATTCCATCCTCTTCAACTAGAGGCAGACTGTAGGGGTTGTGTGTCCACACAATCCAGCCCATCCTGGATAGACTTTCCTATTTTTATCGAGACCGTGGAACTGTTTCCAGAGTTTTCCTCCATGGAGCCGAAGAAGATAATTTTTTTCTACCAGATAACCAATTGCACTACAGGATCTGTGGAACATGATCTTCTTTTTAGAAGGAATGACTTTATTTACGTTGCTTTTGTGAAGTTGCATTGGAAAGATTCCATGAAGGAGTAAAAGCAAAATGTTAGAGAATTTTATTTCCTCCCCTTCTTTCACTGGAAGTGTTACTAACCTGTGGAGGAAAAGCCAAGGTGTTTGTGCACCTCCAGAGGTTTGGAAGGAGTGGGATGATCTTGGACACAGTGTTCAGTGGTGGCAGAGGGACATGGCTGTACTCAGGGTGGTGCATTCCCAATTAGCCACTTGGGAAAAATTAGAACCTTGTAAAGCCAAAATAGGGGAGGGAAAAATAAAACTGGGCTGGCTGAGGCTGCTTGGCTGAAAGAAGGAAAAAACCCTCCAAACCAACCCAACCCCCCCCCCTTAAAATTTGGCCCAGTTTCTGATTGGGAAGAAGCTGGTTTTGATTAATTAGTGAATGTATTAATTACTCTGCTGCTGCCTTGCCAGGAGAACCCCAAGGAGGAGGCGGGAGGAGTTCACAGATGTGTTCCCATCCTGATCCCTTTTATAGATCCATGCCCAGGGATTCCTTCTCCTTGTTTTCCCTTGAGCATGTCATTAAAATCCCAGAGTCCTACGTTCCTGCCCCTTCCCAAAAACCTCGATGGTGTTGGACAGTGCACAGGTGACCTCCTCCTCACCACCTGTCCCACCAGAGAGCCCTGCACATGGAATGTTCACACAGATGTGTGTGTGCTGTTCCCTGCTCCCTCCTCACCCCAGATCCTGGATGGAGGATTTCCAACACGGCACCACTCCAGGTCTCCATAGGCCAACAACTATGCAATAAACCCTTCCCACCCTGGGCCACCCCTGTGCTCCTCCATCCCTGTCCCAGAGCTGACCAAATGATTTTCCTGTTAATAAAACTGCGCCCATATCCTGGAATTTGGGAGGTTTATGGATGCTGTTCATCGTGGCTGCAGTTGTTTTATGCTCCATGATAAACCTGTTCCTTAGGGAGCGGGGACTCCTGGCTGGAGTTGGCTGGAACTTGGGTCCGTTTCAGACTCTCTCAAATGCAAACAAATTCCTTGTCTTTCCACGGAGCAAAAGCCAGATTCTTTATCTTCCAAAGCCAGTCCCTGCTGCTTCCACCCGTGTTGGTGTTGGAGTTCTTGTACAGCTCAAAGCTGCCTCAGCTCAAGGTGGCACCAGCAAATCCCGTCCCTTCTGCTTGGAAAATAAATGCCTGGCGTGGTCTGTGGTGGTTTTGTGTGGCAGGAGGTGGGTTGGAATGCTTTGGAGGGCAGAGGGATGCTCTGGGAATCAGGGGCTGAGTCCAGGGAGGAACCTGCCTTCTCCCATTCCCCTGGGGGCTCCTTCCCAGGGATGCCTGTCCTGTACAGGCCGGCTTCTCCTCCTTGTGGCACACTTAGGATACCAGAAAGACAAAGCTTTTCCACTTTTCTCCTTACCTTTTCATGTGTAGGAGGACTCCAGCTTAAAAAATCCCTGCTTCAAGTAGATCCACGATCCATGAGGGGATTCCTGTCCTTGTGGGTGAAGGTGAGGGCAGGAGGTGCCAAAAAATCTGTGTGCAGGCTGGAGTGTCCAGATGGCTGGAGGGTCATCCTAGATGGAACATCCCAGCTGGCTGGTGGGTCATCCCAGCTGCTCCCAGGGAAGCAAGAGGGCAGGGAACAGGGTGTTGGAGGGGATGGCAGCTGCTCTGCTGTCTGGAAACGGGAGCTTGGGGCAGGAAACATCTGCCCAGCAGCTCCTGGCTCTGCAGTCGGTGTGTCTGCCCTGTGGATTGTTGTTTAGTGGGAGAGGTGTCCTGGGATACTGTCCGGAGAAAGTCCTGCCTGCGGGGGTGAGAGTTTGGGAAAGGCAGGGAAAGCCTCATAAGGCTGGGTTTTAGGGAAGCTCAGTCCTTGGTGTGGGCGGGATTTGGAGTCCTCACAATGCCAAACTGAATGTGGCGACAATGGGGGAGTAGAAGTGGAACATTCCAACAGTCCAGGGCCTTTCCGTGCAGATCCCTTCCCTCCCGCTTCTTTTGAGTGTGGAAACTGATAATTTTCCTGCTTTAAAAGCTGGAGGTCTGCAAGATTTGGTTGAGTTGTCAATGGGAGCTTGGAGCTGCTCTACCTGTCTCCAAAGCCTGCTCACCCCATTATCCCACAAAAACGGTGGTGGCCCCATCAGGAAAATCCTAGTTCCAGCTTCAGGTCTGTTTCTAAGCCTTAGTTGTCTGCAGAGGGAAACTACAGCAATGTTACCCGATCCTTATTGTGTTGGCTCCAGAAGGGATGCAGGACAGGAGATGTGGGGAGGTTCAGGGATGGATGTATCATTCCATACTGGAATTGGTGCTTCCCACCCCAGTGAGCTGTGGGCTCTCTCAGCTCCTGGCTGTTCCCCATCTGCTTTCATTGAATTCCTTTAATTCCTACAAAAATAGGTTCAGCTCTTTCTGGCTCCACACTGACAGAGGGCCGGGATAGACTGGACATTAGGGGGAAATCCTTTATACTCTGGATTTTTACCACCCCTTCCCTGAGGCACTTCCTGCTGCTGAGAGGGGTTTTGTCCAGTTTTTGCTCCTCCATTGCTTTACACCAGGATGAATCATGGGATATTCCCTTCAGCAGATAGCTGGGAATGCCGGGAGAGCTGGAGATGATCCATCCCCACTGGATGAGTAACCCAGGAGGAAGGATATTTGGAAGTCTCCTGTGGTGAGAGCTGGATGTGCTCGGCTGTTGGATGCAGGAGAGGAGGGAGCTGACTCGGAGCCTTCCCTGCCCATGGCAGGGGCTTGGCATGAGCTGATCTTTGAGGTCCCAACTCAACCCAGTCTACAATTCCAGTATTTTATTCCCCCATCCTAGTGCTGGGGCGGGGACACAAAATGCGGAATTTTCTTTAAAAGTGGCATTACCTTTTCCCGATGTCTCCAGCGTGTCTCATAGAGGAAATAAAGGGGAAAAACTGCATGTGTGTCCCGCACGGGGCCCGTGAGCCTGGATCGAGCTGGCTCAGCACTTCTCCTGTGTACAGCTCCCTCATCCCAAGGGCAGAGCCGGGGAGTTGCCGGGGCCGCTGCCAGCGGTGATGTATCTGCGAGGAATGGGAAGGAACGGGGAGGAACAGCCCGGGCTGCTGCTCGGAAAAGGAGAGAAATCCCCCTTCTTTCCTCGCTGGGACCTCACGGAAGCAGCACGGCCGGGGTAGGATTGGACTAAACAGCCTTTAAAGGTCCTTCCAAGCCAAACCATCTGTGATTCCGTGATGGATGAACCCCGGCTCCCGCCTGCAGCAGCACCGGGTCCCCTCTGCTCGCTCACGGTGCCCCAGCACTAATGTTTTCCCAAGGGCTTAACGAGCATCCTGCCTCCTGCACCTCCACGAATCCTTCGTGTTGTAGGGAAAAGGTTTCTGCTTTGTTTTCCCTTTTCCAGGCTGAATTGCTGCCTGGGGGGGAGCGGTGGCCGCTGAGGTGCCCTGGGTACCCCGGGGCACAGCGATGGTGGGGTCACACCCCACTGCCTTTCTTTGTGTGCTTTATTTACAATGTCCCAAGGAATGATTTCCTGAGGCGGTGACGTGGTTTTTTGGAGTGGATTTCCTCCTCCCGCTGCAAACTCGGGCCGGGCTGGGGATGTGAAAGTAAAACAAGATCTTGTCTGGGAGGAGACGGGGATTTGGAGGTAGCGATGAGCTGGTTCATAACAATAAACGGGAAAAAAAAAGGCCTTTGGCCCCAGGATTTATTTAGAGACAAAGGCACGGGGCAGTGAACGCCCTGGGCTGGGCGTCCTTTGCACTGAGGTAAAAGCAGCTCCACGGGGGAGATAAGAGGGTCCTTTGTCATCGGCTGCAGGAAGCAGTTTGTGTCTGGATCGAATCCACACGGAGAGGCCATGAGAAATCAGGTCGATGTGGAATTGTTTTTGTGCTGCAGTCACTCCCCCATCCCCTGTCTGGTTTGAATCATGGATTGGTTTGGGTGGGAAGGGACCTTAAAGATCATCCAGTCCCACCCCCTGCCATGGGCACGGACACCTCCCACTATCCCAGGTTGCTCCAACCTGGCCTTGGACACTTCCAGGGATGGGGCAGCCACAGCTTCTCTGCCCAACCTGTGCCAGGGCCTCCCCACCCTCACAGCCAGGAATTTCCTTCCAATATCCCACCTATCCCTGCCCTCCTTCAGCTTAAGCCCAATAAGAAAAGGTCAGGAGCTGTTGCCACAGGGATGTGGTACCCGTGGAACCGGAGCTCTGAGTTTTGGGAAATTCAATATTTTATCTGCGTGGCTCTGAGCCTGCGGGATGTGCTGGCACAGGAGGCACTGGGAGAGCAGCCCTGGATCGTGTGGGATGATCTGCCCTGCCTTTGGCACGGGAAAGCCAAACTGCTCCTCACTGCAGGAGTGTTTTGGTTCCTGCACGGAGGCTCCTCTTCCCGCACAGCACGTGTTCCAAGGGCACGTCCCCACCTGCCCCAGCCTCACCCGGCTCTGCCCTCGGCTACACAGGGATCTGGCCACGATCCACAGGGAAGGCCACAGCCTCTGTGCATATCCAACAGTGCAAAATCAGCTGAAACTTTGGGCAATATATTTGTAGAAGTGTTTGAGGTAACTGCGCTGTTCCACAGACTGAGTTGGATGCAAATCAAGTGAATTCGTGATGCCAAAATTAAAGAGTTTCCTGGGATGAGGGAAATATTGTGACAATATTTAGTACTGAATCTGTTGAAAGCAAATGTCTGTTGTGTCTCCACCACACCCCTCCTTCTAGGACCTGAGCATTGGCCGTGTTTCCACTCTTGCTTATCTTTAATAAAAAGCCTAAACAAAGCAGATTTTGGGAAGGATGTAGCAGGATCAGCTCAATCCTTTGATGTAAAGATGGTTTAGTGATGATTGAGTTTCTAATAGGAGCTACAAGGAACTTGTCAGCATTACTCAAGTTGAAATAGAGAGATGTCTTTTCTAATCCCCAATTTGAAGTATAATAAAAAAAATCTCTATGAGAAATCTTCTGTATTTTGGTCCATTTGTGCAGCAGATGTTGTTTCCTCAGCTGGAGAAAAGTGTTGCATCCTCATGCAGGTCTTTCCTCACTCTGTTCTTCTCTCTTCCCTGAGGGATGTCCTGGTGCAGGCAGTGCTGGTGCAGTTGCCTCAGGCAGTTTTTGGTGGAGGGTTTTCCTGCTGCCAGCCAATCCACTTGTTGTCCAGATAGGAACAGTCAGCCTGTTCCTGGCCAGGCTGAGGGTGTCCATCCCACCTCCTGGAAGCACCAGGGCAGGGAGCACGATGGAAGGGGCAGAGGGACCTCGAGGAGCTGAGGCTGTGCCTCACCACCCTCACCGTGAGAAATTCCATCCTGTGCCTCCCCAGACTCTCCCCAGACAGGGTGAGGCTGCTCTTTGCCCTGATGCTGGTGGAGTTCTCCAATCCTCCCGCCCACGAGCCCTCTCCTTTCCAGGAAAGCAGAGTGGCCCATCTCCCGCTGGCACCCGGCCCGGCTCTCCCCGCTCACGCACACGGGGCTGCTTTCCCTGCTTCCCTCACGGCAAACACAACCTCCTGCCGGCTCCATCGGGCTCTGTCCACTTTCAAAGGAAATCTTGGAACCACCTGCTGCGTTTCCTGCAGCCCTGGCTTGGCCGGTTCAGCCCTGTGCTCCCACGGCTTCTGCCAGAGGAGTCAGGATGTGGAGCTGGGATGAGCCCGGTGCTCCCCAGTGGGGTTTGAGACTGGTGGGGATGTCAAGAGCCCTGGAAGCCCCTTTCCTGTTGTGGGTCACCAAGGTGGTTGGGACAGCAGGAGGTGGGATGGGAGGTAGAGGGAAAAGGATTGTTTTCAAGGTGGTTTTGGAATGGAGGGATTTGGAGTGTGCTTTTGGGTTTTGTTTGCTTTGGACAAGAGCCCAGTGTGCTTCAGGCTCAAGTGCTGAGGCTCTGCTCAGCTCCCTCTGTCCCTCCCTCCATGTGGATTGGGAAAACAGGACCCTGCAGCCCTGCCATGGGAGGATCAGCCCTGTCACCCCTTTGAAGGCAGCAGGAAGGTGCCCTTGGTGCTATTCAGTTATGGAGAGCTTTTTGAGGCTCTGAGGGAGCTGGGGCAGCTCCTTGTGTCTTTGGGGTTGGTCCAGGTGTTTGTGTGCAAAGTGCCAGGGTGGCATTGTGCCTCTGGGGAGGTTGTATCAGCCCTGCAGGGGTGGGAATGCCCAACACCTGGAGAAGTGGAGGGATGTGGGATCTGCCTGGCTCAGCACTCCAGACCCAGCCAAAGATGCAGAGGGCAGAGGGGTCAGGGCTGGAGAGCTATGGGAGGGATGGCAAGAGCAAGGAGCAGCCCCTTCCCAGCCCTGGCCATGTCATGGTGGGGAACAGCCCATTGTGGCACTCCAGGGTCTGGCTGTGCCTTGGGCTGGGCTTGGCAATCCCGAAAGGGAGACAAGAGGGGCACTGGGATCCCCTGGGAGCTGATGGGTGCAAGGGAGGATGGGGAGCAGGGCTGGGCTCAGGCCCTGGAGGGGCTCTGCAGGAGCAGGACCCAGTGGGGATGAAGGCACAGGGCTGGGAAGCAGGAACACATCATCTTGGGATTGCCCCAGGCATGCATGGGGTGAGGCAGCTGTGGAACCCTTTGGGTGCAGGATGAGCCAGGACCCTTCGCTGGGCTCAGTCTGGAGCTCTCAGGGAACTGCACATTCCTGCTCCCCAGGCTCCACATCCAGCTTGCCTGGAGCTGTGGCTACACAGAGACCCTGGGCAGTGTCCTGGGTGCCCGATGCAAAGGGGCCAGACCTGTGTTGGAGTACAGGCTTTATTCCAACCAGCACTGAGAGCCCCCTAAGCCATGGGGGTGATCCCATCCTTCCTGCCATCCATCCTTGGCAGGAGCCCACGCTGCCATCCTGTCCATACACACCCACAGTCTTAGTAGGATACAAAGAGTACAGGGGGAATTAGAAAAGGAGGCTGTGCCCACCCCAGTGTCCATAGGCCAGAGCTGGAATCCAGGGCTGGAGGTGTGAGGAAGAGGGGGCTGCACTGGTCCATCAGGGCTGGGTGGGACGAAATCCCCATGGGAAGAGGTGCTCGGTCAGCAGTGATGGTGAACTCCTGGTCCTGTGCAGCCTGGCTTGGTCACCACACGCCCCACTGCCACGTGCCAGGTGCGGTGCCAGGGCTGGTGACTGCTCCGACGTCACGGTCCTGCCCTTTGCCCTCCCTGGAACCCTTTGCTGGTGTGGCCCCAGGTTTCTGATGTGCCCAAACTGAAACTCCTCCGCTCCTTTCAAGGGGCTGACTCTGGACCTGCCCCATCCCTGCAGGCTGTGCCCTGGGGGTGCCAGCCCTGTGCCTGCCATGCCTGGGGGTGCCAGCCCTGTGCTCTCTGGCTGCTCCTCCCTGCTCACCCTGGCTGCTGCCCCAGCACCTCCAGCCCGAGGTGCCCAGCACCCGCAGCCTGTCTGGGGCTGCCCCTTCCTGAGGTGGGGTCAGACTCATGGAGGGTCACCCCACCACGGGGACACTTTGTCTTGCCATGGCAGATGTGGCCCTGGTGCCAATCCCGCTGTAGGGAGACACTGGGAGGTGATGTGTCGCCAGGGCTGGGATGTCTGTCCCCCCTCGTGCATGTCCTCAGGGACCCTTCCAGGCTCACAGGCTTCCTCCCACCTGGATGGTGGCCCCGACCACAGCAGGTCCTTGCAGGCAGCCACCTCTCACAGCCACCTCACCGCAAGGGACAAGACGCTCTGGGAAGAACCCTGTGCCACCCCCCAGCCATTCACCCACTGTCCCGGGGCCACGCGGGAGCATCAGCGGGCAGGGGGGAGCAGAGGGGGTGTCACAGGTCGAGCCGGAAGGCCCCGAAGTAACTGGCTGCTGCATCGTTGTAGTCGATGGCCAAGGAGGAGACAGAGACAAAGAGCTCATCGCCAGCCTTGAGCTCGAAGAGTCCCCCCTGGTAGAGCGCGTGGAGCCCATAGTCCGCCTCGGGCGCCCAGCACTTGGTGCCCACGCCCTTGAGCAGCAGGATGGGCTGGCTGTGGGAGGGCTGCCACTGGATGCACTGCACGAGCTGCGGGCCCGAGTCCCGGGCGCCGGTGCTGCGGTAGCGGAAATAGATCTGGGAATACACGTAGTACTTGCCCGGCTGCTCGACCCGCAGGCGCCCGTCGCGGTACGTGATGTTGTGCAGGTGGGAGTGGAGGGTGCTGTGCTCCCAGCGGGCGATGGCGTGGCGGCAGGACTGCGAGAGGTTCCCGAAGCGCTCCGAGTTTCCTGGGGGGAGGAAAGGTCACTGAGGGGAGCGACCTGTCAGGCTCAGGGGAAGAGGAGGGGGTGGTTGTGATTCTCTCCCAGCCATCCAGCTCCCTGTCTGCCAGGCAACATCTCCTCCCATCCTGGTCTTGTGCCCTTTGGGGGGGTCCTCCCCCCGTTTCCATCTTGGAAACACAGCAGTTCCCAGTGGTGCTCCCCAACTCACCGTCCTGGCTCTGTGGGCGCAGGGTGAGATGTGCTGAGGGCTTCCTGGCAGTTTTGGGAGGAACCTGCCCCTCTGAGGTGTTGAAGTAGCTCCGCCAGGCCTCTGCAGGAAAGGGACACACAGCTGGAGAGGGCTGAGCGTGGGGACACCCAGCCCTGTGCTGGCAGGGCAGGGAAATGCCCCACTGACCCATCAGAGGGGAAGGTTAATCGTGGATGGAAATGTCTCGTCAATCATTATCTAACATGTCTGTGCTGCCCCATGGCCCTGGTTCCATGGACTCCAGACACGGCTGTCCTTCCAGCCCATTCCTGGGATGTGTGCCCTTCGTCACCCAGTGGCACAATCCTGATTGTCCCCTCTCCTGCCCACCTCACAGCACCAGAGCCAGGACAGCGACTGACCCCCCACCCCTCTGGCATCCCAGTGTGCACATGTGGATCCCAGCTCCAACTGCCCCTGGAGCTGGGCCAGAAGAGACTCACCCTTCACAGCACTCCTACGGATGATGTTCTCTGTTACCTGGGCCACGGAGAAGAGAAGGTTCCATGATTAAAGGTGAAACATGGGTTCCTCACACCCCAGCTCCTCCTCCAAGCCTCCATCACCCTGTTAGTCCCACTTTCCCTGTGCACCACCAGCTCCTCACTGAGAAGCTCCAGCCCCCTCCTCAAACCATCCTTGCCATCCCCCCCCTCAGCCCTCAAGTGAGGAGGATGGAGAAACTGAAGCAGGAGGGGCAGCCAGGAGCTCTTCCTTCCTCCCCTGGGCCCCGGGCTCACCGTGGTCACATAGGATTTGATGGTGCTGGCCAGCTTGAGGCAGGCCTGGCTGCTGGTCAGCTCCTCCAGGCTGGAGCCCTCAGCCTGCTGGTTGAGCACCTGCAGACACCGCAGCTCCTCTGTGCTCCCTGGAGCCTGGGATTTCATCTGGGATGGAAACAAACCGGGATGTCAAACTGGGATGTCAAACTGGGACAGATGGAGGCAGCAATGGGGATCCCAGTGGGGTGTGGACACAGGAGAGCTGCCTTCGGCCTGGCTCCTCCAGCATCAGGGTGGCTCAGAGAACAACCCTGAGCTGTCCCAGTTCCAGAGCTGGTGGTGGGACAGGCGGCAGCACTGGGATGCAAACCTGGCTGTGTCTCCTGGGTGGGATGGAGGGGGTGGTAGGAGACTGGGTGGATTTAAGTTCAGTGAAAAATCTGGTTTTTGTGAATTAGACAAGCTAAATCTCATCTTGTCCTCCTGTGATCCCTGGGAGATCATCCTGGTGCTTTGGGAAGCACAACGGCCCCTTTAATGGAGTTCCAGCACCAACCAGGAGCAGGAGAATGCAGGACTCAAGGACTCACAAGCCACAGAGCACCGAATAAAGAGCCCCAAATTCCCATCATCTATCTTCTTTACCCCTTCCTCCCTCCCCCAGGGAAAATGAGGCTGCTCCAGCTCTAGGAGGTGCTCACAGCTCCATGGCAGGAGCTGCCCCACCAGCCTTGGCTCCATGAGTGCCGGGAGGCAGGAGCTGCTGCTGGAGGCTGGATGTGCTGGGGCAGCCAGGGCCTCACTCCTCCTGCTTCCTGAGCTGAGCTGGGGTTGCAAAACAAGCTCTGGCACAGCTTGGCTCTGCCAGCTGCTGAGTTGGGACCCTGAGCAGTGCCAGGGCAGCCCAGGCACGTCTTAGGCACTTCCCTGTGCTGGCTCATGGTCTGGGATGGGTAACCTTCCCTTTCCTGGGCCAGCTGCCCTTCCCTGGCTGTCTGGGGCTATCCCAGCTCTGCTCTGGCCGTGGTGGCTGTCACACCTGATGATCACAGGGTCACACCACACTGTGCTGCTGTCTGGGGCATGAGGAAACCAAGGCACAGATGGAATGGCTGCCCTGGAATCGGTGTGCCAGGAGCTGGGAATGAACACACTGGCACCTTGGCCACCCTACCTCTGTCACCTGGGTGGTTCCCACATCCCAGGACAGACCCAGGAGGCCTTGGGTGGCCACGTTGTCACCTGGGGCTTGGCAACCTCCAGCACTCCATGTGTCCCCCATGTCTTGATGTTCTCTGAGCCACCCTAGTCCTCTGCCTGCCACAGCTCTGGGTCCTTGCTGCCTTGTACCAGGATGTGCTCACCTCTGGGATCTATGGTATGTGAATATACCCCTATATCAACAGAATACTGAGATCAGTACAGCCCCTATATCAACAGAATACTGAGATCAATACAGCCCCTATATCAACAGAATACTGGGATCAATATAGCCTCTAGATCCACAGAATACTGGGATCAATACAGCCTCTACATCCACAGAATACTGGGATCAATACAGCCTCTACATCCACAAGAGATTGGCACCAATACAGCTCTAGATCCACAGGATGGCTGCGTGATGCCAGATTGAAGGGATTTGAGTTCATTCCTGCACTCTTGAGCCCCTGGCTGGACCTGCCAAGGACACAGTTCCCTGTGGATGGGCTGCAGCCCCCGGGGTGCTCCCTGCACACACCTGCCCGCCCAGGTGGGTGCCGGGTGCTGCCAAGGCAGCGCATCCCCGAGGGATGGGGATGTTCCCGTGGGATCCCCGCGGCGGGGGCGTGTCCGGGCAGGGCCCCTCCGGGCTGCCCGGAGCGCTCCCATGGAATGTGCCCGTGGAACCGGGGTCAGCCCGGCCCGGGAAGGTGCTGGAGCGGGTCAAGAGGAGGCCACGGGGATGCTCCGAGCGCTGGAGCCCCTCTGCCCTGGAAACGGGCTGGGAGAGCTGGGGGTGTTCATCTGGAGAAGAGAAGGCTCCAAGGAGACCTTAGAGCCCCTTCCAGTGCCTAAAGGGCCTCCAAGAGACTTCCTAGAACAGATCCTATGCAGGATCCAGTGACCGGCTGCTGAAATCAGCCCAACTGGATTAATTTCAGTGGTTTTCTCCTCCCTTCAGCTCTTCCCTGGGGCTCTGTCTCTCCCAGCGCCTTTCATGTGGCGCCTTTCATGTAAATCCCTCACAGCGGGACCCCATGTGACCCAGGAACGGAAACAAAGCCCAAAGGAGAGCTGGAGCCCCCTCCAAAGGATGCTCCGGATCCTCTGGATCCAGACAGGCTGTTTATTCCTCCTGCACCCGTGGGCAGGGCTTTTTCCTTTTCCCCGTCTCTGGTGTGGTTTGTGGAATGTCTGGCACTTCAGGACCCGTTTCTTGCTGGACCCTCCGGGATGAGAGCTGCTGGCAGCCTCGAGTTTCCCTCTCCCCATGGATGTCCTCCTGTCTGGTGTTTCCCTCCCGCTGCTGGGGGGTTGTTGTGGGTCCGAATCAGTGGCGGGGGTGGTGCTGGGAGAGCTGTTGGCAGGATTAGATCCATCACGGCCAAGTTTGGGAGTGGTTTGGCCTGAGTGACCCCATGGGAGGTGAGAACGTCGGCGTCCCAGCACGGTTAGCTGGTGGGATTGCAAAGGAGCAAGAGCTGCTGGAATGCTGGTGCTAGTGTGTGGGGGGGTGTCCCAGCATCTCACAAAGGGGGCGAGGAGGATTTGGGGGTCCTGGAGTGTGGGGGAAATGGGAATGGGGGAGGGGGGGATGAAGCAGGAACCAGGGTGAATAGGGCCTGGAGTCCAGAGAAATCCCCCCACATCCACATCTGGGGCTGGAAACTCCGCTGGGACCCCAGCGCACGGCACCGCGTCCCAGTGCGGGCCCTCAGCTCCAGGCGGAGCCCAGGACAAAGGCGCCGTCTCTCCACATCTGGATCCGCGACAGTGTCCACCCCTCCGCCCCCGTCTCCACATCTGGATCTGCAGTTCCGGGCGGAGCTCAAGCAGTGTCCACTCCCCGCCCAACATCTGGATACGCGGCTCCCTGGGGAGCTGGCGACAGTGTCCACCCCCCACTCCACATCTGGATCCTCCGCTCCCCGGGGAGCTGGCGACAGTGTTAAACCTCCATTCCACATCTGGGTCCGCGGCTCGCGGGGGTCCCGAGATAGTGCCCAACCCCTCCCTCGCCCCCACACCTGGATCCGCGGCTCCCTGGGGAGCGTCTGAACCCCCCATTCCACATCTGGACCAGCGGCGGGACAGCGCCGGTCGCCGCCGTGCCCGGCGGGCAGAGGCGCGGAGCGGGGAGCGGGCAG
>WEIV01027158.1:254911-281221 GCA_013390005.1 Calyptomena viridis | reverse complement strand
AGGTGAGTGATGGGTGGGGCAGGGGGATGCTGGGGATGAGCAGGTAGGAGCTGGGGTGTGGCAGGTGGGTGCTGAGGTTGACTCTTTACCCTGCCTGCTGCCTGGCTGGTGAGTCCCATGGCAGGTTCTCTGAGACAGAAGAGATGGGTGAGAGGGTCCCATGTGGCATGTCCCTGCCAGGACCTGGCTGTCCCCCCCGGCATCCCACAGGCAGGGCCTGGGCTTTGTCACAGCTGTAGTTTCAAGCAGCGTGTCCCCAGTCTGAGGTCATGCTCCCTCCTCCCAGACACAAGAGGGAAGGTTGTCATGAAAGCCCCTCCTGCACATCCAGAACAGGCAGGAGATTATATTTGCCTGTCCTGATCTGGGTCTGCCCCTCCCAAAATCCTGGGAGTGCCAGGGGATGTCACACATCCCTTCTAAGGTGACAGCCCTGAGCCCTCCACTGTGCTCTGCTTTGGTTTTCTGCCCTCAGAAGGGAAATGTGCTTCCAGCCTTGCTTTTCCTCCTTTTTTGGAGCTGGGGAGTGTGTTTTCTGGCCCATCCCATCCCTAATCTCTGGCAAAGTGGGGATTTTAATTCTCAGATTGCTAACTGAAAAAAAAAAACCATGCACCACCCAAGCCTGGACCTGGATGTGGTGGTTTGAATGGAATGGGAGGTTCTCTCTGGGGCTTGTAGGTGTGTTTTGTTATTGCACAAAGATTTCAGGTTTTTCCTGTGAACAACCTCCGGGCACTGGGAAGGAGCTGGAAAAGCTCCAGGCTGTGCTCCCATTCTTGTCATCCCAACACACTCCCCTTGTCCCTGCTCACACATGGCCAGAGCTGGTGCCTGGACATGTGGGGCAGTTTGGGGTGGGCAGGGGGCTCTCCCCCAGACTCCAAACCCCAGCTCTGCATTGGGAAGGGCTAATGGGTGCTCCTGGATCGAGGTTTCCCAGCTGGGCATTTAATGGAGATGATGATGATGGTGGCTTGGAGCAACCTGGTCTAGTGGGAAGTCTCTGCCCACTGGATGGGCTTTAAGATCCCTTCCAACCCAAACCATTCTGGAATTCTGAGATGATGCTGATGGCTGCTTTGTCCCCAGGTGTCTTCGTCTGGTGCAGGAGAACAGAGCAGCCATGTCACCTCTGTAGGTAAGATGCCTCCAGCCCCCTCTTGGGGCTGGTCCTGCTGCTCCAAAATTTACTCTCTGCAAGCCCAAATTTATCCTTGGTTGGATCTGAGCAAGCTGGAGAAGCAGGAGATCTTGGAGTGCTATCCCAGCCTCTCCTGGTAAGAGGCAGTGGAGGGACTGCTCTCCCCACTCCAAAGGCTCTAAGGATTTGCTCTTTCCCCCTGTTTAATCCCCAGTGGGATTTACTCTGGCAATATTCTTGATTCCCCCACCCAGAGCCTGATGCTCCTGGTTTCCTTAGCTCTGGAACATGCTCTGTAGTGGGTGGGTTTTTGAATACTCCTGAGATTTCTGGGAAGTGAGTGATTCCTGGAATTTTCTCAGCAATCACTCCCTCTGTGTGACCACAAACACACTGGGGCTGTTAACTGGAGCCTCCTGGAGGGCAGTGGGTCCCTGAGGATGGAAAACCCATCTCGTGTCGTGGCTGGTGGAAAACAAGAGAGCTCTGGGTGTCTCGTGCAGCCAGATTCCAGGTAACTCCTGGGCTGAGGTAGCTCCTGGAATTTGGAGTAGAGCAGAAGCCCAGACCTTCTGGACACTGTCACTGTCAGTATGGGACACCCTGAGCTGCTTGATGCCTGAGGGAAATTCCAAGTGAGCAGCAAATGGAGGATCTGTGGCTCCGATGGAGAACCTCTGCTCTCCTTGCAGGTAGAGCTGGAGCAGCTGTTCCCTCGCTGCCCTTCCCTCATGGTGGAGGTTTCTGGGAGTGCTGGGTGTCCCATCCCATCCCAAGGTCTCCTGGGCTCACCTCCGAAACGTTCCAGCTGCCAAAACCCACAGATATTACCTTGGAAAACACCGGTTTGGACTATTTGTGTTGTGCTGCTCTTCCCCAGGGTCCCTTGTGCATCCCTGGGGAGAGGTGGGCACAGTTGAGTCTGCTCCATCACTCTGTCCTTCTCCTGCCATCTTCCAGAGGCCTGGATGGGCTGATGGCTCTGGAAATAGCCACCATTCCCACTGGACAAATCCATGGTCCTTGGGATGCAGGGAAGTGCTGCTGTGCCAGTCCTGCCTTTCCAGGGCAGGGTTTCCCTGGGCTTTCCACCATGTTTGACCCTTGGAGGGAGGAAAAAAGGTAGGATTTTGCTGTGTGTGCATCCAGGAGGGGAGGGAGGCAGCAGAAGGTGGCAGGGAGTGGGGGGAGCAGCAGGGGATTCCAGTTTTCAAAAGCAAATCCCAAAGAAATCCCTGCAGGCAGCTGATGTTGGGATGCTCCTGAGCCCAGTTCCTCTGTTCTCCTTGGGCTCTGGCAAGATCTGGGGACATCCCTGGGGACATTCCCTCCTCTTCCCAACACTAGCCATGTGCAGTGTGTCAGTGCCAGCTTGAGCTTCCCATTTGCTGCTCCCAGGGGTGATGGCAGCCTGGATACAGCCTGGTTGGATACAGCCACAACAGCCCTGCTGCCTGTCCCCTCCTGGCCCCTCCATCCCCAGGCTGCTTCCTCAGGGCTCTCCTGGGCTTTGTTGGGAAGAGGATGTTATTCCTTCCTGTAGAAATGACTGTGGAATTGCAACTGGCATCTCCAGCCTGGAGAGAACTGGATGCTCTCCCGTGGTGCTGGACCCCACTGATGGTCACCCCGGGCCTTTGGACCCCCTTTCAGTCTGATGGGGACAACTCCAGGTCCTGAGCCCTCCCTGAGCGGGTCCCCAGCACCTCTGGAGTGGATGTTGGCTTGGGAACCTTTCCATGCTCCAATCCAGAGGTTGTTCCTGTGCGGGGCCCTTTTCTGAAGAGCTGCAAGAGCTTTCCTGGCCAGGGCACTGGCAGGTTCACTCTCCTTGGAGTTACTCCTCCTCCTTAGAGGACAGTTCTCCTGGGAGAGGCTCAAATCCCATCCCTGAGCTGTCCTACACCTCTTCCTGGGGCAAATTGGAAAATTGTGGGAGAGCTCACTGGGATATTCAGGAGCTGGCAGCAACAGGCCATCTCAGCCTGGGGTTTCATGGAGCAGCTAAAGGAAGCAGAGGAGTTTGGGTGGAATAAAGGAGATTCCAACCCTGTTGGAAGCTGCAGGGCAGGTTGCCATGTTCCTTGTTGCAGATCTGTGGCTCCAACAAAACACTTTTCTAAGCGTTTCAGGGAGTTGTCTGCAAATCCTTTTGGAGACTTTGTGGGTTTTTTAATGTCTGTTGCTGCTAATAAAGTGTGTGTGTTATCCCAGTGGGTATTGCTGTGGTGTTCAGGGGTGGGAAGTTCCCCCTCGGGGTGTCTGGAGCCTGGGGGAGCAGCAGGATGGGCATCAGCCCTTGGTGGGTTGTAGCTGGTGGCAGAACTGGGAATGCTGGATTTATCCTGGTGTCCAGCTCTGTGAGGTGATTCCTCTGTGCTTGGGGACAACGTTTGCTCCCACTCTGGGGTTCCTGCATCCCCATGGCCTCCCTCATCCAGCTCCTGGAGCAGTGACAGCCTTGGGGGGCTGAGCTGGGGCTAAAAACAACCCAAGACTCTGCTCCAAATCCGGGGGAGGGTATTTTTAACCTGTCTCAGTTCCCTGAGTCACGGGGAGCTGGCACAGCCCAGGGAGGAGCTGCTTCCCAGGGAGCCAGGCTGGGGCTGTCCCAGGGTTTTTTGGGGAGGTTTCACCTTTGGGGTTCATCTGTTGGCCTTTGGGGTTGTGCTCAGCAGCTGTTTGTGGTCGGAAAAGGCTGTAGGAAACACCTCAGTGCATTGGAACAGCCGGGAAAAACAGCCTCTGGCAAAGGCTGAGTGTGGAGTTCAAACGTGCCCTGAGTAAATGAATCCCTGTGTTTGAATCCTGGAGCGTGTCAGATGTGCTGGGATGAACCTGTGGAAGAGATTTTGGCAGCATCCACCTCCTCCCATCCTTGTTTTTGTGCCTTCACGTCCTTCCTCCACCTTCACTACTGGTAAAGTGAGTGTGTAATTCAAGTTACTACAGGATTACTCACAGCAAAGCAAGTTTATGTGTGTATTTTGTGCTACTACTGTGTGTATCCATGGTTCACCTCTTACACAAATACCTGTATATTATATATACATATATATAGAATTGCTGGCAGTGTCACCAGCTCATCCAACAGCTCCAGGAGCCAGGCCAAAGTCTCCTGCATGGATGATCCATGTTGGAATCCATCTCCCAGCAGGGTCGTGGCTCAGATGAGAGAAATTCCTGCAGGGAGAGGCTGGTTTTGGGTAGGAAGTGAGTGATTTTTGGTGCCATGGCGACATGATAATCTGATTTCTTGTTTTGCGTTTATCTATTTTTGCTTTCTTGGGCTCTCTCTCTCATCCTGCAGCTGGGATGAAGCTACAGGTTGTGGTTTTCTTGCATCCCTGTGGCTAAACCTGCCACAAACCTGCTTATCCAGGACTGAAACCACGGAATGCTCTGAGTCCAACTCTCCCCTTCATTTTAATGTCTATTTTTCTTACTTCTCCATCTTATTTAACTCCTGCTATTCATTTTGCATGTTGTTTGGAGAGGGGTCCAGGTAAACTGCAGAAAACAGGATTTTCCCCCATTTTCTTGATCCAAGAGGCCCAGGAGCTGTGATTTTCCTACCTGGGAAGGGGGGCAGTGGAGGGGCTGAGATGTGAATTCAGCCAGGAAAATACAAAGAAGAAAACCAAAAGAAATATATAAATTAAGTGGATAAGGATCCAGACTCTGGCCATAAGGAGTGAGACCCCCTCTGCCCCCATGGGCACCCAAATCCTGGCTCCCCAAACCTTGCAGTGGGGTCCTGGATCCCTGGAGATGCTGTCACAAACTAAAGGGGACAGGCAGCAGATGGACCTGTGGATTTAGGAGGAAAACACCCCAAAACATGCCCTGAAATCATCTCCCCAGGGAGTGAGAAATGACATGTGGAAGGGGGGAAGGCTGGGGTGGGTGCTTGGGGTTTAATGTTAAATAAAGAGACTCCTGCAGCTGCTGCTAAAGGTTCTTCTCTACTTCATGCCTCGATGTTACAGAGAAAGAAAGGGGAAAAGGTGCATTTGGCCTCCTCTGGGACTGTTTTGTTAACAAAAAAAAGGCAGAATTGGGTTAATTGCGTTGACATTTATTATGAATATTGTAGAGGATCTGAAACTGAGAGCCCTGGATCCACTAAACCTTGGGGAGGGTTTGGCTCAGCCAAGTGAGGAACAGCCCAGAAGATCTCTAAGAGCTGGGAACGGTGTCCTTGGTGTCAGTCAGAGACATTTCAAAGGACCTGGAAGGAAGAGGAGGGGGCACAGGCTCTGGTGTGTCCACAGGGGCTCTCCCTGCCCACCCCTGCAAGACCCAAGGACACAACAAGACCCCACACTTGGCTGGGGGGTGACACTCGTCCCTTTGTACCTCAGGGTGGTTTTGGCTGGGCAAAGAGCAGCTGGTTGAGGGCCAGCAGGGTGTGGTGGCCTGGGGGCTTCCCTGCAGGGCACAGGGGCTGCTGGAACCCAAATGCAGCTCTGGGGTGGCTGAGACCCCACGTGCTGGGGGGGAAACTCCCAGAGGGTTAGATGGGATATTGGGAAGGAATTCTTCCCTGGGAGGGTGGGGAGGCCCTGACACAGATTTCCCAGAGAAGCTGTGGCTGCTCCATCCCTGGAAGTGTCCAAGGCCAGGTTGGAGCCACCTGGGATAGTGGGCGGTGCCCCATGGCAGGGGGTGGGACGGGATGAACTTTAAGTTCCTTTCCAACCCATTCCATGAATCTAGGAGGAATTAAGGCTTGAAGGCTTCAGGTAAAGGCTGTGAGGGGGAGCTTTGAGTGGGCTCTCAGGTGCTTTGCTGGATGGGGACCCAGGAGGAAACCAGGGGCTGGAGGGCAGCATCTTTCTTGGGGTCCAGGGCTTAAATCAAGGCACAAGATAATTTCCACATCCCACTCTTTTCACTTCAAGATAGTGTGAGTTCACGTGGAAAACAGGAACAAAGGACCCACCTTGCCCTTTCCACCCAAGAGATGTCACACGCACCCGACGCCCTCTGTGCCGTGTGATCTGTGAAAGGACAAATGATCTGTTCCCGGGCACCAGGAGAGCTGTGAGAGGCACCAAGGGCATGGGATGGGATGTTCCCAGGAAGGGAAACGTGCATGGAGAGAGAGAACTCTTGGAGTCTTCACAAGAGCCAAATAAACCGCTTCTAAATAACCCACGGGACAGAGGGACCCCAGTTTGCCTGGTAGGAGGCCCTGGGAGGGGTGGGAGGAGAGGAGGGAGGGACTTACAGGAGAGGAAGATGGCGAGGAGCGGGAGGGCCGACACTGCCGCCGTGCTGAGCGCCAGGGTCATCACATCCACAAACTCACTGCATCCTTCCTCTGCTTCCACAGGAACCAGGCATTGGCACAGAGCAGAGGGACAGAAGGAGGAAGCCCACCATAAAAACACCCACCCTCCCCCTCCAAAAAAGTCATAATAGAGAGTGTTGAAACTGAGTTTTGTGGAGATTTCACTCCACTGAAATTTCAGGGGTTTTTTTTTTGGAGCGGGTCCATCTCCAACGGCTGAATTGAAGGGATATGGGGATTACATGAGCTGCAGCCTTGGGCTGGAGCATCCCCACTCACCGTGGCGCTGGAGGATCTCCTTGATGAGGAGGGAGGCCGTCAGCAGCACCACGAGCACCGCCCCGGGAGCAGCGTAGCCCATCGTGCGCTGTGCTGCCGAGGGACACGGGGGAAAGGGATGGGAATGTGTGTCCAGAGGTGTGCATGGGGATCTGGCCTCACCCAGGGTCTGGTGCAGGGTCCACCAGCCTTGAGTTAGCACAGGGGTTTTCATTTTAGAAAGCTGAGGATGAGGTTTCAGGCAGAACAACCCCCAGTGGGCCAGTTCTGCCTGTCCTCGGTGGAACCACTCACCGGTTTTGCTCCTCAGTTGGGTGAAGTCTGTGGGCTGGAAGATCACGGTGGTGGCGACCAGGAAGGTCAGCACTATGAGATAGGCCAGGGTGATCTCAGGCAGAATGACGGCAACAGAAGGGCCTGAAAGACAACAGGATGAGGCAGAGAACCTGATCTGACACTGCCCACCTCCCTCGTCATTTGGTACCTCTCCATGCTGTCCCTTTCCCACCCTCTCCTGACTCCAAGCCTTTCCTCGCAGGCAGCCTTTCCATCCCTGGATCATTTTACTGCCCTTCTGTGACTCACCCTGGGAAAGGGCTGTGGGGAAAGGGGAATGACTGTATTAGTTGTACAGGTGGGTTTATAATCCACATGGTGGTCCAGCCCTGCTCTTCCTCAAGATCACACATGGGGAACACACGTATCACTTCAGTTGGGAATACCTCCCCTGTTTCCCTGTGACCCCCCATCTCCAGCACTGCCTTCCTCTCTGACCCTCATGAGACCCCTGTATACCTCCCCTGGGGTCTGCCCCCCACTCCAAACCACCCTGCACCCCTTCCTACCTTCCTCCCACATCCAGAGGATCCCGGCGGTGCTGTCCAGGATGGAGGCGATGCACACCAGCCCAGAGGTGTAGGCACTGAGCCACCTCCACAGATCTCCCCCTAAACACCCAGAACAGTGTGGGGGGATGGCTGTGACTTCCAGGAGTCTGTGCCAGCCCCCACCCCTCCCTCAGGGGGGGATGCACCATCCCCACCCGGGATGCTGTGGGGTATCCCAGGAACTGGGAGGAGGGTCCCATAGCAGTGCTGCTCCCTCTCCCCCACCAGACAAGGGAAATGGGGGTCCAGCTCCCCCTGACTCACTTATTCTGAGCTTTTCAGACTGGCAGGCAGGGATAATTAATCCCCAGGCAGAAATGACAGCAAAGACCACAGAGACCACTGCAATCCTCAGGATGTCCTTGAAGGCACGGGAGAGACCTGGAACACAGCAACCCCAAGGAGGCAGGAGTCAGGACACTGGCAGGACCAGCACGGATGGCTCTGAGGGCTGCAGGGCTCCTGCATTACCAGGACAGATTCCAGTTATTTGCCCACTGGTGGCCAAGTCAGCACAGTGAAATGCCCAGTCTGGGAGGGGTGCTGCCCACAGGCCTCCCAGCCACCACCCGTGGCCCATGTCCTGCTCACCATCACCTTGGCCATCACTTGGGACCACCTCCAGGAGGGAATTACCAATCTCCTGCCAAGGACTGTGCCTCGGTGGGATCAGAGACTGGGAATTGCTGCTGATCATCCTACAACGGGGAGCTCCTGTCAGCAGCATGTGGGCACGGCCAGACCGTGGGGGATGGAGGCAGAGAAATGGGATGGAACCACTCAGGGATCCTCAGGGAAGGGTGGGGAGCAGGAGGAGTGATGGGAGGTGAAACCCCATCACCTGAAACGGTGACATTGAGGGAGGTCTCTTGCCAGCTTATCCCATTGCTGGCGTTGCAGGAGTAGGAGCCACAGTCCGACTTCTGCGCCGGCCTCAGGTACAAAACACTGCGGCTGTCGGAGAGGTGGGAACCTCTCCCTGGGGGAAGGGGCTGCCCATCTTTCTTCCAGGTGATGGTGTCCACTCTGCCCTCTGCCACCTCACAGACCACCTCGCCGCTGGCCCGGGCTGTGAGAGAGCTGCTCCAAAGCCGAGGGGGGGATACAGGCTCTGGAAAGGGAACAGAGACACCAGCAATTCCCTGAGATGCAGAATCATGGAACAGTTTGGGTGGGAAGGAAACTTAAAGCTCATCCAGTCCCACCTCCCTGCCATGAGCAGGGATGTCTCCACTATCCCAGGTGGCTCCAACCTGGCTTTGGACACTTCCAGGGATGGAGCAGCCACAGCTTCTCTGGGCACCCTGTGCCAGTGGACATGACCTGGAGCACCCGTGATGGGCACTTGGGCTGCCACTGCCACCACAGCATCCACCACAAGTGCCTTTCCCTTGGGAAGTCCATCCTTTTACTGTGCTCTCCAGGACTGGACTTTTTTTTTTTCCCCCAGCTGAATCATTGCTTTTAATGGATTTGGGTAAATATGGAGCGTTTTGAATTGTGTCGGGAAATGAGGAGAAAAAGTGGAGAAGGCTGCAGATTCCCTTTGGATTCCGTGTGGTTGGGAGGAGAGCTGGGTGGGGAAGGGCTGCGGCAGCATTACGACCACTGAGTTATTAGTGTGAGGATGGATAATGCCAGAGCAAATTAAGGGAATTGCAATACTGAGGAGGGACTTCTGGGCTATTTCAAGTGCCTCATATCTCTGTGGCAGCGGCTGGCGCCGGCAGACAGGCCAGTGTGGGCTGAGGGGGGTCTGTGGCTTCTCCAGAAATCCCACCCTGCTGGGCTCAGCTCCATCGGCTCTGCCCTTGACAAAGTGCTGGAGGGACTCTTAGGGAATATGCAGCAATCCTCCCTCCATCATCCCTCTTCTTCCTTCATCCTCCCACCAGTAGCTGTGTCATCCCACCAATAACTCCATCATCCATTCATAATCCCACCAGTCCCTCTGAACTCCCTCCATCCTCACACTGGTCCCTCTGTCCCTGCACTGAGAGTGGAAAACAAGGGAGGGAATTGCCTTTCCAGGATGGAGCCCAGCCCTCTGTCCCAGCCAGGCCTCCTAGAAGGTCCCCTTGGGCAGCACCACCAGATCTTCTCCCCTAGGACAGGTCTAGGGGGGACCCTCTTCCCAAGGTCTCCTTCGTGCTGTCTCCATGGTTGACAGGTTCAAACAAGCTCAGGCCCATCAGCCTTTGCTCAAATCCTTTCTCCAACCCCCCTGACCTGGCCAATGGTCCATGAACAGTCAAATTCCACCACAGCTCTCCTTGTATCCATCGCCCTGCTCCTCCCTCCCACACCCACCACTCACTGAGGACTTCCAGCAGGATTTCCAGGCTCTCCCTGTCTCCCACGTTGACAGTCACCCTGTAGATGCCACTGTCACTTTCCTGGACATCCTCCAGCACGAGAGATCCGTTGGATGGATGGAAAACAGCTCGTCCCACGTAGGGCACGTGGATGGCAGGGGTGGGAGCCCCCCAGGTGTGCTGCAGGATGGTGTGAGAGCTGGTGCCATTGAGGTATTCCCACCATGTGGAATCGCTGTGGGTGATGTTTTCCAGCCCAGGGAGCAGCACAGAGGATCCCACGGCGGCAACTCTTCGCTGGGGGGGTCCTGCTGCTTCCACAGCCTGGGGGAACGGCACCAGCAGCCCTGGGGGGAGGGAGAGGGGCAGGGATGGGGCTGGGAGCAACCTGGTCTGGGAGAAGGTGTCCCTGCCCATGGCAGGAGGGTGGAATTGGCTTCTCCTACTCGAAGTTTTGTCATCCTGACGGCTCTTCCCAATTCATAGAATCATGGAATGGTTTGGCTTGGAAGGGACCTTAAAGATCATCTCATTCCATATCCCTGCCTTGGGCAGGGACACACCTTCCACTAGCCCAGGTTGCTCCAAGCCCTGTCCAACCTGGCCTTGAGCACTTCCAGGGATGGGGCAGCCACGAATTTCCTGGTCTTGTTTGGGGTTGAATGTGTCCATACACTCCCAGCAGTGAGGGATGCAGCCATCTCCCAAAAATTCCTGGGCTTGTCACAACTTGGGCTCTAACAGGTGCTGGAAGTCTTTAAGAGGAGCTGCTGTGGAAAGGTCACAGCTTCCATTCCCCCCTCCAAAAAATGAGGATTCTAGGAAAGCTGGGCAGAAATCACTACTGCAGTCTGATCTTGTGAAGTGAATTCTTTCCAAAATCATAAGGTGAGCACAAAGGAGGGAAAGGGAAGGGGAAGGGATCCCAGCCTGTCTCCAGACACCTGACCCCAGACACCCAGAGCCACATTTCCCAACAAGTGGGATGGCATGAAAACCCCTTCCTGGCTCCCTCCAGAGCCTGGCAGTGAGGAGCAGGGATTGTCCCAGGAGGGATGTGCACAGCTTGTGTTTGCTCTTCACTGTGTCTCAGCTCCTGCCCTGATAAGCACCTGTTCACCTGCATTTCCACTGCACCTGCAGAGACAGCAAACAGCCCTGGAAACTGTCCTGCTGTTCCCACCGGGATTGTCCCTGGGGATTTTGCAGCACAGGTGGGAGAGAAAATAGGTGGGACAATCCAGGTAAATCAAGTTCACCTGGTGATTTTAGTTTCTTATTCTTATGATTTTGAAAACCAGCTATTTTTGTGCCTTCCTGCCCCCCAAGCTGTAGAGATGGATGGAGAAAAAATGATTTAGTGACTAAAAATCCTTGTGATCTGAGGGATCACTATTTATACAGAACATGCAGAACCATGAGCTGAAGGAAAGAGAAAACACCAACCCAGGCACCTTTTAGAGCTGCAATGGCCAAAGCTCATCCTACAGACCCTCACAGCTCACTGACACCATCCCCAAAAAAGAGATATAAGGTCATGGGTTTCCTTTCTATTTCATCCTGAAAATCTTTGTACATTTGGAACTGGCACAGAGAAACTGTGCCCCCCCCCAACCCTGGAAGTGCTCAAGGCCAAGTTGGAACAACTCAGGATAGTGGAAGGTGTCCCTGCCCATGGCAGGGGGTGGAACTGGATGGGCTTTAAGGCCCCTTCCCACCCAAACCATTCCATAATTCTATGATTTTGTTCAAGGCAGCCAGTGACTATCTAAGGAGCGCAGTGACACTGCTCACATAACTGCAACAAAATCTGTATTTTTACATATATAATCTGTTTTAATATATAGATATATTTAACATAAACACATATACATCTATTTTGTGTTATTACAGTTATACAGCCTCGGGATAAATCTGGCTGCAGCTGACTTTTATTCCCAGAGCTGTGCCTGGCTCTTCCACCTCCTCTGTCCTTGGACACACACACTCCCCTTTCCCTTCCACATTTTATCCCACCTAAAAAGTCTTGCTCCAAAGCTCCTCCGAAGCCTCTCCAGGAGTCTGGAGTAGGTGAGGACCCGGCACTGGTTCCCAGCCCAGCCCGGGGCCACCTTACCTGCCAGGAGCACCCAGGGGATCCCCAGCAGCTCCACGGGACGGCACAGCAGCATCTGCCAAGGTAAAAACCAGCCCCAGATTGCCCCGATTGGAATTCCTTGGAATTCCGCGCGGGGATGAAAGCAACAGGTGAGGTTGTACCGTGAGGATGGATTCCCAACGCCGCGGGTATTCCCAGCCCGTTGTCCGGTGGCTGCTCTCCCTCCGTGCCGCCTCCTCTTCCCGGGAGCTTTTCCTGGCAGCAGTGGCAGCTCCCGCTCCTGTCCCCGCGCTCCCAACACCGGCCGCTCCCGGGGGTGGGAAGGCAGAGCTGCCGGGGCAGGGCAGCGGGATCCCACAGGAATATCAGTTCCAGGGGACATCCCACACCACTTCTATGGCCCGAGGCCAGAAATCTAGTCCCTGTCCCTGTCCCTTTCCCACAGCTCCTCTCCCACCCCATCCCTGGGCATCCATTCCCAGGTTTTGGGGGGTCAGGGGCCCAGCCTGGCTCCAAACCTCCACCACCTGCTTTACCATCTCCACCCAGCTTTTCCCTCCACCCCTTGGAGGTGGGCTGGGATCATCCATGTCCCACCGGCTTCCTGCACAAGGAATTTAAGGAAGAGACCCGGGGAGCAGGTGTCATCCCTGCACTGAGGGGATGAGGGGCCGGGGAAGGTTTGGGCTCTGCCTATGGGTTCTGGGAAAGCTTTCCTGCCCTGCTGAGCACAGCCAGACCCCTCGGACTCCCATGGAGCACCAAAGCCAGGTGCTGGGAGCGGTGCCAACCCTTGGCTGCATCACCCCGGAGGGAACCCGGCCTCCAACTCCCACCTCCCAGAGCACTTCCCACCGTGTGCCGTGGTCAGCCCAACACCCACCTGCCCATCCCTCTTCCTGCTTCCTCACCTTTTCTTCCACCATCTGCCTCCCTCCAAATAAACCTGCTCGGAATTACCTGTCCCCCACTGATCCTCATTTTGTTACATCCATCACCGACTCACAGAATCCCAGAATGGTTTGGCTTGGAAGGGACCTTAAAGCCCATCCCGTTCCAACCCCTGCCATGGGCAGGGACACCTTCCACTGGATCAGGTTGTTCCAAGCCCTAAATGAAGAGTGAAGCTAAAAATGGGAATGATTTTCAGCTGCTTTCTGTTTTATCCGAGCCCTGTGAGGAGCCAAAGGCTCCTGGTGGCACCAGAGGAGACCAAGGGGGATGCACCAAACAAGAGGGTGAACAGAGGCAGCCAAAGGTGTGTGGGGTGGGGGGGATTGCTCATGGTCCCAGTGGCAAAAGGGACCAAACTGGGGACCCTGGGATGTGCAGCTGGGAATGGAGGATCCCTCCCGGCCACCAGACTGGGCCGGGCTCCTCCAGGCACCCTCAGATCCCCCAAACTGAGCTCCCCCATTCCCTCATTCCCACTCCACCCTTTGCCACGAGGGACACCGCATCCCACAGCTCCGTAAAAACAGTCACAGAGGCTTTGAACAACATTCCCGGGCTTTTCCAAAGACATGGAGAGAGTACGGCAGAACAAAGAGCTCCAGCAGCACTGAGAGCCCCGAGGCCGGATGGAGACAGGACTCGTGGAGTTTTAAACTTTAATTTCTGGCATCTTGTGCCATCGTGTGGCCAGGGAAAGCAGGAACGAGAAGCCAACTGGGATGCACTGGGTTATGGCTCCCTATGTGCATTCCCCCCTTGCTGGGTAAATCAGGTTTATATTCAAGTTCACCAGTGCTTAAATAGGTATTTGTTAAGATAACGACTTTATAAATCATTTATTTGAAGACTTGATTTCTCGCTTTTGGAAAAGTCTTAAACACATACATTGCTGGGAAGGAGAAAGCAGTTCAGTTATTGGCTGGAAGGAACCAGAAAAGCTGGATTACAAACCTAGTGGCAGCCCAACAAACACCTGGATGGGACAGGTGGCACCTGCCACCATGTCCTGCTCCTTCACAGGACACCTGGATGCTGAATTTAGCCCTCTTGGGAAGTGGGGAAAGGTGAAACAAGATGGAAACACAGCTCTCCCCACTCCCCATTTATCACAGGGGTGGGTAAAGGACTTGAAATATGAGGAAATGTGTTTCTTCTACATTCATTGGGAACAATTTTCCCCCAAACAGGTTACAGAGTCCCCATGAGAAGGGGGCTGGTGTGGGGTTGGCTCATAAAGGGTTGGTGCCTGCAGGCACCACATTCCTTGTCACAAAGGCACCTCTTGTCACCAGTGTCCTCGGGACCCTTCGGAGGGGTGTCCCTCATGCCAGCCCTCCTTTGAGGTCTGGTCAGAGCAGAGAGAACACCCCAAAAACGATGAAAAATCAGCAAATCCTAAAATGCCCCCTTGGTTCTGAAATTCCAATGCTCCTGTAACAACAGGATTTGCTTTTATTCTTTTCCCTGTGGCCCTTCAAAGCGCCACATCCCAACTCAATTCCCAGCTCCCAGGAGCTGAAAGGCACCTCTGATACCTTCAGAGCAGGAGAATTTGGGGAAAAATACATACCAAAGGGTCAGGCTCGTGCAGCAGGCAGTGGGATGGTGACCTCACACCAATTCCTTAAGAAAAGGTGGAAGAGAAGGCACAGTGGGAAGTTTGTCAGCAAATACTGTGGCTGCTGACCCTTCAACACAAGCACAGTGTAACAGAGGGAACACCAGCATGGCAGGACTGGAAGTCAAGGAAAAGTGGGAAATCCATCCCTCATCTAACAGAGTCATCTCTGCTTCCCAACATGCTGCTTCCCTTTTCCTTCTCTAAGCTAAACCTTCTCAGAAATGCCCAAAGTACACCAGGATGTCTCCAGGACCTCAGGCAGCACAGCTTGGATCAGTGACAAGGAGAAGATCCTTAAGATTTCCATTCTGCTCTGCTAAAATCCCTAAAACTGCCAGCTGAAAAAAAATCTGAACAGGGAATAATGCAAAGCTCCCAAATCCTGAAGGCACTTGCTTGGAGGAGCACTTCCCAAGGTGGGATTAACCACACTGGAAAGGCCAGGCTGGGAGCACGGACAGCAAGAGCTGATGGTGCTCAAAGGCACACTGTGGTCCCAGAAAGGTTCCACATCCTTTGGCTTCCACCTGCTCCCTCTCCTGAGGGGCCACCAGGAGCTGCTTGGAGAGGGTGGAGGTGTCTGAGGTACGTGCAATGTCTGTCATGGTGGGGCTTGGAGCATGGGGGGAGGTACCAGCACCCCTGTCCCTCCCAGAGCTGGGACTGGGGGCTGTCTGCCCCTCCCAGGGCTGGGAATGGGGGCTGCCTGTCCTTCCCAGGGCTGGGACTGGGGGCTGCCTGTCCCTCCCAGGGCTGGGACTGGGGGCTGCCTACCCCTCCAGGAGCTGGGATTGGGGGCTGCCTGTCCCTCCCAGGGCTGGGAATGGGGGCTGCCAGTCTCGTCCAGAGCTGGGAATGGGGGCTGCCAGTCTCGTCCAGAGCTGGGAATGGGGGCTGCCAGTCTCGTCCAGAGCTGGGAATGGGGGCTGCCAGTCTCGTCCAGAGCTGGGAATGGGGGCTGCCAGTCTCGTCCAGAGCTGGGAATGGGGGCTGCCAGTCTCGTCCAGAGCTGGGAATGGGGGCTGCCAGTCTCGTCCAGAGCTGGGAATGGGGGCTGTCTGCCCCTCCCAGGGCTGGGACTGGGGGCTGCCCACCCCTCCAGGAGCTGGGATTGGGGGCTGCCTGCCCCTCCTGCCCAGAGCCGGGACTGGGGGCTGCCTGTCCCTCCCGGAGTTGGGAATGAGGGCTGCCCACCCCTCCCAGAGCTGGGACTGGGGGCTGCCTGCCCCTCCCACCCAGGGCTGGGGCTGGGGGCTGCCAGTCTCTCCCAGAGCTGGGACTGGGGGTGCCTGCCTCCCCTGGAGGGCCAGGCTAAGCCTGCAGCCCCAGCAGCCGGGCCGTGTTCAGCACGTCGTCCCTGGTCAGGTAACAGCCACAGAGCTGCCGGTACCCAGTGAACGCCTCCCGGCCGTGCAGGACACGCCAGTTATCCACAAACAGGGCCTGCAGGAAAGGGAAAAGGTCATCAGGAGGATGGCAACCACGGCAGGCAGGGCCAGGACCCTCTGGCAGGACAGGTCCTGGTGATCCCTGGAGACTGGAAGAGCGGGTAAGGGTGTGCCATGGTGGGCATGACCCTCCTGTTCAACACCGTGAGGCTACAGCCAGGTGTGCCATGGGATCCAGCACAGCTGTTTCACCTGGAGCCAGGAATTGTGCTTACAAGATGACAGGCAGTAAAGCACAAACATTCTGGGCTGTTTCTCTGTTTTGACACTGGAGAGGCTGGGCACTAGTTCACCAGCAAAAGCAAATGGCCATTTTAGAATCCCAGAGTGATTTGGGGTGGAAGGGACTTTAAAGCACATCTCATTCCAACCCCCTGCCATGGGCAGGGACACCTTCCACTACCCTAGGTTGCTCCAAGCTCCATCTACCCTGGCCTTGAACACTTCCAGCCACAATCTCCTGCCTCTGTGGTGTCACCTACCCACGTAAGGGGTCAAACATAACCTCAGAACTGTAATTTAGTTCCATCAAAACAAACCTTCCTTCTGAAGAAGTTAAAGGCTGAACTTTACGTGTTCCAGCCTCTCTGCTCCTGAGGGTCTTCATTTCAGTGACTGGAAAGATCCCCCAGCTGGGACTCGCTTCCCGCCGAGGCAGGACACCTGCACACCCACATCCTGCCTCCTTCCCTGGACCAAACCCACAGGATCCAGCTGCAAGTCCCACCTTGCCTGGCTTCAGCTTGACCCAGAGCTCGTTCTCTGGCCTCCTGAGCTCGGTGGTGAGGGCGCGGTGAGCGTGGTACCAGCGGCGCACCACGTCGTACGGCACCGTGTTGATGACGGCACGGTCATAGTTATTGTACCTACGAGGAAAAAACAGGTAAGAGACAGCCCAATGTGGCCAGGAGGGAACACCAGGAGCCTGTAGGATTAGTCAGTATTGAAGGGAGGCTGAAGGGATGGCCAGGGAGGCTATGCTGAAAGCACAGGACTGTTGGGAATGCACAACACCCAAGAGTTTTCTGTCAAGTGTAAACCTGCTCTTCCTGGTTTTCCATGAAAGGATGTGGTGAGACAGGGTTGTTTAAAATAGAAGTGGGAAAGACAACCTCCAGCACTGAGCCAAGCTGGAGTTTCAAATATCTGCCCAAATTTCCTCTGGAAGGGATCAGGCTGTGCTGTCCCTGCTCCCTGCATGACAGGAGAGCTTCTAGGGGCTTCTCCACACAAGAGCTGCACTGCCTCTCCCACGGAGCGGGATGAGGGCATGGAGCTGAAGGGAGGCTGGAGTCAAAAATCAAAGCTCCACTTTTGTATTGATGGTTCTGACACTTCCACTAAAGCAGGAATCCTCCCTAAAGCTTGGGAGGGCCACAGGGCGTTCCCACGGTTTCATTCCCGCCCCTCAAAAACCCGGTGTTTTTTATTTCACCGCATCTCCTGGAAACCCACAGCCACAGCCCCCCTTCCTCACACCGGTGTTACCTGATGAGGTAAAGCTCGTTGTTCCAGGGGTACACGTTGAGCACGGGCCCCACGCCGATCATGTGGTTGTGGCAGCCCCCCACGCTCTCCACGTACTCGTGTTTCAGGGGCACTTTGCTGAGCAGCTCGAACTGCTCCGGGGCCCGGTGCAGCACCTGCTCTGCCGCGTGGAAACCGTCCACCAGCAGCGTCCGCCCGCCCGTGCCCTCGTGCTTCAGGCAGTGGAACACCTGGATGCTGCAAGGGAGACAGAATCCAACAGGGAATGGCCGTGGCTGCCTGTCCTGCAGGCAGGAGGTGCTCCCCATGGATGCAGGCAGGTGTAGGTGGGTGCTTCAAACCCAGTCCCACGGGTTTTGCTGTGTGAGAAGGCAGCAAACTGCCTGCACTGTGACACGGGGCTGGGAGACTTCAGGTGCTGCAGGCACTCCAAGTCACAAACCCAAAGAGGTTGTGGCTGCCCCATCCCTGGAAGGGTTCAAGGCTGGGTTGGATGGGGCTTGGAGCAACCTGGGATAGTGGAAGGTGTCCCTGCCCATGGCAGGATGAGCTTTAAGGTCCCTCCCAGTCCAAACCCTTCTGGGATTCTGCGATCAGACAGGTCCCATCAGCAGCTCTGGAAGCCCGTGCTGGTGGGAAAGGCATTGCTGTGACTTGCTCCCCTGTGCCTGGGAAGCAGCAGCAGCAGCACAACGTACCCACAGGGCTCCTGGAAGTAGGTGGTGTCCGTGTGCCGATCCAGGGCCAGCTTGGTGTAGGCTGTGTCTCCCCGGGAGAAGTCAGAGGTGAAGCACCACATCCTGCCATAAATGGTCTCCCTGGAAAAGAGGCAGGCAGCTGTCATGGAGCAGTGTGGGGACAGGGCAGATCCTCTCCTGCACTCAAAGTTAAGTACTGAGTAATTAAAGTAGAACAACTTAACAAAATTTACAGTCAAGAGATGGTGTTCTAATCCCTCTTCTAGTATTCAAATTCCTCTCTTTCCTCCCAAAATCCTAGTGGTGACAAGTCTTGCTTCCTGTCCACAAGTACAGATGTTTCCACACTGAGCACCATCCCCAGTCAAATCGTGTAAGTGACATGAGGAGCTGTCCAAGTGCAGCCAGCCCTTCCTTGTGCTCACACAGGGTTACCCAATAATCCCATTTCTTATTTCCAGGATCCTTTGGTTTTCACCCACCTCGTCCCTAGAAGCACACACAGAAGGGAAGGGACAGCAGGCAAGGACAAACAGCACTCAGGGAGAGGATGTCTGGAGACCAAAGTTGCCTGGATATTCCCTGGAGTCCCCCATTTCTATTTGGAGTGACCATTCATTAAAAAAAAGAAGCCCTCCTTTTCTAAGGCAAGTCAAACAGTTTCTGCAGCTTGGATAAAACTCCAAACTCACCCCTCAGGCTTGCCATGCTGGTGCTGCTTTACACAAAGCAGGAACAGTTCTCACTGTTTTTCTTTAGTGAGAGCTGTGACTGGTTTTTGATGTCCCTGGCTCCCAGGGCTGGTTTTTGATGTCCCTGGCTCCCAGGACCAGGCTGCCCTCCTGACCCTTCAAGTCATAACAGGAAATGTCTCTCCTCACAAAACTCTGCTCTTCCCAGACAGCCACTTCCTTCAGTCCCCCCTCTCTGCCCAGTCCCACTATCACAAAAGTCATCGTATGCTCCCAGGGCAGCTCCGTAACCCAGTGACTCCCAGCTCTGCCATAAAAGGGGGCAGATCCCACAGTGGGATCCTCCATCCCAGGTCAAGTGGAGTAGCTGGAGGCTGCAGAAGACCCAGAGCTTTTTGCAAAGCAGGCCATGCCACACAATATACACAATACGGAGGCAGCACCTTTCCAAACAAAAAGAAAACAAGTTTACCCTTCCCAGGACAGCCCCAGGTACCTGATGATGCTGATCCTTTCTGCCAAGATTTCCGTGTCCTCTTTGGTGGGAGCGACGTTCTCCACAAAAGCAATCCCGTACAACAAGAAGTTCTGCAGGAATTCCTTCAGCCCCTCGTCTGTCTCCAGGAAGCTCCGGCAGTCGACGGAGGGGACCTGGGCTTGCTGGTAGATCTCTGCATTCCAGAGGATCCGTGGGTGCATGACCTGCTTCTTCTGCCCCTCGTAGCTGTTCTTCACCAGCCACTCCAGCCCGTACCGTGTCACGTGTCCATCTGGCCCTGGGACATGGGACAAAGGGCACAGTCACCACAATCCCACTGAACAGCCCGGGACCACGGTCACCCATCAGCCAGGACAGGTCTCACTCTTGTCACCCGTCTGGAGTCAGGCTCTTTGCACCCTGGGGGCACCCAAAATATTATCTGTAAGGCCACGAATCCTAAAAGGGTGGTTGTTGCTGTAACAACCCCAGATTTGGGGTGGCTGCAATTCCCTCCCAATTCAGGGCTGCAGCAGCAACTCCGAGTTCAGAGTTGCTGCAACTCCATCCAAAAATTCAGGGCTGCTGTAACCACTTCCAAATTCAGGGCTGCTGCAACTCTCTCTGAATTCAGGGTGGTTACAACTCCAAATTCAGGGCTGCTGCAACTCCCTCTGAATTCAGGGTGGTTACAACTCCAAATTCTGGACTAAGTGTTGCATCCTCAGTGGTTTTGGCTGGCAGGACTCCGAGGAGAAGCAAAGCTCTGAAGTTAAGCCCTTGAATAAAGGTAAGCTCCACCAAAAGGAAGAAAACAGGTGGGAAACTGAGGAGAAAGGAGGGAAAACAGGCATTGTGATCAGGGATGATACCAGCTCAAACAGAACAGGGGAAGGCAAAGAGAACCGTGTCTTGGCCCATCTGTTCACCACCTGCCTTTCTGGGGTGTTCAACCAAACCAAGCAAACACCCAGACACTGCACACACACATTTCAACCCAAAAAAGGGCTGGAGGAGGAAAACCAGACACAACTTAAGGCCAAGGCACGTTTACAGTAACAGCAGTGCTTACCGAGCTGTGAGCAGGTTTTACCTTCCCAGACAGCTCCTCATTTTGGGACAATGCTGCCCTGCCCCAGAGCAAAGCCGAGTGGGACCCATCACCCGGGCTCCCCCCCAAACACCAAGGGCAGGGGTGTCGTGGCACTCACAGGTGAGGAAGAGCGTGGTCTCATCCACTCGGACAGCCTGGGGTTTGATGGCCAGGTCCACGCTGGCCGTGTCCAGGCTGCGCTGGTTGGTCTTGGTGTTGTAGCAGGAGGGGGAGCGGCAGTGGTCCCGCAGCCACACGAAATCCAAGCGCATCAGCGTGGGCCCGTACCTGAGCTCTGCAAGGATGGCATCAAGGGATGCTTTGGGCCAACAGGGAGGAAAAACAAAGCCCAGAGCCCACGTGTTGTGGGCCCAACTTATAGGGGAGGCAGAGGTGGTTCTTGACATAAATTGTCATGTGAGGAAGACTGGGCAGAGGATCTTGTTGAAGGCCTGGCTGTCAGGGATCTCATCAGCTTCCCTTCTTAGCAAGTCTACAGGAGATCTCATAGAATTCTCCCAGAATGGTTTGCGTTGGAAGGACCTCAAAGCTCATCCTGTTCCACCCCCTGCCATGGGCAGGGACACTTTCCACTATCCCAGGTTGCTCCAAGCCCTCTCCAACCGGGTCTTGAACACTCCCAGCCACAGCTTCTCTGGGCAATCTGTGCCAGGGCCTCCCCACCATCACAGGGGAGACTTTCTTCCAATATCCCATCTAACTCTGCCCTCTGGCACTGGGAAGCCATTAAACTGCAGCATCCCCTCCTGCAGAGGGAAGGAGCACGGCTCACACTCTGGTCCCAGTTCCTCCCTCCATCATCTCTTCAACAAGTGGTAAGTTCAGAGCTGCTCATCACAGAGTTGTAGAGCCCCAGCACAGGAGTGCAGAGAAGAGTCAGCCAAAAAATCATAAAGCCCTTCCTTGTTCCATCTTGGGACAGCTCAGGGATACTCAGAGCCCTTCAGAAGGGCCAGCACAGGCAACTGGAGAGCCCTACCTGCTCTGGTCCCACTCAGCTTTGAAATCCAGGTATCCAAGGTCACTTTGCAGTGGGAAAACAACATCCTTTCTCGGGGGCACTGTGTAAAGTGCTGAGCAATTCCCTTTGCTTCCAAGTGACCCAGAGTACCGAGGTCTAACTGGCCTCAATAGCAGGAGAACCTGCACCATTGGGGGCAGGAGAGGTGGGCACACACCAGATCCCCTCAACCCGCCAGGAGAGCCCAAGCCCTGGACAGAACACAGTGCCTCAGATGCACTTTCTGAGCTGAAATCCCTGGATCTGCTTTCTGATTTAACATTCCTCGCTTATCATAAAAGACTTGCCGCCAGCAGACAAACCTGCTGTGCCCTTCCTTTGGGAATTCTCAAAGGGAAGCTTGAATCCCTCCAAGGGTGGTCCCTTCAGAAGGACAAAACATCACTCCCAGGAATGAGGGCTGGAAACTCTCATTCCTCTGCCTCAGAGGAACACGCAGAGCCAGCACACCTACCGAGGTGATCCCCGTGCAGCTGCCAGGCACACCGGAGGGACTCCGGGGCCGTGTGCCGGGATCGCGCCGGGGCAGCCGGGAACGTCCTCGTGCCACAGGGAACCCACGGAGAGCCACGTGTGGAGCTGCCCCGGAGCAGCCAGGCCAGCCTCCAGCACCACATCCTGGGCAGAAAGGAGAGAGAAGGCAGGGAATAAGGTGACTTGGCTGTGCCACTGTGCCGTAACCCCGGCAGGACACAGCGCTGAGGAGAAACAAAGGAAATCCCGGGATACTGGGAGGGTGGGGAGGCCCTGGCACAGGTTGCCCAGAGAAGCTGTGGCTGCCCCATCCCTGGAAGTGTCCAAGGCCAGGTTGGATGGAGGTTGGAGCAACCTGGGATAGTGGAAGGTGTCCCACTGGAACTGGATGTGCTTTAAGGTCCCTTCCAACCCAAACCATTCCACGATTCTGTGATTTACCAGGCAAAGCCATTCCAGCTGTGTTCAACACTCTTGTGCAAAACAGTGGCAAAGCCTCATCTCTGCAGGTCTTTTCCCCCCCTCCAGCACTCCCAGTTTGAATTTACCAATCCTGGATGAAACTGCAGCAATCAGGGAAGCAAAGTGACCTTGGTTAGAGAAGCAATAACAGAGGAATCCAGTAATTAGGTCAGTTCTAGAAAAAGCAAGCAAAACAACAAGGAGGAGGAAGAAGATCTCTGCTGCTGCTGAAGGACACAGCTGGCATGGAGGAGAAACCACCGTAGTTAATTTTAGGATAGAGATTAGAAGGCAATTTCTCAGAGGGAAATTTGTAACAACTCTTCAATGCAAAGAGCAAGGGCAAAAAACTGACAAGTTTTAAGGGGCGAAGCCTCACTCTATGAATTGTACTTATGAATTTCTGGGGGCCAGGTCTAAACCCAGCAGGATTTTAAGAGCACTTTGAAGTGCACAGGAATGTGGTCTCTCTGGATAAGACACAGGCTCAGAAAGCATTTCTTATCCCAGACTTATTATTTGCCTTAGTTTTCTTATCTGGAGAGTCCAGGCACTGGGGCTCTGGCTGCTCCACCTGCTTCTCCACTGCAGAGATCTCAAAAGTTGGTGATAACTAAATCCACAGAGGTGCCACGTTCCCAGACAACAACTTGTTAAGCAGGAAAAAAACCCCAAAACAAACCAGACACCTCCAGGGGAAAAAAGTGGGAATATTTTTAAAAGAGAAGGCGGTTTGAGATGAAGACACACTTCAGCCACAGGTTCCTTGGAGCAGCTTCAGCTCTGCAGAGGGGCTGCAGCCCAGAGGTGTCTGAGCTCCTCATTTCTGAGTTCTACAGGTGCTAAAATGCAGCAGCCAGTGCTCAGCAGGCTGCAGGGAATCGGGCTGTCCTGCCAGTCATGGAAGTGCTGAGGTTGGAAAAGCCTCCGAGATCTCCGAGTCCAACTGTTCCCTCACCACTCACCCGTGTCCCCCAGTGCCACATCCACAGGGATTTCAAATCCCCCTGGGATCGGGAGTCCACCAGTGCCCTGGGCAGCTGTGCCAGGGTTGGACAACCCTTTCCATGAAAACATTTTCCCTGATATCCCAGCTAAACCTCCCATGGCACAGCTTGAGGCTGTTTCCTCTTGTCTTGTTGCTTGTTCCCTGAGAACAGAGCCTGACCCCCACCTGGCTCCAATCTCCTTTTCCAAGATATCCATTCCCTGTTCCCCCATCCCCAGCTTTGAAAATCTAGGAATGAGCCCAATCTGACATGCAAACTTCATAACCAAGGGAAGGAATGCCACAGAAAACCAGGAGCTGCCCCTGATGTTTCCTGGCTTTAAAAGCTTAATGATTTAACTCCCTGAGCCAATGATTCACAAATCTTAAGATTATTCTTTGAGAAAGAGGGAAACTCTGTCCAATTTGGGTTTTTGATCCACTAACCCAGTGGAGGGTGCAAAATAAAAGGAATCTTGTTTGGACACTCCTGATATCTCCTCACACAGGATCCAAAACTGCCAGGAAAAGCTCATCCACAAACCCATTTAGCACATGGCCTGTGCCTGGGGCAGCTCCAGCCTTAGTTTGGTCTTTCCACACTCCTCCCTTTTATCTCATCCTCTCCCAATATCAAAACTGAGCAGGGAAGAAACACAGGTAAGATGAAGTGACCCAGATATTTAAATCTAATCAGTGAGAACTCTTGCTGCTCTTACTGGAAGAAAACACCACAGGCAGCTCACAGAGAGCCTTAAATTCAATCTTTCCAAGAGACACTAAAACTAAGAGGAGTTAAACCCAAACAAATCTGTGTGATTAGAAAGGATTTACATTTTTTTGTTGTTTAATCAGAGCTAAGAGCTCTCTCCTGGCTGCAATGTGAACAGCAAACTCCCTGCTCCTCCTGCCACCTCACCTTCATGTTGTCCAGACCCTGCACAGCTGTGAAATGAGAGAATTCCACACAAAATTTCCCTTGAAATTCCAAAAGAATGGGCAGGAGGGAGAAGATACTAAAGTGCATAAACCCACATGTGGGGGACACAGAGGAGCAGGCACAGAACCCACGCTGGGCCTGACAGGGTGAAGAACTGGAGGGAAAAGCAGAAAACTCAAATCTATTGTGGTTTGATGAATTCCTATCAGTCTTTGGAGAGAGGGAAAGGACAGGAGATGCTGTGGAAGGAGCAGGAAGGAAGGATGGGCCTCACAGGGGGCTCCTCTCCCAGGGCATTTCCCGCCTGGCCCTGCAGTTTGTCTCACAACTGGTTTTGAGGAAAAGCCACAATCCCCATTCTGAGGGAAGACAATGCTGAAAAAACAAGTTTCATCAATGGGAACTTCTATGGAAGGAGAAACCCCACAAATCTGGGGGCTTTCACCAGGCTTTAGCCAAACCCCCCCAGGCACAGGGTGACCCACTGCCCTCCCTGCTCTGCTGTGCCCAGACCTGCTCCAGCACATCCAGCCTGTTTGTCCAGCTCCTCTGGAAAAAAAATGGTGAGTTTTCCATGAAGAACATTTCAAACATCCAGCTGCCCACACTTCCATGGCCTTTTTGATTTCTGAAAGCACCTGGCTACAGCCAAGGCTTCTGATCCATAATAAACTGGGGAATGTCAGTAGTACCACAGCCTCCCACTTCCCAAAGGAAAGGAAAATAAATTGGTTTTCAAGCAGCCTGAGAACCCCTGGCTGTACATCTCATGTCCTGCTGTCTCCTGGGTCCAAAGGGCTCCTCTAACCTGCCAGTTCTCCCTGCAGTGAAGGGAACATGGAGAAAAAGAGGATTTCTGCAAGGCTGAGCTGCCTTGAGGGCTGTGCCAGAGCCAGAGGAGCAGAGAGCACTATGTCAGGTGACAAACCAGAACCCCCAGGATGGCAGCACCCCTTGGACAGGACACAGGCAGACTTTAACAGCCTGAGCCGACCCAGTTAATTACAATTAATTACCACAGAGACAAAAGGCAGACTGGCTGTTCCCTGCTGAGCTCCTGCCCAAGCCCTGCAGACAACTCCATCAGATCTTGGCTGTCAGGAACCAGATTCCCCTTCCAGCCCTTCCCCACGTGGGATTTCAATGAAATTAAGGAGCTAATAAAGACATCCCAGGCAGTGCCAGCTTCACAGCTACTTCATTTTCCTGGAAATAAAGGGAATTATCTGCTCACCCCACGTTTCACACCAACCACCTGACTTCAGGCTCCATTCCCAGAACTTTATTCCAGCCTCCCGTTTGCAACTATCCCGAGCAAAGCCTTTCCAGCTTAACAGAAACAAGCTCTAATTCCTACTTTTTCCCACCAGAGCAGCCAGCCCTCCTGGCAGAACCCCCACGGCGAGAGTTACAGGAATAAATTCCTATTCCTAAATCACTTCATGCACGTGCTCTGGGTCCTGCCCGGGTTCGGAGGGGCCAGGCAGCTCTCCCGGGCAGGGAGGGGTTGTGTTTTTCTCGGGAATGAGGCAAGACACGGACGGGATCTGTCTCTTAATCCCGGTGTGAACCGCGGGCCTGCGTTACCTGGGACCCTGCGGGTTGAGCTGGGAGATGACAGAGCGAGGCTCCGGCCGGGATTGGGATGCTGATGGGATCACAGCGGGGCTCTGCCGGCGGGAACTCCCCGGGGTCTCCGCTGCTGCTCCCGCTTCCCTGCTCCTTCCTCCTCCTCCTGCTGCTCCCTGCGCCCACCAGGCCGAGAACGCCGCTCGGAAGCTTTTACACATCGGCTGCTGCTTTTACACGAGGGAACCGGCGTCTCGGGGACCCTTCACGGGGGGAAAACAGAAGGAAAAAGCCACGTTACACGCGGGTCCCTCGGCTGCGGGGCTCAGGCGCGGCCCCCGAGC
>WEIV01027158.1:239212-254804 GCA_013390005.1 Calyptomena viridis | reverse complement strand
CCCCGGGCCCGCGCCACAACGCCGCCCGCGCCATAGAGATCGGGGAGGGGAGGCGGATAGAGCGCCGCGCACGCACCATAGAGACGTGCGTGTCCCGGCAGCGTGGGGTCGGCGCGAGCGGCGACAGGCTCGGGGCACGGAGCCGTGCACAGAGAGGCGCCTGCCCCCTGGCGGGCGGGCGGGGCAGTGCAGGATGAGGGGGGAGCTGTCCCGTCCCCGTTCCTGTCCCATCCCTGTCCCTGCTCCCGTTCCTGTCGCATCCCTGTCCCTGTTCCCGTCCCTGTCCCTGCCCTGTCCCTGTTCCCGTCCCTGTCCCTGCCCTGTCCCTGTTCCCGTCCCTGTCCCTGCCCTGTCCCTGTTCCCGTCCCTGTCCCATCCCTGTCCCTGCTCCCGTTCCTGTCCCATCTCTGTCTCTGTTCCCGTTCCTGTCCCATCCCTCTCCCTGTTCCCGTTCCTGTCCCTGCCCTGCTGCAGGTTGAGGGGGGCAAGGGGTACAGACACCGCCTTCTGAGTTATAAACCGCTGGTTTTCATCAAAACGCACCGGAATAGCGGCTTGTGCGCAGGGCAGGCAGCGGGTCCCCGCTGGAGGGCTGCCTCGGGCCGGCGGTGGTGGCTGCAGCCCCCGACCCCGCTTCCACCATCCCCGACTCCCTTCCAGCACCCCCGACCCACCTTCCACCACCCCTGGCCCCGACACCCCCGCCCCCGAACACTTTCCCAGCCCCGCAGGTGCCCTCGAACATCCCGGGCAGGACCTGCCAGATCCAGGTCTCCGGTGCTCCAGATTGTTCTCTAGCACGAAGCATCCGCGGGGCAGGACCGTGAGACCGAGTTGGTGGATCAGAAGGAGCCCCAGCCCCGAAAGTGGGAGAGGCAGGTGGCACTGGGGACACGGGGCTGGTGGGGTGGGGGGAGAATGGGTGACACGTGGTGGCACTGGAGCCCTGCGGTATGATTACGGGGGATTAGGTTAAACCTGCCAGATACAGAGAATTCCGGGATGGATTGGGTTGGAAGGGACCTTAAAGCTCATCCAGTTCCACCCCCTTGCCATGGGCGGGGACACCTTGCACTATCCCAGATTTCTCCAAGCCCCGTCCAACCTGGCCTTGGACACTTCCAGGGACGTTTTCCTCTGTGCTTAAACGTGATGGTGCCTGCCCAGGTTGGGAATGGGGCAGAAGCTTCTCTCCAGTGCTGTGCCAGAATTTCCATGGGTTTTCCGAAACCCTGGTGTTTTGAGTCCTTCCAGTTTCCCTGCCGTGGCACTCCTGGGTGTGTGGGTCTGGCAGGAGGCAGAGGAGCCGCTCGCTGCGTTGTCCTCGCAGCGAGGGGACGCAGTGGTGCCACCGCGGATCCCTCATTTCCGAGAGCGTTTTTCAGGAAAGGGGTGGAGGCGGCGCCTGGAACAGGCAGAGGAGCTGTCGGGGATCTGCTGCTTCCCAAAACCTCGGTGCAGCTCCCGCGGGAGATAAACAAGTTAGTCACAGGGTGAGCTCACGGCAGAGGCATCCCGGCCTCCATGAGAATTTGTCGCGGGCCCTTCCCGGGGTGCGATCGTGCCCCGGTGCCGATCCCCGGAGGAGGCAGCGGATGCGCTGACCGGCCCCGTGCTCCTCGTGCTCAGGCAGTGCCTGTCGCCTGTCCCTTGGTCCATCCTGGCAGGGAGCCCTGGCCGCTGTCCCACCGTGCCCTGGCACAGCCCCTCAGCCGGGCAGGGACTCTCCGGGTGTCTGCGGGATCCAGGCGCGTTCCCGACAGGAGCAGCGGATGCCAGTAAACGCGATTGAATAGTGACTCAGCTGAAGGGCTGCTCCCGGGGGTCTGGGAGGGGAGTGGGGGGGCTCTGGAGGGGCTCTGAGTGTGGGGATCCCCCTCCCGCGGTGTCCCACTGGCTGCGCATGGGATGAGCAGTGCAGTGACATCGGGGTGTCCCACGGTTTGTGCTCACAGGGTTGTTTCTCCTCGGGGTGTGGAGCGCACTCTCCGGAGCTCACCGGGGTTTGTGGTCCCTCCTATGCCCTGCAGGGTCCTGTGGGACGGGGACAGGCAGTGCCACAGCCTCGGCCCCCTCAGAGGAGGCCGATGTCCCCCTCCCAGACGCCCAGTGCTCTGGAGATGCACCTGCTGCTTGGCCTCAGCACGTAGGAGCTCGTGTGCTGGGAAAGAAAGTCCCTGCGAGCTTTCTGGGGATTTCCCAGAGAGAGCTGGGATCTGGGAATTTTCTGCCCTCCTCCTTCTCCCCTCCTTTCTCACTCGCACGCTACTCACGGGGTCACACACGGCTTTAAAAACAGCAACAGCCCACACAATGCTCTTCCCTTCTCCAGCGGGTGCTGCTGACGAGATCCCGCATCCGGTCCGGGAGATACAGAATTAGCCCTCTGCCTGGGAAAGGCCCTACCAGTCCCTGCTAGTGGCTCCCATTCCATGGGGCTCCCGTTGCCACACGTGGAGGAAAGGGACTCTGGATCCCACAGGTGCATCCTCTGTAGGGTTGTGCAAGAAATCCCTCTCCTTTCCAAGCCCATGGGATTTCTTGGAGCTGGTCCTGCCAGTGCTGATGTCAAGCAGTGCTTTGGTGTGTGCAGAGCATGCACAGGTTTCTCTCTGCACGTGGGGGATGTTTCTGGACAGAGTCAGAACAGGGAATTCACATTTTCCAGGAAATCTTGCAGCGATTTCCACAAGAGCAGCAGGAGCCAAAGGTGGCTGAGCCAAGGAGATGTTCCTGGAAATGGTTTGCGGGACAAAAGTTCTGAAAAATGTTGCTGTGTGTGTCAGAACTGTTCTGTGAATGACCCATGTCAACCCAACCCAACATGAATGATCCAACACAATCCAACCCAAATGATCCAATGGAATCCAACACAAATGATCCGACACAACCTGACCCAATGCAACCGGACATGAATGACCCACCTCAACCCAACCCAACATGGATGATCCCATATAACCCAACACAAATGACCCACCTCAACCCGACCTGCCATGAGTGACCCAACTCAACCCAACCTGACTCAAATAACTCACTTCAACCCAACATGAATGACCCACCTCAAACCAACCCAGCAGGAGTGACCCAACCCAGTCCAACACAAATGACCCAACACAACCCAACTCAACATAAATGACCCAACCCCCTGAGAATGGCACAATCCAACCCAAAGGGAATGATGTAACCCAGTCCAACTCAACAGAACCCAACAAAAACCATAGTGGATGACACAGCACAGTAAAACCCAAGGAAAATCCAGGGGACCTTCTAGAAAGGTCAGGGAGAGGAGGGTCTGTGGAATGGAGCTCCAGCTGTCCTGGAGCTAACCTACCCTTGCTGGTCCTAACCTACCCTTGCTGCAAGGCTGTTGGAATGAAATAGGAAGAGGGAAACAACCTCTCCCACCAGTACTTCCCCTCTAAACACTGTGAGCTCCCAGTGAGCCGTGGCTGTGTGTTGGGTCCTGGGAGTCCAGGGAGATTTTCTGATGATTCAAGGGCTATCAGAGGCAAGGGACACTTGCAGATCCCTTGGGCACAACCGTGGCCTTCATGGGGGGCCACTTTTGGCATCATTGACTTTGCTGCTCCGACATTACTTCTCCATGAGGCCAAGCTCCCACTCCTAGGAATGCATCACATCCCCATGGAAACACAAATGCTTATTTATTTGACTTGTTTCAGTAATTTTTAATTTAATTTCATTCCCCATCTCTCTCTCTCTCTTTTTTTTTTTGGGTTGTTCGAAGGAAGGAAGCCGAAACTCGGATGTTTGTTTGTTCTGTCCTGGCCGATGTTCCCTTGGTCGTGCTCCAGTGGCTGATAAACTGGCAGGGAAGTGGAGTGTGGAGCACGGCAGAGCCTGGGAAAGGCCAGGACCCCACTTCCCCTGGCCTTACGTCACGGTTTCTGTCTGATTAGCTTGGCCAGGGGGCCACCTCTGCCCGCTGCCCTTGCTCCCTCTGCTCCAGCCTTTGTCACCAGCTCATGGGACCATTCTTGGTGGGACATCCACAAGGAGAACATCTCCTTGCACCCAGGTTCCCTCCCCTCTCCCTGGTGTCACCTCCAAAACGGTGACCTGCTAGAACTCGCGGTTCATCCCTGTCTGTGGGACCATGGAGAAGGAGAATCCACATGGATCCAGGCCCAAGTGTGGGCTGTGCTCTTCTCATGGGCCTTCATCCTCTTCATCCAGGAAGGTCTCACTGTGATGGTCCCACCCAGTGATGTCTGAGGCTGTCACAGACACATGGCAGGGGAGAAGTGGGTGCTTGCTGGTCTGAACAATGTCATCCCATGGCTCCTGACGTGAGCCATTAGCTTGGAAAGTCTCCTTCCTCCAGGTTGGAACTTGTCCCAGAAGAGGGAAGTATTTGTGGAGTATGGAATATGTGCCATGGGTGGGGGGGCTCCCTGTCAGGGGTCAGGGATGCAGTTCAAGGAAGAGGGAATGTGCAACAGGGGCTGGATCATTTCAGGAAGCGTCTGAAGCTCTCCTGGGAAGAGCATCTTCCCTGGGATATTGGGATTACTCTGGGGGAGGTGAGACCCTGCCTTATCCCCCAGGATCCCTGGGTTGGGAGATATATTTAGGTGAGCTCAGGAGCTGAGCAAGGTAAATGGGGATGCTGGAGGTACCAGAGTGTGTTGGGAAATGCTGGAGCAGGAAAACAACGGGGTCATTTCTCCTTTAGAAGTGGAGCCTTTGCTCTCTGTGGTCTTTTTCTGGTACCAGTGAGGGATCCTGGAGACCACCTTTGGGTGTCCCCTCCTTAGGGAAGGACAGGAGGGGATGTGGGTGTCCCCCACCCTCACCCAGGTGATGGTCCTCATGCAGGAGACTCCAACTTCTCCCACTCAAAGCATCACAGGAGGCTCCCAAACCTCCCTTGGGCCCCACATCCCAGAAGCTCTTCTCCCTCCTCCTTCTCTGCCATGGAGCAGTTTTTCCAGCGATTCCAGTAAATTTCCTCACCTCTTCCAGCATCTCAGTGCCTTGGGAAAGTGAGAGGGAATTGCTTCAGTGATCAGAGCACCAGCAGAGGCATCTGGGCCCAGTGAGGAGAGTGCAGGTGGCTGAGGAGGAAGGTCTCTCTCTGCCCATCCTTTGGCACGATGTCACTGTCCCTTTCCATGGAGGTCCCTTTGGAGGCTCCTGGCTCTGGCTTCCCTCTCCCAACCCTGTGTGCTTTGCAAAGGGGCCACGCAGAGCTGTGCAGCCCTGTGAAGGAGAGTGGTGGGCAGTGCTGGGCACTGGAGGTTTTCCTGGGAGTGAGTGGGGATGCTCCAGAGGGTCCCCGAGCTTTGTGCAGGGCCAGGTGCCCCCCCAGCCCCCCGTGGTGCAGCAGCCTCTGCACTGGCTCTCTGCCTGCTGGCCCGGGGCCTGTTCCAGGGGATAAAATATAGCCCTGGTGCTGCTAATTGGAGCTCTTTCCCTACACTTCCTCCTCTCCATCTCCCGCCGCCCGCGGCTCCGCAGGGTCAATAAGTGATTCGCATTAGAGCAGAGTCTCTGTGGGTTCCCGTGTGTCTCCAGCACCAGCCGGGGCTCTGCCGGGGGGCGGGAGGAGGGGGCTGCATCCGCGGGGCGAATCCCCCAGACCCCCCGGCATGGGAGACAAATCCCTGAGAGTCTCCTCCACCCAAACCTTCTCCTGCCACGTGGTTCTGCTGCTTTTTCCCCGTGTCCCTGGGGTGCCCCCGATCCTCCTCCATCTCCCCCCTTGCCTCAGCCCCTTTGTCTCCCCCCGGGCTGGCCACCGGCAGACAGCCGCTATCGATTTTCCTGGTTCAGCAAAACCGGCCGGGGCGGGAGCTGGGCAGTGGTGACACGGGGGATGGCAGAGCATCCAAGGGTGAAGGAGGAGCTGTTGGAGAGCTGGCTCTGTCCCCCAGGGCTCCATCCCATTTTCTGGGAGAGTCGGGTGGTTCTTGCTCTCCTGTGCCCCGAGCAGACCTGGTTCGTGAGATCCAGTTGTGGGGAAATGCAGCTCCTGGGAGTTGGGAAGCAGGAAATACTCAGCCCTGGTTTGGGGATGGAGAATCCTTTGCTCCCTCCAAATAGAGCCAGATGGATCCGGATACGCTTTCTCCAATGGAGCCCTGTGCCTGTCTTGGAAGAGACTTTTCCTGGGAAGCATGAGCTGGGTGTGTGAGACCCTGGAGCATCAGATCGCTATGGTTTGACCTTCCTCACTCCCCTACCTCCCCCTGGGGGCAACAGGGTAATTCTTTGCCCCTGCCACCCTGGAGGGGGGAGCAGACCCCTCTTTCCTCCCTGGCCTGGAGACCCTCAAACTCTGAGGCACTGCCAGCACCTCAGGAGCTTGTTACAGGCTTTGGGCACCTTCATGCTACATGCAATGGGTGGACATTCCAGAGGAATCTGGGGGCTCCACCCAGAGCAGGTGCCTATGGGGAGGTGGGAGATGTTGGGGGGCAGTGAGGGATGGGCTGTTGCAGGTCCTGGCCAAGGGACAGAGCCTCTGTCTCAGCAGAGGAAGGTGAAGAGGTGAGAGAAGGTCGGAAAAGTGGAAAAGTTTGTGCCAGGCCTGAAAGCGCTTAGGCAGGAGGGGCCGAGATAACCACCGTTATTTAATTTATTTTTTCTAAATAAAAAAAAAGGAAGGAAGTTAATAAATAATGTAAAGTGGAGAATGCATTAATGAAAGGGAGAGTGAGGGAGAGAGAGGAAGGGACAGGGCAGAGTGAGAGTGTGGGGAGAGGGGGGGGAAGATATTCCTGCCGGTATCGATTGGATATGATTACATTAGAGCTATCAAATATTCATACTACATTCCACAAGAGGTCATTGTGTGTGTTTTTCCAATTTAGCTCTGTCTTGGCTCAGGGAGCAGGCTCCAGGTGGGAAAAGGGCTGTGAACAGGGCTCCAGCCCCCAGCCCTGGGGCTGCCCACTCCCCTGGCCACGGGGATGTCACCCACTGGAGCATGGCACGGCCCGGGTGGGATGTGGGGTTGGGGGTGGGTGGAGGGGATGCTGAACTGGCTGCTGACCCCGAGGGTCCTTCACAAAGCCCCTGAGGGCTGTGGATCCTATGTGGACACAGCAACCAAAGGTGCTCTGGCACCTTTCTCCTCCCTGGCAAACACTTCTGCTCCCTCCCCGGCGAGCTCAGGGCTGGTGGCCACTCTTTACTGGTCACTCTTTACTGCCTCGTCCTTACCCTTAATGGAGCATTTTAACTGGAATGTCCCTTTGCCAGCCGGGAAGGGTCAGCCGAGGCCAGGGAGCCAGGCAGGAGGCGGATGAGATGCCGTATGGATGGCAGGCAGGGACGTGTGGCAGCTCTCCCGCCGTGGTGCCCATCTGCCAGGGCACACTGGCTCCTCNAAAAAAAAGGAAGGAAGTTAATAAATAATGTAAAGTGGAGAATGCATTAATGAAAGGGAGAGTGAGGGAGAGAGAGGAAGGGACAGGGCAGAGTGAGAGTGTGGGGAGAGGGGGGGAAGATATTCCTGCCGGTATCGATTGGATATGATTACATTAGAGCTATCAAATATTCATACTACATTCCACAAGAGGTCATTGTGTGTGTTTTTCCAATTTAGCTCTGTCTTGGCTCAGGGAGCAGGCTCCAGGTGGGAAAAGGGCTGTGAACAGGGCTCCAGCCCCCAGCCCTGGGGCTGCCCACTCCCCTGGCCACGGGGATGTCACCCACTGGAGCATGGCACGGCCCGGGTGGGATGTGGGGTTGGGGGTGGGTGGAGGGGATGCTGAACTGGCTGCTGACCCCGAGGGTCCTTCACAAAGCCCCTGAGGGCTGTGGATCCTATGTGGACACAGCAACCAAAGGTGCTCTGGCACCTTTCTCCTCCCTGGCAAACACTTCTGCTCCCTCCCTGGCGAGCTCGGGGCTGGTGGCCACTGGTCACTCTTTACTGCCTGTTCCTTACCCTTAATGGAGCATTTTAACTGGAATGTCCCTTTGCCAGCCGGGAAGGGTCAGCCGAGGCCAGGGAGCCAGGCAGGAGGCGGATGAGATGCCGTATGGATGGCAGGCAGGGACGTGTGGCAGCTCTCCCGCCGTGGTGCCCATCTGCCAGGGCACACTGGCTCCTCTCTCCCTGCCTCCATCCATCCCTCCACGCTGCTGTGCCGGCCGGGATCCTCACCGAGGAGAGAACCACGAGGGACAAGGATCCACAGCATCAGTGGTCCTGAATCAGGGGCTTCAGGGATACATCTCTGCCGTGTCTGGGGAGAGCGGTGATCCGTCACCTCGGGGAAGTAGCCGGGGGCTGCTGCCTGATTTTACTTCCACATGGGGCGCTTCCCTTGCCAGTGCCTCGCTTTCCCTGTGCCTCCACCTTCCCACAGGCACCGCTGTCATCCTGCAGCCCCCGAGCCCCCGCTGCCCCACCACGGCCCCGGGCACTGGGAGCCGGCGCTGCCTTCTCTCCTTACATTAATAAAAATTTTACAGCACAGTGGCAGGAAATGCATTTTCAGTTCATCTGCTGCAGCTATTAGATTACCAGGAAATGGCTGGCTGGCCGGTGGCCAGGGCTCTGAAGGGCCGCGGTGCTGGGAGAAGGCGAGCGGAGCACCGGGATGAGCCGAGGAGACTGGACTCCATCCTCCTGAATGGTGTGCCAGGCTGTGCCACCAGCTCTGCCTGGTGCTGGGCGGTGGGTGTGAGGCTCCCTGGGGCTGCTCTGAGCTGGTGTGGATGGATCTGGCCCCTGCTGCTTTGGGAATCTGGGATGGGCAAAGGGAGTTGTCTCCTGGTGAACCTCTGCTCCATCCCAAGAGCAGCAGAGCCCAGGTGGCTGCAGCCGCTGCTGAGACCAGGGAAAAGTGGGAGATTTGGGGCTGGGACAGGGAGAAATGAGGGATTTGGGGCTGAGACCAGAGAGAAGTAGGAGATTTGGGGCTAAGACCAGTGAGAAATGAGAGATTTGGGGCTGAGATCAGAAAGGGTGCATGCACTGAGTGCAGCAGGTCTCTGCAGAGGTTGGTTATTCCAAGCTGTGTTGATTTTTGGACCACCAAGCTGGACTGGAGCCGAGTGGAGCACGGGAAAGGGTTAAATTTGTGTTGTCTGTAAAAAAGCCGAGAGGAGGGGAGAGGTGCTGGCTATAAATACCTGTACCTGCCTCGGAGGTGGCCGTGCTAATGAAGGGAGGGAATTGCGAGCAGAGAAGGGGGGACCAGGAGCTGCGGTGGCTCCGTGGGCCCCGGGGAGGCAGGACAGGGTTTTTAAGGACACGGTTTTTAGGCTAGACAGGGTTTTCAGCAGAGCCCTCTTAGAGGTGACTGTGGCTGAGAGCTGGAGCTGGTCTCTACAGGTGGGACCCCTGAGCCCTGCCCATTTCCACGACCCTGAAATGATCCTGGGATCGTTTTCCCGCGAGCATCAGGCACCAAACTGAAGCATTTTCCTGTGGTGGAGGTGACACCCTGGGGCAGCAGGTAGTCCCTCTTTTCGGGATGCTCCTCAGAGTGTCCTGGGCTCCGAAGGAATGCTTGGGAATCCAGAGGGACGCTCGAGGATCCCTGCCTGTGCCTAGAGGCATCTCGGGGGGCTCAAGCCCCCTCTGCCTGCCCGGGCCCCCAGAGCTCTTGGCTCTCGTGCAGGATGCTGTTTTTGGGAAGGAGGTGACCCCAGCCTTCCAATCCTCAGCCCTGTCCTGGTGACATCTGCTCTCCAGTCCTTGCAATCGGGACCGGAGCAGAGAGGACACCCGGGAAATGAGGAATGGTGAAGAGGGAAGAAGAGGGATGACGGAAAGGAGCTGAGCAAGGAAAGGAGCAAAATGTGGGGAGAAAGAACGGTCTGAGCCTTGCCGAGGTTTGTTAAAGTTTAAGAGAACAGAAACCCTGGTTTGCGTGGAGGGGACCGGCTATTTTTAGCTGTGGGTAGGATGTCAGCTCTGAAAATAGCCTGCTACCAGATCCTAATGAAATCCTCTCTTTGGCTCTCACCCGGAGCGAGTTTGGAGGGGGAGGATCGCTGTCACACCCGCAGCCGAGGAGCTCCTGACATTCACAATGACTCGCCTGGTTTTTTCTTATTTATTTATTTAATTTTTTTTTCCTTCCCCCTCCGGTTGCTCCTATTCTTCGCCGGCTCTGCCTTACGCCGAGCAGAGGAGTCACCAGCCAAAAAAGTGAATGCGGGGGTGGTGCTGCTTAGCTACGGCCAAATCCCAGCAGCATGTGACCAGATTGGCAATTTAATACGGAGCCCTTCTCCCCGGCACACGCGCGCTCGAGTTAAAGTGACATTGAAACGGGGACTCAAAGTGCTGATGGCAAAGAAACTGGGGGGAGCTGCCTCCCCTCACCCCACCACCTCCACCCCTGGGGACAGAGGTTTGTTTCGTGGGGCTTGGTGGGGAGTGGGAAAGGTGGTACCCAGGTGAGGGAGGATGCTCCGGGCAGGTGTTTGGGCTTGGAAGGGAATAAGAGGTGGGAGAGCTGGATGGAGCAGCTGCTCTGTGCAGAGCTGAGCACCCCGAGGGAGCTGCAGGAGGGATACGTGGTGCACATGGGATACCTGGTGCACATGGGATACCTGGTATGTGTGGGATACCTGGAGCACACGGGATGCCTGGTGCATGTGAGGGAGCTCAGGCTGGGACTGCTGGAAAGCCTGAAGAACACCCAGAACAGTGAGTGGTGACTGCTCCCAGGAAAGATCAGGAGCATCACAGGGAGCATGGGGCCTCAGAGAATCCAGGGAGAGGGAGAGTCCAGAGGGTTGGAGCCAGAAGAGTCACTCAAGGGAGCATCACGTCCCCATCAAGGCAGGGATGAAGGTGCCACACAGGCACGGGCTGGGTGAGGAACATGTGTCTGGTGGATGCAGGTGAGACTTGGCCAAGGGACCAGTGCTCCAAGGGCTTTTTTTGGATATTCAGGATCTGGAGAGTGCAAACTCTTTGTCACTTGATCCCCTGATTGGTGTAGCAATGAGTTTTCGGTGGGGAAATACACATCACCCATCCATGACACCCCACCCAGGCTAAAGGCAGCCCATTCCTGATGGGAACAAGAAGTCTTCACCTCCATGCCCTTTGTCTGTGACAGATCCAGCTCCAGAGCTCTACTACAGGCACAATGGTGCCCAGGCACCTTCCAGGGAGTTGGAAGATGGAGTTAACAATTTCCCAATGAGGATATGCTTGCATTGACCACCCCTTGATATCCATGTGACTGTCTCTTCACCCACCCTGCTCAGGTTCCCTGGAAGCCCAGGGCTGGGATCCCACCTTTGGAGACAACACTGGAATCATGTCTTTGCTCTGGTTTCTCTGCTGGGAGGGGGATGTGGCTTTGGGCAGGGACTTCATGGGGACAAACATGTTTTCTGTAGAAGATGAGCTGCTGTGCAAGTGCAGGGAGCCCATCAAACACAGAATCACAGACTGGTTTGTGTTGGAGGGGACATTAAAGATCCTCTAGTTTCCACTCCCTGTAGGGACATATTTCACTATCTCAGGTTGCTCCAAACCCCATCCAACCTGGCCTTGGACACTTCCAGGGGTGGAGCAACCACAGATTCTCTGGGCAATGTGTACCAGGGTCTCCCCACCCTCATGGTGAGGAAGGTGTCCCACGTTGGGACACCCCAAATCTCATCTCTCACTGTACAAAATGGGACACAGGGGAGGGAAAAAATGACAGCTGTCATTCCATCCCCCTCGGGATGGGATGAGGTGCCGGGTACCCGCTCATTCCGGGTGCTGGATTCTGCCCCCGGAGATGGCTCCTCCTGCCTCGGCACGGAGCCGGAGCCATCTGCATCAATGAGTCAGCAGGACCCACTTAACACTTCCCCGGCAGGATCTGCTCCTCTCTCCCGACAGAATGGGCAGCTCTGGCAGGCTCTGGCAGCGTGTTACGATCTCAGCTCATTAAGGGACGCATCCTGAGCGCTTTATTGATGTTTTATGCTGCCTGGCTCCATCTTCAGAGGGAAACTCTCATTGCAGTCAATGACTACACCTCCGGGCGCTGCAGGCTGAGCGCGGAGCTCCGGATCCAGCTCCCGGAGAGGCAGGCTCAGCTCCCACGGCTGAGCAGCTGCATCGCTGAAAACCATGGGGTTTGACTCCAAAGCAGCCAAGAAACGTCTCAGGGCCAGGATCCCTGTAGGGTGTTTTCTTTCCAGAGACTAGGGAATGTTCAGAAGGAAAACGCAAGGAAGGGGATGGTTTTTTTCCCTTCTTAACCCTCTTTCTGGGCAAAGGAGCTGCATGACAGGGAAGGGAAATGATGTTTTCTCTCCCTCAGCGCTGCTGTCTGTTCAGCTGGAGCCTCGTGGGGTGGGTGTACCTGGCTTCCTCCTCCCCACAGCGTGTTGGGAGCCACCTCAGGAACATCACAGTCCTTTAATATGTTCCTCAGTGCTTGCTGTTGCTTCTAAAAAGCTCGTGGCACTGTCTGGCTTCAAGTGGCTTTTACATAATCCAGACTGTCAGGCTAGATGAGCATCACGGTCCCTTCTGGCCCTAAAATCTGCGAATCTCCAAATTAGAGGGCACCAGCACCTCCTTGTTTCTGGCTGATTGAATCAGGGGAATCGCGTGTTCTCTTTCTCCTCTCCCTTTTTTTTTTTCTCTCCCTCCTCTGCATCATCTTTAACTGGAGGTGAATTACCCTCCCCCTGAGCCCAGGCTTGGCAAATAGCACCAGGAGAGATCAGACATCTTCAGCCTTGCTCTGGGATATCCTCCTCTCCAGTGCCTGCTCCCAAAGTGATTCCTGGTGGTGAATTGTCCATCTGTGGCCACAGAAAGGGCTGGAGCTGGTCAGGCTTGGAGGCGGATGGACAATCTGTGTGGAAAACAGTCCTGAGCTCTCCTAGTGGTTTTAATATCACAACTGAGTTCTCCAGGCTCCAGACGGAGCTCATTTGGATTTGTGAGTGAGGTGTGGATCTAGAGAAACACTTTTTGGGAAGGGGGAGGAAAGCGAATGACTCCTCACATTTTTTGGGGTGTTGGGGATGTGCAGGGGGAGTGGAAGGAGAAAAGTGGGGATGAATTGCTGATGACCCATGGGGGTTGCTGGGGATGGGGGTTCTCTAAATACAGCAGCAGGTGCTGGGGACCTGGCAAGCAGGAGTTGGGAACCCCAGGATGTGCCACTGTCATCTTGATGCCATGTCTCTGTCCCAGACAGGAGATGCTCTGACAGCCTCAAATATAAGTGGGGCACCCAGGAGCTTCTTCTCCCCATCCCTTTGGGCACGACCTCAGGGACATTCGAGGGGTTGAAGGTGGCAGAGTCCAACGGGAGTGAAACCGATCCAAAAGGTGATGTGAGAGCAGCTGGGATAGCTGCAGGTAGGGGCTGAGGAGGGGCAGAGGCAGCAGAGTGTGGGCAATGGGGCACAGTGTGGGCTGAAGGAGTGATGTTCAACCCCTGCTCCCACAGACCACAGGGAGAGAGGACCAGAAATCTATGGAAGCCTCACACCTTCCTCTGCCACAACTTATTGGAGGGGCCACATCCCTCTCCCAACACCCAAACACCTCCAAACCCCACCGGGGGCTCAATCCCAGACCCCTTCCTTTGGGAGATGCTCTAAAGTTTCCTGCTTTGCAAACGCATTCAGGTTCTCAGCCTTCCTCTCGAGCGATGCTGCGGTCAATAACTCACCAGGAGGCTGCTATTCTCCCTCCGCTTCCCACCCTCCCACTCCTCCCGGGAGCTCCGCATTCATGCCTTTTTGGCCCTCCCTCGGCAGCGAGTGAGGAATAAAGCGGCACTGGCTGAGCACGACGCAGGCTGCGCTGGGATGCTGGGAGCCAGCGAGGGAAGCCTGAATCACCGGCACCTCAAGGTGGGAGTGAGAGATTTGGGCTGGGAAAAAGGGAGGACATCACACGTGCTTCCAGGAGTCAGGTGCTCCCAGCCAGCTGGCGGTCGCTGGGAATTGGGCAACTCGGATCCTTTCTGTGCCTTTAAAGACGGAGCTGAGAGCGATGGGGAGAAGAGGAGGGGCCGGTGGGAGCGCAGGGGGATGCAGCCTGAAGGCTCTGAGATGTAGCCGGGGCTGAGGGATGCTGTCAGAGACTCATTCCTCTTGGAGAATCTCCTGGAGGAGCATCCCCGGTGGGATCCCATGGAGATGGAGAAACAGCCTAGAAATGCCTAGAAATTAAGTTTGAAAGGCTCAGCTGGGCACTGTGTGGGCGAACGGAGTCCCTGGCCCCAGACGGGAGGATTCCAATGCTTGTTGCTGGCAACAGCTGGGAGGGACCCCCTAAGGGCCATGGGATTACCCTGGTTTGTCCCCATCTGTTAGAGCCACAAGTGGCAGAGCTGGATTTGTCATCCTTATTCCAGGTCCTTCTCTTTCCCACTGTCCCCATTCTACTCTCACAGCCCCAGATCCTAGAGCCCATCCTGAGGGTGTCCTGTGCTGCTGGGAACTTGGCTGGAGGGGCTGAGGGCTCGATGGATTCAGCTTTGTGCCTTGGAGCAGGTTCTAAGCCCTTCTCGAGCTGGGGATGTTGCTTTGCTCATCCAGTGAACACTCCTGAAAAGGATGGGTGACCACCCTGGAAGTGTTTAGAGGAATGAAGGGAGGGTGGGGGATCTGGTGGGGCCCATAGGTGACGTCCAGTGTCATCAAGGTGACCTTTGGGACTTGCAAACCGGGTGCAATTTACTTACAGGTGCTGTTGAGGGGTGTCATGAGCATCCTTGATGCTCCTGAGCCATGGTCAGAGAAAGCAGCTTGCAGCAGCTCTGGAAAACCTCTGGGATAGAAGATCCAGGTCCTGCTTGCATCTTGAGTCCAAGCTTTTGTTTCTGGGAGAGTGAGATGTTTGTGCACTGGTTTTGTGGGTCTCAAACCCCCCAAAGTATGGAAAAGCCCCTTTCCAGCCTCTTTGCCCCGAGTGTCCCTCACAGGAGCTAATTCAGGTGTTGGTTTGGACTTTTGGGAAATATTGGATAATATTGGGAAATATTGGACGGCACCTGGGCTCTCTCTGGTGCCTCCCGGGAAGAGATGAGCTGGGAGAAGGTTGGACTTGATGACCTTAGAGGTCTTTTCCAACCTTTTTGATGATTCTATGAGGTGACTGCGCCCGTTTCACAGCAATTTACGGATCACTCCCAAGGTGACAGATCCCGAGAGTCGCTCCCGGCCCTTTGCAGCCCAGCCAGACACAACCTGCCCGCGGTGTCACACTGACCCCAACCCACGGCGACGCTGCTGTGTGTCCCCAAGGGGGGATGCCCGGCCGGGGTGGGCTGTCCCGGTGGGCGCAGGGAGGGACGCGGAGCCCGGGGCAGACGGAAACGTTTAAATAGCGGGTGTGCATCCCGCGGCGGGGCTGGGCGGCAGCGGCGCCTGGGGAGCGCTGCGGGGCTCTGCGGGGCCGCTAATGGGCCGAGTCCATTTCAGCGGGATGACGCCACTTGGGTAAAGCGTTAAGAGCTCCGGGAAGGCAGCGCAGAGCGAGGGGGAGCGCGATGCTCCCGGGCAGCGCCAGGTCCCTCCCTCCTGCCTCCATCCCTCCTCCTCCTCCCTCCTCCCAGCCTCCCGTTCCCACTGAGCGCGGGCCCCCCGCGCCGCTCCCGCTGCCCGCGGCGCGGGGCTCGGC
>WEIV01027158.1:168483-239189 GCA_013390005.1 Calyptomena viridis | reverse complement strand
GCGAAGCTGCAGTGGGGGTTGGGGTCCTGGGCACGCGTGGGGTGTGCGTGGTGGGGCTGGGTGCGGGTCAGAGGGGCGCGTGGGTTGTCCCGCACGCAAACGGGCTGCAGGCACGGCGGTGCTCGGAGGTCCTGGAGGCGCGGGGGCTGCGTGTGTGGAGGGGTTGCGGGACAGATCGGAGGCCCTCGTGGGCTTGTGCGTGGAGAGGCTGCGGGATGTGTCTGGGTCCGAGCCCTGCATGGGCTGTGTGCGCGGCGGGGCTGGAGACTACGGGATGGGTCCGGGTCTGAAGGTGAGTCCCGCGTGGGCTGCCTGCCGAGTGAGGCGGGGGTGTCAGCCTCCCCCATCACCCCGCTCCGCCCGACAACACCCAGACAGGGCGAGGGGGACCCTTTTCTCCCACCTGGCGCCCGGAGCCGCTCGCCCCCGGCTCGCATCCACCTCCAGCCTGTAAATCATTTGCTTTTACGATCCTTCCTCTGGCCCATTATCACACGAACTTTATATGTTTGGGACTGGTGGCGGCCATAAAGCTGGCCTTGTTTCCGGGGCTGGCATGCCTGCCTGACAGGCAGGGTGCGAGGAGCAGGAGGAGGCTGGGGGGACGTCCCGGGCCCCCCCAGCCGGGCAGGTAGGCAGGGAGGGGTGCAGCAGAGCGCCGGGGATGCTCAGCCCAGTGGGGCTGGGATCAGGACTGGTTGCAGCCCTGGGGTCAGGATGGAGCAGGGAGGGCTGGGAGGGAGTCGGGAACACTGGGCTATCCCGGGGTGGACAAGGAGAAGGAAGAAGTGGGGTCCCAGCTCTGGTCATTCGGTCCCTCTAGAGGACCTATAGATCCTCTGTTCACGTCCTCTTGGCTCCTGAAGAGACATTTGCCTCCCGAAGAGACATTTGCCTCCCCCCGGCTGCAGAGTCTGGGTCCGTGTCTGACCCTGCATATGGGAATTACAAGTCTGGGGGCATTTGGGCCCCAGTCCAGTGCTGGAGGTGTTCCCAGGATCTGTCTTTCCTGGGATGTTGTGTTTATCTGAGCCCTGACCCCTGATCCTGAGTGTCCCCACACTGCACAGCCCATGGCCAGCTCCTCTCTCTGTCCATGTCCCAGTTCCTCCTCGCAGTGTCCGTCCCACCTAAGCCTGGCTCACGGATCTCCTCCTGTGTCCTGAGCTCCAGGTGTTGCAGAGGACTGGGGGTACCTGTTCTGTGTCAGCCCTTTGGCTGCTCTTTACGTCCCAGCTCCATTTTGGGTTTCCCTGTGGCTTGAGCTCTCCCAGAACCCTCACGGGGGTCAAGTCCAAATGCCCAAGTACTGTCACAGCCCAGGTGAGCAGGGATGGACCCAAGTGTGAGCAGCTGCTCCCTGGTGGAAACCAGCATCATCCCCTGGGGGAATCTGGGTTATGAGGGATGTGGGAATGCACCGAGGCTGTTCCCAGCTCTCCTCTGTGTGGTCCTGGCTGCAGGCTGAGATTCAAGGGTCCGGGGGGCTTCAGGCCACCAGCCTGTGCTTTAGTAAGACATCCCCAGGTGAGGAGCTCAGTGACAGCAGGTGACAGCTCAAACGAGCTTTGCCTCTGGCCTGTTCCCATCCCATCCAGGTGCTCACAGACATTCCTTGGGTCAGCTGTGCCCTCCTCCTACACCTTGGCACTGCTGTGAAAGAAACGGGTGTCCAAATCGCTTGTGGGTGTCCTGGGTGAGCGACTCCTCTGTGTCTGCACCTCCCTGGATGTGGAATCACACGGAGCTCCGTGTGGGATCCGTGTGCAGGAAAACCCCGAACTTGAGCAGAGCAGTCGCTTTTTCTTTCCGGGGAGGGGGATGGGAGAGACAAGATCTTGCTTGAACAGTCAAAGTAAGTTGCCTTTGCTTTTCCCTGCTCCTCAAGGTCAGCCGAGCTAATGAAAATCAATCTTCCCTCTGCCTCTCTCTGCTGCATGAGCAGATTCTACCTGTGGCCCCTTCACCTACTTGAAAGCGGCGGCTGCCGCCTGCCCCGTCCCGCTGGCCGTGGGCAGCGCCGGAGGGAGCTTCCTCCTCCAACAGCCTCTTCCTGCGGGGCCGGGCACCGCCACAATGTCCCTGCCACTGAGGGATCATTCGTTTGATCTTCCAGAGGAGAATGGTTGTGTCCCGGGGAAGCTGGCTGTGCACGGGAAGCACGTATCCGATATGGAAATCTGGGATGGACGTGCTGGGGGAGAGCTCGTGGCTGGGCTCTGGCGTGAAATGGGTGGTGTCCGTCCTCTGGGGACTCCGGGGTGGCTCCGTGTGCGGGCGGCAGGAGTGGGAGGTTTGGAGGTTTGTGTCTCCCTCCTAAAGGCCAGGAGCTGTCCTGGTGGCAGCCCCGTGCCCACCTGTCCCCCTCCTCTTCCAGCCCCTTGGAGTTTCAGTGCCACTGGCAAAGTCTGCAGATGAGAGTTTGGCCATGGAGCTGATGCCATGGGGTCAAACCTGCCAGGAAGGGGAGCTGTGGGACATGGAGGTCCTCCCTGCCACATCCCATGTCCCTCAGTGGTCCTGATGCTCCTGGGCGCAGCAGGCACTTCTGCCAGTGCTGCCAGCTCGGGAAGTGCCATTTCCTGAAAACAACAGCAAAGGGCATGGCAGCGCAGTGTGAGGGGCAGGATGGGGCTTGCCTGCTGCCAAGGCTGCCTTCCCTCTCATCTGTGCTGGGGTTAAAGGGAAATCTGCCCTTCTTGGTGCTCCTGGTGGTGGCAAATTGGCTCCCCGGCTGTGGATGGGATAACGGGATGCTGCAGTCCACCAGGACTCGGAATCTTTGGGATAGTCCTGTCCTTGACCAATTGTGGGGCTCATTTGTTCCAATTAGTTGCAATTTTGCCCCTGGAAGTGTTAAAAAACGTGTGGATGTGGTACTTGAGGACATGGTTTAGTGGTGAACATGGTGGAGATGCTGGGTTGATGGTTGGACTTGATATTAGAGGGCTTTTCCTACTTGAGCAATTCCATGGTTCTAATTTGTCATTGCTGCTGCCTAAAATTACCTCTGTTCAGATCCCCCACCCCAGTGCCCAGGGTGTGCAGGGAATGGCAGCAGGAGGCTGCTAAGGGTGTGCTGGGGACCCCCAAAGCAGAGTCCCCTGCTCTGAGGGAGATGACACTCCCAGTGCTGTCATGCCTCTGGATAAGTCACCACTTCCCATTTCCCCTCCTCCAGAGAAGGCCAGCACGTGTCCCTGGAGAAGGAGAAGGAGGTGCTGGGAAGGGGTGGAAAATCCTCTGGAATGACATGAGAGGCTCAAAAGCGTGGGGAGACACTGCCTGCTGGGTTTGAGGGACAGATCTGACAGCCCTCTGCCCTTCGGATGTGTCCAGCCTAAGTGTTCCCAGGAACAGAAGTACTTTGGGTCTGATTGTTGGAAATCCTGTCACTGAGAATTCTCCAGCCAGTGTTTGTGTCCTGGTTTGGTCTAGTGGAAGGTGTCTCTGCCCATGGCAGGGACTTGGAACAAGAAGAGCTTTAAGGTGCCTTTCAACCCAAACCAGTCTAGGATTCTGTGGTTTAGATGAATGGATCCATTATAAAATGTAACGGGAGTATTTTCTCTCTTCCTGCCCCATCCTTTAGGATTTTTAGATGTGCCCTGATGCCGCAGGGTCCCCTGGCTCCTGGAAATGCAGCTCTCTTCCAGTGTGGCTGAGCTCAGCTGTGACGAGACGATGGACCCACCCGCTGAGGACTTCCAGCAGGTCCTGTCCATCGACCAAATCCGCTCCATCCGTGCCAGCAACAACTACGTGGAGAGACCGGCGGCCTGCTTCCAGCAAGCCCGCTCCAACCCCTCCCTATCCCAGCCACCACACAAGCACGAGTGGTCCCAGGACCGCCTGGCGTCTTCCACCTTCCAGGACCTGCACCGCAGCCACAGCCAACAGCACCAGATGCCACCTCTGCAGCCGCACCTGAGCCACTCCAGCACGGCCAGCTCGGTCTCCCAGAGCACCACCGCCTCCGACCAGCGCCTCCTGAGCAGCCTGACGCCCTCGCACTCCGGGCACTCCCTCATCCGGACGCAGCCCCGCGCCGGCGAGCTGAAGGCGGAGGAGTCTCCGCTGAAGGGGGGCTCGGAGAAGCCCACCCTGCACAGCGGCCACCTCTTCATCTGCGAGGAGTGCGGGCGCTGCAAGTGCGCGCGGTGCACGGCCGCCCGCAGCCTCCCGTCCTGCTGGCTCTGCAACCAGCGCTGCCTCTGCTCCCCCGAGAGCCTCCTCGACTACGGGACCTGCCTCTGCTGCGTCAAGGGGCTCTTCTACCACTGCTCCACCGACGACGAGGACACCTGCGCCGACGACCCCTGCTCCTGCGGGCCGGGGTCCTGCTGTGCCCGCTGGGCTGCCATGAGCTTCCTCTCCCTCCTCATGCCCTGCCTCTGCTGCTACTTTCCCACCCTGGGGTGCCTCAAACTTTGCCAGCGGGGTTATGACGGCCTGAAACGACCCGGCTGCCGCTGCCAGAGCCACACCAACACGGTCTGCAGAAAGATCTCCTCGTCCAGCGGCACGCCGTTCCCAAAAACGCTGGACAAGCCGGTATGACCCTCCCGGGGAGGAGAAGCAGGCTTTGATCCTCTTCCTCCCCCTCTTCCTCCTCCTCCTCTCTCCTCCATCCCCCTCCTCCCGCGGCTCCCTCTGCTCTGCAGCGCTCTCCCCTGCCCACCATCACCTTCTGGGAATGAGACGGGTGAGCCGGGAGCCCCCCAGGCTTTGGGACACCCTGGCTGGGTGGCCGGTGGAGCTGGCACCAAGCGGGGGGGTAACGATGGTTTTGCACATTTGGGAGAGGGACAGGAGGGGCAGAGCGAGCTGTGGGTGCCCTCCCTGGATGTATCCCAGAGGGAAAGGTGACCCAGAGGGTCTTCAGGACTCTGCCCCCTTGGGAGAGTGACTAGGGGGTCCTTAGGACTCTGCTCTCAGCGGGTTCAGGAGCTGCCCCACAGTGTGGTCCTTCTTCACGGGGGCAAGAGACAACCCAGTGCAAGAGCCCCCTGTGAGACAAACCACCTCCTCTCACACTTCCTCCCTCTCCAGCACTTTCTGTGGGTGGCCTTTCTCCTCTCAGGTGGCCATAGGACCCCTTTCCCGGAGGGACTGGGCTGCTGTGGGGTCTCACAGGTGGCTGTGCCTTCCCTCCGGGCTTGGGAGCTGCTGGGAGAAGTGAGTGAGCTCCGAAATGAGATGGCACCGTGTTTTTCTGTCTCAAAGAGGAAGGGAAGGTGTGGGAAGCTTTAGAAACCTTCTGGCAGGGGAAGGAGCTATCGGAGGCAGCCCAGCCCACTCGCTCCTGCCCGACTGCAGCGAGGGAAAGGTCCCCTCTGGGATTTGGCTGAGAACAAGGAGCTGGTTGGAAATTGCCATTCATTTCTCCGGGCCTTGGAGGGCTGCCTGGGGTGGGAGCTGCCACCTGGCTCCATCCCACCACAGAGCAGATGCCACAGGCACCGGCTCCGTGCTTGAATCCTGATCTGGTACCTTCCACCAGCACTGAATTCACTTTAAAAAAAATATGGCAAAGCCAACTGTCAGCAGCCACTGCTCTGGGGACTCCCCAACGGGGGCTTCTGTCACCCTGCTTTGGGCTGGAGGACACGGAGAGCAGGAGGGGCTGTGGAAATTGGGGACCCTGACTTTCCCTCCCTGCAGGTGTTACCTTTGAGTCCCCGCCCTTGCTGAGGGGGTTCTGCACAGAGGCTGCCCATGGAAAACTGGGAATGGGTCTGGACCAAGCCCTGGGGCTGGGCCATCTGCAGAGCAGACGGACTCTCGAATCCAGGTCAGGGCTTCGTGTTTCCTTGCTGTGATGATAATAAGCCCAACTGGTTGCTGTGGTTGGGGGGCTCCTCCTGGTCGTGGGCTCAGCCTCATCTCCACATGGCACCAGCTCCCGGTTGTGACCCCACTGGCATAGTTCAGGGAAGTTTGGAGCTGGGATGGTGTCCCGGAGCTCAGCTCTGCCTGCCTATCCCTCCTCTGAGGTGTGTGAATGGTTCCCCTGGAGAAATATATGCAACACATCCCTTGGCTTCCCCAAGTCCCTGCATCCAGGGCTTGTCCGTCGCCTCCTCCCAGACACCTCTTTCCGTAGAGTTCTGTGGATCTATTTTTGTAGATATAAATATAATGTTAGGATGGGTAGGTCTCGTACTAATAATATTCATGATACTGCTGTGAACGGTGCCAGGTACAAGGTTTGGCTCCCTGGTACACTTGCACATGCTGGAAAAGGTGCCTTTCAACTCTGTTTATTGCTAATCCCAGACCATTAGTTCCTAGGTCGCTGGGAGAGGGAGTTGTGTGGATTGTCCAGGGGATCTGGACAATCCCTGGGATGGGATTCTATGCTGGCTATGGGGTAAGGCAGTGGTGGACTTTCATAATGGGATTCCTCTTTCCATCCATTTGCTCTCTAAAAATCGTGGAGGATCCAAGCTCCCTCCGTTGCAGAGAAAAGCGGATCCAGGGAGTGATTCATCCCGTTTGGAAGCATTATTCATGAATTCTGTGCTGGCAGTTCCTGGTTCCCTTGACTCAAATGGCACCCAAACATTGAACTTGAGGTTCTTCATGGAAAGGGGGATGAATCCCATCCCTCGTGGGAAGTTTGTGCCTGGAGAATGTTATGGACATGAGTGAAATCCTTACCCTGATTTCCCCCAGTGCCTCAGGAGGGATGTGGAAAGATCCAGCCAAAGATGGACAGCCTGCTTCCATAAGCTGTGGGGACCTCAGGATGATGTTCTTGGGACACAGAAGGATCTCCTGGCTTTGGGAAGGGAGAGGGCTCCACATCCCCTGAGGCCACCCCTGGACTCTGGAATCATTTGGATTTTAAAGCCATGACCTTCTCAGAGGATGCCCTGTAGGTGTGTGAACCTCCCTAAGGTCACGTCCCTGTGGTAGCAGATATTAAATATATTGCAAATATTTTTATCCACATGCCAATAATTTCTTGGCTCCCTACTTCCAAGCCATGTTGGAGGGAGAGGCTTCCACCTAGAGGCACCTTCCTTTGGAAGGCTCCATTCACTCTTCTATTGGTGCTGATCAAACTCCTTCTTCCTAAAGAAACAGAAAACATTTTGAGGGAAAAAAGGTCCATTTTCACTGCAGGTTGGAGGAACTATCTCCCTTGAATGAGAATGTGAAACAGTTCATTGAAACTTTCTAAAGAAAACTAATGAACAGAATTTTCCAACTCGCTCTACTTTGAATTTTTTTTCTCCTCCTTTTTAAACGGATCCCACTTGTAAATTTAGTTACCACCTCTGTATCTCTGCAATTCATTGCTTCCTCTCCTGATGGTGGAATGACTCAACATGTGAAGCTTCATCATTTTCACGGCCTCCCAAGTCATGCGAGCGCGGGGTGACCTCCCCCAGGTGCTGGAGGATGAGGAGATGGCTGTCCATGGATCAGCTCCCTGGAGCCAGCTTTGCTTGGCACGACTCTTACAGCACATTTACCTTCAGGAGTTGGTGGGAGGCCAGGATTCCTGCCAGGAGCTTTCCACCTAATGGGCTTTTTCTGGGTCAGTGCAGGAGCCCCGTTCCTACCAGGGAATGGTGCCATAACCTGGGAGAGGACGAGGAGCACGGCCAGGGCTCTGGAATGTCTCATCTCCAAGAAATGGCAAACCTGTGAGATAGATTTTATGAAATACTGGATGTGTAGAAGAGGAGGAATTTAAAAGCTGTGTAGATGTGGCACTTGGGGACACGGGTTAGTGGTGGGTTTGGCAGTGCTGGGGGAATGGTCGGACTCAGTGGTCTTAGAGGGCTTTTCCAACCTAAATGATTCTGTGATTCTATGAAGTTGGGAGGAGCAGAGCCCCAGATGGGCACCAGACCAGCTTTGGTTTGACTGAGCCACATCCAGGACTCGCCTGAGCCAGAGGAGTTCAGTGCTGTTGGTCCCTGCCCTGGGTTACTGCTTCCCGCTCCATCTGGGAATCCTCAGCAGTCAGGAGAGGTTGGGATGTGCCCAAAGCTCTCCAAGGAGGCCAGCTCTGGTTCACTGAGCTCGTCTGCTGTGGGGAAAGCTGTGGGCAGCCTCATATTCTTGTCCTGACCTTTTCCTAAGTGCAGATCCATCCTGCTCCCTCCCCACCTCCGGCTGCCAGATGGTTTGGTTGGGTTGGTTTGGTTGGGTTGGTTTGGTTTGGTTGGTTTGGTTTGGTTGGTTTGGTTTGGTTGGTTTGGTTTGGTTGGTTTGGTTTGCCTGCAGAGAGGACTCTGTTCTGGTTGGGGTTGTGAGCCCCTTTCCTGCCCCACCCTCAGTGAGTCAGATCACATCTGCTCCGGGTGTTTGTTTGCAGCTGCTTGTCCCGGCAGTCGGGGTTTCTCTCTGTCCTGACGTGTCTTTTTTGGTTTTCCTTTGGGAGTGTCACATGTGGAGCCCTCTGCTCTCCCACAGGGATGGATCTGCTTTGTGAGGGAACAGTTCTGTGCTCTGGGTCTCTGCTGGTTGTGGGTTCCTTTGCCAGGGACCGTGCAGGGCTGTGGGCAGATTTAGACAGTGAAAGAGATTCAGGTGCCAGAGGAGCAGGAGGCAGGAGCTGCTGAGCAGGACCTGAGCTCCCCCTGCTTTTCTCCCCATCCAGAGCCTCCTCTTCCCACCCAAACCTCCAAAGCTCCATCCACGCAAGAGGTTCTGCTGGTGTTTGTTCTTGGCTTCCCTTGGTCCCACTCCTCTCCTTCCCCACTGGCAAATCAGTCCCATCACCCATGAGGAGGGGTCATGGGAATCAGACTGGAGTCTCCCTCCCATCCCAGCTCCCCAACCTTCCTGGTGGAGGGGCAGGAGAGGTCCTTGGGCTGCTGTCCATCCATCTTTGAGAAACATCAGTGCCAGCCAGTACCTCAGAGAACTGGAGGAAGCTCTTGGTGACTCCCACAAAATCCCATTGAGTTCACTCTTCCCCATCCCCAAGGGTGAACCCAAGGGCTGGAGGGCAAACGTCACTGACCAAAAGATGCCAAAGCCCGGAATAACGGATTAGGAATGGCTCTTTGGTGTGATAGAGAGGGATGAGCTGGGGATGAGGGGAGCTGCTGTGGGATTTGCACAGGGAGGGAGCCCACTGTGCTCCCATCTTGCCATTCCCAGCACCCCACTGGTAGTTCACTCCATCTCTGGCCATTGGGTGTTTTGAGGCTGGAGAAAGCTGGGAGGTCTTCAGGGGCTGGGAGGTGTAATGTTGGTGATCAGCACGTGACAAGGGCTGTGTCCCCACCCCAAAGCCTGTCCTGGGTCTTCAGCAGGATCCAGTTCAGGTTTGTCCCCTCCAAGGAGCCCGTGGAGCCCAGGCCTGCAGGACATCACAGCAGCTGGAGGCACCTGGCCCAGGTGGGCCAAACCTGAGCTGGGACCTCTTGGGGCTCAGTCTGCTTTGGGATATTTCTCCGTGAGCATCGGGATCTCTGGCAAACTCTCTCCCAGAATCAGGCTGGAAGCTTATGGAGGTGGGATCTGTTCTGCTTGGGGTGGCATGGCAGAATTCCCTGAGGGTGTAATCCAGGGTCTCCTCCTTGGGGGGGACTGCGGGCAGGAGTTGGGTGGATGGGAAGAGATCCCACACCTCCGTGGGGCACAGGGGAAGCAGTGTGAGGTTTCTTGGGGGGGTCTCTCTCCTGCTGCACCCCAAAGGGCTTCAACATAAACCCACCCTGGAGAGCTGGGCCCTGGGAGAGGGGGGCTCTCACACCCTCTGTCCCAAGGTTTGTGGCCATCCTGGAGCTGTCCCCACCCTCCCCAGGGAGCCCCTGTCCCCCTTCCCCTCCCTCTCCAGTGTGAGGTTTCTTTTCCCTTGAGATGCTCTGCAAACAGGGAGCAGCTCTGCATCCTCCTGCCTCCCTGGGTGTCCTCAGCACAAAGTTTTCCTTGGAAGATGCATCACCTGGGCTTCACAGGAGAGTCTCACACTGAGAACTGAAGGCTCTAATCCTGCTTTTATGGGTACACAAATGTCCTGTACAGTGTGTAAAGATCCCTCCCCTGGCTCTCCCTGTTTGGGCTCCTTTCTATAAGGTATAATATATGTTTATAACCTGATGGCTGTTGTTTTTTTTGTTTTTTTTTTGACAATACTCTTGTACCTTTTAAGGGAAAAAAAATAAAAAAACCAAAGTATTTATTTGAAAAGTTTATTTTAAAGATAAGAAAAAAAATAACCTATTTATTTTACTGCACCCTCTTCTGTTTGGTTTCCTTCTCTTGCAAAGCTGATAACTGTTATGGAACCACTGCTGAGATGAAAGAAGTGATTCTATGGTGGCTTCACAAGCCCACTTAGAGCAACTATTCAATAAAAATATATATTAATTTTGAACATGGTCTCATTCCTGTGTCCATGGCGGCCAGGGCAGGGCTCAGGCTCTGGCTTTGGCAAGGCTTGAACAGCTGTGGGTGCTGGGAGGTTGGGCAGGGATCAGTTTTAACTCTGTGAGGGCTCCCCTGGGACCTTCTCCTGATGCTCAACCCTCCAAAATGTCCGTGTGTGCTTCCCTGCTGCAGCTGTCCCAGATCCTTGAGGAAGGGATGGCAAAGGACAGGAGCAAAAAGGGAGGGACTGAGGTAAGAAATCTCTGAGAGTGGGGGGTTTCAGTCACTCCACAGATCCCAACACATTCCCAAAGCCTCTCCTACTGCCAGAAGAGAGGGAATGATGCCACAGGGCGATGGACATCATCTGCAGGAGGAGCTGCAGCTGGAGCCTGGCTGTCTCTTCCCACCAGCTGCAGAAGGCACCTTGGAGATGGATGAATCTGGGCCACAGCACCAGCAGTTGCTGGGTCAGGCTGGTGCCTCTCTATGAACGTCACAGACCAGTGGTTCACAAACCCCAAATGTCCTGACACTTCTTGGCTTGAGGGTCTCTTCTGTCCACCTAAAGCTGGTGGATCTTTATTCAAGCCCTTCCAGAGCACGCAGTCCTTTCAGACAGATTCAGTGGCTGAAGAATCCCATGGTTAGTGGCACCTCCCTTATTCCCATTTATTTTGTTGGCTTCGGCTTCTACCCCTTGGCTCTGGCTGAACCTGTTTCCCTTAGCTGCAAGAGTCCTTCCTAGGATGGTTTTCCTAGGCTAGACCTGTGCTCAAGAGCCCTGCCAACCTCTGTGCTTAATTAAAACCATGGATTCTCCGTGTCTCTCACCAGAAACCCCTTTCCCAGGCTGTTCCCCCAGTTTGGAGCCCTGTCTGTAGCGTTGCTGGTATCGGAGCTTGCTTTCCAAACCATGTTCCAATGCCTCAGCCCCGGCATCCAGGATCTGCCTCAGGGCTCTGGAGCACAGATGTGAGTCCAATCCCTGCTGTGACTCACTCTTCCCCTGCTTTTCAAACAAAAGATGGATCTGGGCCATTTGTCACCCATTGGCTCTTTTCAGTGCCAAAGTCCCTCTTTTTTGGACACGGCCAACCAGTTTCATTCCCAGATGTGCAGCTTTCTGTTAACTGTGTTGGAGCCCTTTTGGTGTGTATGGTACCACCCTCCCAGTCCTTCCTCACCCTCAGCAGCTCCCACCACCAAACCTGCTGGTGTGTCTGGGTCTCCATCCTGTGTGGCCCTGTGGAGGAAGGCTCAGAACTGCAACGTGAGATTAAAGAAGCACAGGGACCATGATCGCCTGAAAAAGATGGTAATTGCTTGCTTAGACATTTTCCTTCTGTGTAAAGAAAGTTGTGATGGTCCCAGGGATGACAAAAAGTGACAGAAGTTGGGGTTTTTCCTAATTCTTTAAACTGCACAATCATTTTGTTTTACATCCATGTGAAGACCAGGGAGAGACCCCCAGGCTGGAGCATCCCATGGCACCTGCCCCAGGTGAGCTGGTGGCAGCACCATGTCACAGCCACGGGGCTGAACCACCTGGAGGGTTTAGAGTAAAAATCCACTTTTTCTTGCCTAACAGAGATGTTGTTCAGAGCTAAAATGTCCTTTTCTGTGCTCTCCAAGGACCAGCGTCACCTGAGCAAGCTGAGCTCCATAAAACCCTCCCTTAGAGGTGGACAAGGCTTTCCAGAAGTGGATTTCCACCTTTTTGGTGTGGAAATCTTCCCGTGCCCAGAGCAAGCAAAGATAGGCCAAGCTCAAATTCCCCTGAGGATGTCCAGGTGTGATCCAACCCTCTGCCTGTGCAGGGCATCCCTCGGCATCCTGGAAAAGTGCCTGGCGGGCTCCAGGAGAGCAGGGGTAGGTGTTTGCAGTCGAGAGGTTGTCTGTCTAGACAGGAGAGAGAGAGAGGAGCCCTCTTAAGGAGTCATTCATCTCTTCCTAAGATGGCTAAATAGGTCAGATGACTCATGCCCTGGAAGTGCCGATTTCTCCCCGCTGACTACAAAGGGGGAAGGAGCTCCCGACAGCCCCTCGTGCCGCAGACATCGGAGGGGAGTGGATCTGAACCCGGCTGCTGTGCTGGTTCCAGGGGCCAGCAGGGGAATTCAGCCCCCCCAGGGAGCTGCTTCATCAGTGACTTCATCAGTGACGGTGATGAGGAGACGGGGGATTAATTAAACACCGCGTGGTTTTTGAGGGTGACGTGTGTGTGTGTGGGAACCTGGGTGTGCAGAGTGGGGCAGCAGCAGGTAGAGGGGCAAATCTGGCTCCCTGCTGTCACCACAGGCTGGAGGGACCATGGGGCAGGAGTTTAGGTTGGAAGGATTTGCAGAGTGGTTTGTTCACCATCAGAAACCTTGTTGGCCATGGTCATCCCTGTGTAGGGCTGAGGGCACCTTGCTGCTCTGGGCTGAGCAGAGATAGAACAGCCTGGTGATGCCCCACCACTGTTCTGAGCTGCTCAGTTTGGGAATCCCTGGAGGCATCACAAGGTTGAGGGGGCAGCTGTGAGGGTAGCCAGGAGCCTTTGGAACAGCCCAGACAAGAAATGACACCCACAAAAAGGTGACCTGTGCTGTGATTACAGCCCTGAGGACAGGGAGGGTCTTGCTCCCTGCAAGCAAGAGGGTCTCTGGGACCCCAGGGATGACAACATCCTTGTGGAAAATGGACAGTTCCTGCCCCAAAACACCTGCAGTTTTCAGTGCTGCCCTGGTGTCCCAGAGCCACAGTCTGGCCCTGCAAAACATCACGAGATTGGCTTGAAAATCAAGATGCAGCTCACAGCAGATTCTTGTTTTTCGCTGCTGCTTTTGGAGGCTGACTGAGTCATGCTCACAAGCCTTTTTTGCCAGACACCAGGGCTGGCAGCTCCTCTGAAACCATGGAATGGGAGTGGGGATCCTCCTGAGAGCCCTGGAGTGGCTCAGCCGGGGGGCCAGGGACAGCCTGGACACCCTGACTTGTGCCAGGGAGTGCAGGAATGGCCAGGGATCTTGGATTGGGAATGATGTACAAAAATCAGGAGGGATGGGAGGTCCATCTTCCAGTTTTAGTCCAGTCACTGCCATGCTCCTTGCTCTGGACACCTCACTTTGTCCTTGGGGATGCACCGAACCACAGGGAGCTGGACATCCTGGCATTCCTATTGTCCCTCCAAGTATGACCAGAAACGTCTCAGCCCCTGGATCAGCATCTGGAGAACATTCCACAGTTCTCCAGTGGTGTCTGAAGCAGGGGTGTTCTCTCCTGGCTGGAGACTCCCTCACCTGGGCACTCCTTGGCCTCCTTCCTCTCCGTGTTCTGTTCCTGGGAAGTGTCTGAGGTTGAGGGATGTTGTGTTTCTTCCAGGGATGTTCAGAACAAAATTGTTTTCCTGAGGTGAAACTCCAAATCCTCCTAGGTAGCTTCTAAAGGATTTATTTCCTGCATCCACTTCCCTTGTGCCTTGCTGCTCTCTGTAAGGACATTTGCATGGAAGAGTAGGATCTCAGCCTTTTGATGTGCAATTATCATCTGCAGAAATGACTAATCAATTAAGGACAGTCACTACCAGGCTTTCTATTTATTTCTTTCTCATTGAAACCAGAGCAAATGTGCCCCTTTTTCATGGGAAAATGATGGTTTTTTTTCCAGCTGTCGCTGCTGAAAACTTCCCAATGGATCTGCAAATGACATCATCCCTTCCTTGGTCCTTGCTGGTGGCACTGTCAGTGCTGAGCTGGCCATGCTGACAGACAAGAGAGCCACCACCTCTGCCAGCTCAGTGGTGCCAGGGGGAGCAGGGACATGCCAGGAATGGCTTGGATCACACTGGGAGAGCAGCTCAGGCAGGTAAAAGGTGCCTGAAGTGTAAACAAGTGTGAAGATACTTCTAAAGGTGTCAGCTTTAAGCTGCCAGAGGGTGGGGTTAGATCAGATTTTGGGAAGAAATTGTTCCTGGTGAGGGTGGGGAGGCCCTGGCACAGGTTGGGGAGAGAAGCTGTGGCTGCCCCATCCCTGGAAGTGTCCAAGGCCAGGTTGGAGCAACCTGGGATAGTGGAAGGTGTCCATGCCCATGGCAGGGGGTGGGATGGGATGGGCTTTAGGGTCCCTTCCAACCCAAGCCCTTCTAGAATTCTGGCATTTTTGAGAGGGCTCAGCTAGACCTAAGCCTGGATTTAAGCCCCAGGTCTGGACTTCTCAGAGGCACATGGGAATTCAATTTTGAAGGGTTCAGCCCATCTTTAATCCCCAAACAAGGTATGGAATCCTCTGGGAAGAGGCAAGAGGGCTGGATCATTTCTCCCAGACACATCTGGTGACATTGGTGTGTCCTCCTGCCAGGATTGTTCCCGTTTCTCAGCACGGTGCTGTCTGTCTCAGCAGTTGTTCCCACTCTGTTACAGGGAGCTGTGGTTGGGATGAACATGGAGAGAGGGGCCAGGAGGTCCTGAATTCCCACCTTCATCCTGACTGTGCTGCCTGAGAGAATTCCCACTGAAGGAGAGACACATCTGCCCCAGGCAGACAAGTGCCCTGGTCCATCCCACTGTGTGCACATGTGGACAACCCAGCAGGTCACCCAGAGAAGCTGTGGCTGCCCCATCCCTGGAATTGCTCAAGGCTGGGATGGACAGGGCTTGGAGGAAGGCTAAGTGGAAGGTGTCCCTGCCCACGGCAGGGAGGTGCAACCCAATGATCTTCAAGCTCCCTTCCAAAACAAAACACTCTGGGATTTTATGATTCTATGAACTGGCTGAACATTCAGCAGCCGAGGGGGCAAATGAGCTTCTGAGCAAAGAGCAAAGAGACACAGGAGGCCCAGGTGCCCTCACTTGCCACCTGTGCACTGCCAGATGCACTCGAGAAGGGGGTTTGCAGAAGACTTTTGCAGCTGAGGTGTTGGACACTACCTGTGCTTATCAGCACCGAGAGCATCCTGAGGAGCAGAGGGAATCTCCCACTCTGAAAACTGTGTTTCTCACCTTGTCTCCTCTGCCTGCTCACACCACTGCTGCTCCCAGAAACCCTGTGTCACCCCAGCAAGGGTCACAGAGCTGGGGGTGGCCCGGAGGATGAGAACCAGATGAAGCAGAGCTGTTTTGTAACAGCCTGTCCCCGGGGAGGGATCACACCACACCGGAGAACGCCCCCGGAGAGGTGAGGCAGGCGGAGGTGACCAAATGAATTGACACCAGGCAATTCTCACCGGAGCTAAAGAGACAAAGTAATTGAAAATAAATGAAGGAACATGACACCTGGCTGGCAGATCAGTTATCTATAGCGTCCCTTTCCTGAAATAACTGCCTCCCGAACATCACACGCCGAGGCAAAACCAAGGAGATGCTCATGTAAAATAGGCCATTCCAGCAGGGACCTGAAGGCCCCTTTATTTTTAATGGAAGCTGCCAGAAGGGTTAATTAGATGGTGCGTGGCAGGGCCCTCCATCTCAGGTATCACCTGCCCTTGCCATGTTTGGTGCAATGATGGTGCACCATTGTTCTTGTCCTTGGGTAACACCTGGGACACAGACCAGGACAAGAGGGGTTTTTCCTGCCTTTCCAGCCCCAGACACCCTGGGGAGAGCCAGGATGTGCTGCTCTCAGCCCACAGCCTTTGGGTCATCAGGGTTAGGGGGGAGTCATCACCTCATCTATGCTCAAAAATGCCCTGGGATTTGGCTGCCAAGTTCAGAGCTGAGGGGTTCAGGCAAGTCATGGCTTGCCCAGGGGTGGCCATGGCACAGCCATGCTCTGTCCTGCACCCCTTGGAGGGCAGGCACTTGTGTTGGGGAGTAGCTTTTCCCAGGCTATGGATATTGGACTAGGCAGGACTTCTGCCCCAGGGAAACAGTGTCTTCCCAGGGAAAAGAGCTTCTGCCCAAGGGAAATAGCATAATCCCAAGGGAAATGGCATCCTGGTATCCTGCAGATGGAGAGATGGCAGCACCAGCCTGGCCCTGCCACCTAATCCCTGGCATTCCTCTGCCTGGATGTGGGCATGGAACCCACAGCAGCAAACAGAGAAGATCCTGCAGATACCTGGTCACTGTCCATTCCTGGGGGAATGGTTTGGCTCGGAATTCACTGCTGGTTTTGCTCCCTGAGGAAGCAAAGCTGGGTTAAATCTCCCTTTGGAAGCAGCCCCAGCAAAGCCCTCCTGTCCCGAGGAGGCACCACAAGCCTTTTCATCTGTCCTTCTCCTTGTTCCAAAGATGAAAGCAGGCAGGGCAGAAAGCAGGTGCCTGTACCTTTTTGCAGGGAGAAAAGGAGAAAATAAAAGACCAGGAGGAAAGTCTGTGCCTGGAAAAGCTGTGCCCTTCAAAGAGGGGCCTGGAGATGTCACAGCTCACACAGTCCCTCCACAGGGTGCACTGAGAGATCCCCAGAGGGCAGGGCAGGGCTGTGGGTCCACAGCACCCCACAGGGAATTCTTCCCTGGGGCAGGAACTTGGCCGTGCAAGAGGTTGAGCTTTGGGGGAGAGAAACCAGGTGCCCTGATCTGCTGCCAGGGCCCTTCTTGTGTTTTTGGTGGGTCCCTCCACTGCACTCTTTGCACCCCCAAGACACCCTGACTGTCAGAAAGGGATGGGCATGAGCAATTCCTTACTTATACCACCATGTGCTCCTGATTTTTGTATTCCACTTTATCAGCCATCCCAACTTTTAGCAGGTCTGGTGCTTGCTGTCCTTAAACGAGGCAGAGGAGGAGACAGGCAGCCAGGAGCTCGGGTGAAAAGAAAGACAGAAAGAAAGAAAGCAAGAAAGAAAGGCTCTCCCTCCCCCTCCAACAACCCTCCAAATGAAAACATGGCCAACGCTCCTCTCTGCCCTCTGCCCTTTGCGGGGCAGGTTGCAAGGTCACAGGGACGTGGTCCCCCAGTATTGAGCAGAGCTCTTTGGGGCTGGCATATGGCACCAGGTTTCAAAGGCCGAGCAGCTGAAAAAGAATTAAGTGGGGGCAAAGAGTGGAACGTACCAGATTGAACTCCTGACACGCCAGGGTCAAAGATCGCCGGGGATAAAGCGGGTGCTGGAATGGCCTGGGCAATGTCAAAAATAAATACGCAGGCATTAAAAACCAACAACCCCCCAGGCAGGGCTGGGGGTGGAATCCCACCGTGCTGCAGAGGGGAAGGAGTGGGTTGGTGGTTTGATGTGAGGGTGGCTATGGGCTCCACCAGCTGGAATTCTGTGGGTTTTCACCTTCCTCTTGAATGTCCCTCAGCTCCTCAAGGATGGAAGGATCAGCTTTGGAAAGGGAGAAAGAGAGTTAGAAAGTGAATAGAACATCCAGCACCTCTGGCTGTGTAGGAACATCACTTCTTTCCCAGAGAAGTGAAGCAGCAGCAGGATGAGAAGGAAGCAGCAGCTTTAGCAGTCCATGTTTCAGAGCAGGATGAGGTGGAAGAGTCCGAGAGAACTGGAAATTCCCTTGTATCAGAGGGTTTTTTTCCCTCTACTATGGGTGACAAGCTGATGGGCAAAGTGTATGGCAAGGGGCACATGAGGAGAGAGAGGGGAGAGAACCAAGTTCTGCCCCTTCCATCAGTGGATCCCGTGTTCGGGGTCTCCAGGTGTGAAATGTGGTGCACAAAGGACCCTTGTGGTAAGAAAATCAGCAGTTTCAGCTGTAAAGCTCATGGGATGCTGTGTCTGGATCATGTCCTGGTGAAGGTTGTGGCTTTGGTACCACACTGAGGGTCCCTTCCCAAAATCAGCTGTTTGTGGTGTGGGTCTTCAGCTCCAGACACAAGATAAGAGTCACCAGTTGCTTGGTCCCAGGGGAATGGGAGACTGTCAGGAATCCAGCAAAGAATGAGGAAATCTGGAGCTTTTCTGTGCTGGATGGAGGCTGGTTTACAGTCTGTGTTTGTCTTCCAGACCAGATCCACTGCAGCCTCCACTGGAGCCCTCAGCCCCATTTTGGGAGTTGTGGGGAGGGACACAGAGGACATCCACTATATTATGGGAACACAAGCTTCCTGGGTGGGCTGGGAAGGCAACAGACAGCTCAGGTGTCTTCCTGAGAATGTTGTGGATACTTCAGGTCCAAGCCACAGGGTTGATGATCTTAAACCTGATTTTCAAACTCCCCCGTCATCTCCACAGGCTCTGTGCTCCCCAGAATCCTGCTGAGGGGGAAGGTACATGGCCTGGAGGGAAAAGGGATTAAAAACAAGAAGTTGATGGGTTTACCCAGGGCATCCTGTGGTTGTTTGGGTTCTTCCCAGTGTTGCAATGCTCTGTGGGAATCCACAGATGTGCTTCATCTTCATCCCTCTCTCCTGTCTGGGCCATGGAAGAGATGAAGGAATCTCACAGTGCCCTCTGTTCCATCTTTACTGACTCCCCCTAAAAACCTCTGGTGTTCAGTCTGAGAGTCTGTGGCTCTTGGAACAAATTAGTGAGCTTGTTTTCCTGTCTGATTTTGGTCGTCTCCTTCTTTCCTTGGTTCTCCTGGAGCCTTTCATGTCCAGCCAAGGTGCTCTATCTCCCTCCCCAGCTCTGCCTGCAGGGACTTGCTCAGCTCTGCTGTTTAATGTGTCTGGTTCCTGATAAACCAAACTGCTCAGCTTTGGGGGAGCTCCCAAACACAGATCGTGCATCCAGAGTCTTGTCACCTTGCACTTCCACCAACACACTTCCACTGTGAACACCAAACCACCTGGACACGGGTGTCTCCAACAACAACTTCCCAGAATTTCCTCTCTGAGCATTTCTAGTGTGAGAACAAGGACCTCCCATACTGCTGAGCACCTTACCAATATTTTAATTTCCCTGGTTGTCAGGCTTAAAACAAATATTTTTCCAAATTTGTTGAAGAAAATTGTGAGAGGGGGGGGTGAGATGTAGCTCAGCAGGCAAAGAGAACAGCTGGATACTTGGAAAAATGGGGAAGTGCCTGGCTGTGGAGGCCAGAGACAAATCTAGAAGGTGGTGGTACATCTGCCCTCTCCCCTGACCCCTCAGGCGTTCCAGGCAGGAGAGGCAGGATGGCATTTTGTGCCCTAATGTTTCTCTTACATCAGTGTGGGTGGAATCCTCTAAATGACACATTATCCCATCCACTCTGCACTTCCCCCTGGATTTCTCCTTCTCATGAATGTTCAAAAACATGTTCTAGAGCCGCTGTACGATGAGCAGTCAACGCTTAAAAATGCTGCCTGCTTTTCTTCCCCCCCGTTTTTCGTGGTGAGTTCAGTACCAGATGGCAGCCTCAGAGCCCTGAGAATGAAGTGCTCCATAATTGACAGCAAAACACGACTGGCAGCAGCGAAATCTTCCTCCCCTCTTCCACCAGCGAGGCTCTGATGGCGCAGAGTGAATAATTCAGCATCCATCTCTCATTGAGCAAACGCTGCCGGTGAGCTCTGTGAGGATGATTTTTATTAACTGGACGGCTGGATGCAATTTTCCAGCAAAGCCTGTGTGCAAACAAATTGTAGCTGACTGCTGGGCGAGTGCCAGTGCTTATGACTGTCTCCTGGTACGGCGGGATGAGATGCCCACATCCTATTACACCATCTCCGCTGCTCCTCAACTGTCTCCCAAGCCCACGAGCAACTCTGCTGGTGAACAGTCATGGTTTCGTATCAGACAGGCTGTTTTCAGCAAGACACATGGTGGTGATGGGTGGTTTTTGTTTTGCTTTGTTCCCTGGGAACACTTGGGCTGCCCGGGCTGTGAAAGCCATCGCGGATGTCACTGATGGGGCTCGTGGGATCTCACCAAGAAAAACAGTTGTGAGCCCTTTTGTTTTTTGGGCTCGTTTGTCTGTTTCTGCCTCATTCCAGCACCAGGGTGACCATGTGAGGAGGTGAGAGTGGCATCTGGGCTCGCTGGGTCCCTTTGTTCTCATCTGCCACCAGCAGGAGAATTGTGGCCACCCAGGAGCTGCAGCAGAGGCCAAGGCCGGGTGGATCATGGAATCCCACAATGGTTTGGGTGGGAAGGGACCTTAAATATCCTTTTGTTCCACCTCTGCCATGGGCAGGGACACCTCCCACTATCCCAGGTTGCTCCAACCTGGCCTTGGACACTCCCAGGGATGGAGCAGCCACAGCTTCTCTGTCCAACCTGTGCCAGGGCCTCCCCACCCTCCCAGGGAAGAATTCCTTCCCAATATCCCATCCAACCCTCTGGCAGTTTGAAGCCATTCCCCCTTGTCCTATCACCACACACCCTTCTAAAAACGATGGCTAGGCAGTTCTGTCACTCTCCCATCTTATTTCTTCCCCTCTCCAAGTTGTTTACAACCCCCTGCAGACCCCAACAGGTGACACCAAGGGGGTGACAGGTCCTCCAGCCCTGTCCCTGCTGCACACAGAGGTGGCACCTATCTTGAGGACTCCCAGAGCCTCGCACTTTGGCAGTGGCACATCTAGCTGCCTGCTGGGAAGTGTGATGGATATGAATCCTGCAGTGGGCAGGTAAGAGTTTGTTGGACAGGTGCCTGGAACATTAGGCTATTATTGGAAACACGAGGCTTTTATGGTAAGTAATTGTAATGTTATTGGGCGTTTTCCTTAAATAGTCCACCACACTCCCATCTGCCGGCAGCTGATGCTGGAGGGAGAGGTGTGTGAGGGGGAAAAAAGGGAAAGTGAAGTGGTTGAGCTCCAGTGGGATGTAAAATGGAGACACGGGGCAGCCGTGGCCATGAAAGTCTCTCTGGCTCTATTTCTGAGCAGGGGGTGTGTGTCCCTGCTGCCCTGGACCCTGTCCAGCTCCAATAGCTCTTTTCCAGCTCTCTCCGAGTTCCTGTGTGCTCACAGATGGATGTGGTATTTTTCTCCTCTTCCTGTCCTCGGTCGGAGCAGGAAAGCACTTGAAGAGATGCAGGAGATGGTGGTGGGCAGAGAGCTTGCTGTTAACAGGAGTGGAGAATTCCAGGGGGTTAAGTCAGGTCTGGAATGGGCAGGACCTCATCCAGCGGCACAGCCCTGCAAAGCCCATCCTTGTGAAGGCTGGGAGATCACCTGGCCATTCCTGGAGCTCTGTAGATATGGAGGTTTATAGGGATGGAAGACCCCTGGTCCCTCAAAATTAGAAATTCCTGCTTCCCTTGGCTGTACTCCCCCCATGACAGGACATTCACCTTCACCAGAAATGCAAGCAAGAGCCCCAATTTCCATAGGAAGTTCTTTCCCATAGAAACATGGCATCATTGACATTGGAAAATCCCTCCAAATTCATCGAGTCCAACCATTCCTCCAGCACTGCCAGGGCCACCACTAACCCATGTCCCCAAGTGCCACATCCACACGACTTTTCAACCCCTCCGGGGTCAGTGACTCCACCACTGCCCTGAGTTGCCACTTTCACACCACGGGTGTGTAAGAAGTGTTCTTTTGAGTCACCTTTTCCCTGATTCCCACCTGTAGGAAGCCTTTTTGAAGCCTGGAAACTGGGTGGGGACATCTGAGGGCCTTTGGCACCACACACTGTGGAGACATCTGGGTCAGGGCAGACAGGGCTTTGATAGCAGCATCAGTGTGGTGCCACCATGAGATTTGTCCTCTCCTGAGCACTGAAGGAAGGATAAGAGCATTCCCAGAGCTGGAATCAGCAAGGACAGCCGCAGCAACTAGGCCACCCTTGCTTGAAATAGCCCATGGGGCAGGATTAGCCTTGTTTCCCCCAAGGAGGATCCCAAAAGGTGAGAGATCTCCCCGGTAAATTTGATATCTTTCTTTTTTGTCTCATCCAGCCTAAAGGAGTCTCTTTGCTCTTCACCACCCTCCCTCTTTCTGACTCTCTTATGTACAATACTCTGTCATTCCTCAGATCCTGGCTGGTCCTGGAGTTACTCACAAGGAATGAGCCATTTCCATGTGTACATCGTCACTGTGCAGTTGTCTGTGAAAGCTGGGCTGCCAACATCTGACAGCTATAAATAGCCCAGAGCTTGTGGGAGGCAGGAAAACACCTTTGAACTCCCCTGAAATCTGATGGAACTGGAGAGCTGCAAAGGGACAAACCGTAAATATTTGCCCCAAAATACATTTCATAGAATGAAAGAATCCCAGAATGGTTTGGGTTGGAAAGGGACCTTAAAGATCTTCTAGTTCCACCCCCTGCCATGGGCAGGGACACCTTCCACTATCCCAGGTTGCTCCAACCTGGCCTTGGACACTTCCAAGGATGGGGCAGCTTCTCTGGGCAACCTGTGCCGGTGTCTTACCACACTAACCATAAAAAACTTCTTCCTTATGTCTGATTTAAATTGATTTTTGATTCAGAAAGGGCTTGGCTGCATTTCAGGGCATTTCCCCTCCCAAGACGGTGCCTTGAAGAAGCCACCGAGCCCCTTTTGGGGACTGGCACTGTCCAGACCTTCCTGCTGTTGCCTCTCACCTTCCTCCCCATCAGTCCACCCTCCTCCTCCTCCTCTCGTTGTCCTGGAAACCAGAGGCCAGGATGCCTCTGTCCCGGGTGACAGCCCCGCAACAAAGGCGGCTTTCAGAGGGTCGGCGGGACGGGGTCGTCCCCAGCGCCCCTTCAATGCGGGGCGGCGAGTGCTGGGGGTGGCCCGGAGCCCCGGGGGATGCCCGGGGCCGTCCGGCCTCGGCGGGTCCTGCCGTGCCCCCCTTCGCGTCTCACAGGGCAGGGGACAGGGTTCACGGGCTCCTCTCGGCGACGGGGCGAAGGTGGAGTGAGGAGGGGGCGGGCGCTCATTCTTGTCGCTGTCGCGGGGTGGAGACCGGGTCAGGCGTCCTCGAAACCCCTCACACAGCCTGGAGGGTCCCCAAGTGTCATTCAGCCTGAAGGAAGTTGTCCATCAAAGCTGGAGTGGGGGGGGCTGTGGGAATACCTGGCAGGCTGGGAGATAGGGAGCGTCTGGAAAAGCCAAATTCTGCTGCTTTCCCCTTTTCCTTCTTCTCCGAAAATAAGTCACGCTTTGCCAGACCCATCAGACCAAAGGATGGTGAAAGCCCAGAAATAACTTCCCTGCAGGAAGACTTGGCGTTTGCTTGGGTAAAGGATGGGGCTGGAAAGCTATTCCAGGGAAAAATCTGATCTGCAGATAAAGGTTGGTCTACAAGGTGTTGCCTGAAAGAGCAGCAGCGCTGGGTTAATGATTGGACTCGATGATCTAGAGGTCTCTTCCAAGATAAATGATTCCAGGATTCTATAAATCTACCCCAAAGTCCCAAAATGCCAGGCAAACAGCATATAGTTTTGGAGGCAGCCAGACCACTGAGGCAAAGAGGCTCTCCCAAAAATGTGAGGCAAGGATGAAGAAGCTGCCCTCAAACACACAGAAACCCCCTTGGACTCGTGTTGGTGGGCAGGTAGGGGCACAAATACACAGCAGCAGGTTTGCCCCTTGTTGGGCACAGGCAGCTGCTGAGGAGGGAAGGTGCTGCCCATATTTTTCATGGAGTCATGGAGTGGTTTCAGTTGGAGAGGACGTCTTAAATGTCAGATCATCTTATTCCACCCCCTGCCATGGGCAGGGATACCTTCCACTAGCCCAGGTTGCTCCAAGCCCCGTTTAACTTGGTCTTGGACACTCCCAGGGATGGGGCAGCCACAGCTTCTCTGCCCAACCTGTGCCAGGGCCTCCCCACCCTCACAGGGAGGGATTCTTTCCCCGTATCCCATGTAAACCAGCCCTCCTTCAGCTTAAGGCTATTCTCCCTTGTCCTGTCCCTCCATGCTCTTGTAAAATGTCCCTCTTTGCCATCAAGGGGCGGCTGGGGCTCTGCCAGGTCTCCTCTTGCTGCTGCTCTGAGTGGGGACATCACCTCACAGACAACAAGGAGGACAGGGCTGCAGGTGACAGTCCTTGATTTCAGGGGTTTCCCTAAAGCCTGGGAACAACCCATTAAGGTTTTTTTGCTTTTTTATTCCTCATTTGTCACGTTTCCCACATGGAAAAGCTACCACCCGGGCACCAGCAGAGCAGAGCTCTCAGTCCTGCCCCGTGAGCCCACAGAGGACCTGGCAGCTTGTGCCAGCAGCCCTTGCCAGGCACCCAAACACGGGATCAGGGCGCTGCTGGGGCAGCAGTTCAGGGCACTCAGGGAGGGTGGGACTCTCGGGGCTCCTTCCAGCACGAGGGAGGGAGAACCTTCTGGGTCCATCCCCTTTGCAGCCTGCTGCTTGGGCAATCTGAGGGGCAGCAGTGCATCCCTCAGCCTTCCCCAGTCCTCTCTTCCCTGTGAGCCGCAGCATCGCAGCCCCTGGCCAAGCCCCGACCTCCCACCGCTCCCACCAGCAGTGGCCGGGGGCAAAAGCCAGTGACTGGTGTGGCCTCTGCGGGGGAACATCCCCCCAGGCTGAGCTCTCACGGGATGCTCTGGAAGCTCCTCTCCTCCCACCGCCCCCTCTGCCCTCTCCTGCCCCCGGCTCGGGGCCCCCAGCGCTCCTCCCGTGGAGGGGCTTCCCTTGGGTGGCTCTTTCTGGGAAGCCGGTGCTGCGGGACAGAGGAAGGAGCCGCGGTGGCTGCAGGCAGGGAGTGCTCCTCGTATCCACCCTCCTGCTCCTTCCTGCCTTCCTAAGCGTCGCTTTCCTGCAGCCGGGTCCAAGCTCTTCTTGGCCCCTGCGGTGCCTAAAAATAACTCCCCTTGCGCAGGTCTGGGGAAGAGCTTCGGGGCTGGAGTTCAGCCCTGGGAGGAAAATGAAGTAAAGAAGAGGCAGTCAGTGCCCCTGGATAAATGATCTGTCCTGTGCTGGGGCTTGGAGCTGCCGATGCCTCTGGAAAACTGACCCACACTATGCTGCTCCCTCTGAGGACAGCTGTGACCTCCTCACTCAGGGGTGGAAGGGTCCCAGGGCTTTGGAGGTCCTGGTCCATCCACATCTGGAGGTGATGCCCATCTGAGCTACTCAAGGCTCAGCCCCACACAGATCTCAGCTGGTCACAGCATCGGGGTATCTTCAGGCTGGTACAGGGAACCCTCCTCCAGTAACGTCCTGGAGCCCTCTGTGCCATATGGGACATCCTGGGCACTCCTGGGTCTCAGCCCTGCCTTTGGGTATCTGTATGGTCCATTTGGATGCCTGGAGAGGGTTGGGGAGCAGGTCCAGGCAGCAGATCAACTTCCAGCCTAATGGGGTGATGAATTTTTTTGGGATGCACTGTGCGTTTTGCTCACAGCCCGTGCTGCCACAAGGTGCCAGGCACGACCTACACAGAGGTACCACCTCTCCCTTCCCTCCTTCCCTCTCTCCCTCCCTCCGCCCCTCCCTCTTTTTCCCCAGGAGTCTCATGCCTTCCAGGAAATGGGATATTAAACGGTGTTAATGAGCCTCTCTGTCAGAGATTTCAACAAATGGCCCTTGCCCAGCCTGCAGGATGGGAGCGGATGGGTTCAGGGGAGGGGAAGGCAGGGGCTGATGAACCTCCTTCCTCTGCCCATCGATCAGCTGTCAGGGCAGTGCAGAGGCTCAGAACCTTAATTCCCTGGAGACAGCCCAGCTCTGGGATGGAGAGGGACTGTGTCCTGGGTGGGCTGAGACTCCCTGGCACTGCCAGGGCCGGGAGGGGGAGAGAAGTGGGCTCTGGATGCTGGATGGGTTTGTTCTCTTGAAACTTGTTGCGTTGCTATTTCTGCAGGCACAGACAGGCTTTGAGCAGAGATGGCTGGACCCACAGAATCGTGGAATCATGGAATGGTTTGAGTTGGAAGAGACCTTAAAGCTCATCTTGTTCCGTTGGAAGAGACGGGCAGGGACACCTTCCACTATCCCAGGTTGCTCCAAGCCCCATCCAACCTGGCCTTGGACACTTCCAGGGATGGAGCAGCCACAGCTTCTCCAGGCAACCTGTGCCAGGGCCTCACCACCCTCACAGAGAGGAATTTCTTCCCAATATCCCATCTAACCCTGCACTCTGTCTGTCTAAACCCACCACCCCTTTTCCTGTCCCTCTGTGGGGTAACGTGCCTGTCCGCAGGAGGGCTGCTGGCCCAGGTGGATGTCACATCCCGTGTCCTGCCCCTCTGACTCCTGACGCAGCCCCAATCTTTATATAGCTGGTGCTTCCTGTTTGCGGGGTGTGCAGAGGCTTCTCGCTCCCTCCCTCGCTCTTTTCCCTCTCGGCTGAGGGCAGGAGGGAGCCAGTGTCCTGGGAAAAGTAAAACTTGAAAGCAAAGCCGGGCTCCTCATTGTCAGGAGGCTTCTTTTTATTTTTTTTTTTTTTTTTTAATGCGTTTCCTCTGGGTCGTTTCCTTTTCATTCGAATGCGGGTTAAAAATATGTTTCCGCTGACATCACCCGCTGTCCCTTTTCGGAAGAGATCTGGTGCTGGTCCCTGAGCACCCCCAGGGCTTTGCATTCCTCTGACGGCCATGAGAAACACGCCTGGAATGAGCGGCGGGGCAGCCGGGGCAGCCGGTGGGGACTGGGAAGGACCAGCCAGGACATGGGACCCTTGGAATTTTCAGGGGGTTGTTAATGGGATCTGTAAGTTCTGCTCTTGGCATAAGGGGAATTCAGCTTCATTTGCCACCCAACGGGTGAGGGCAGCTTGGGGAAATTCATCTCTCCTCTCCTCCCAAGCATCAGCCTCTCATGGAGGAAGGGGATGAGAGATTCCTGTCCTGCTGCCCTGTGCCTGGTCTCTGCTGGAGACATCCTGACTTTGGATCCAGTCATGAAACAAACAGGTCCTGGGAGATAAAACACGGATTTTGTGCCCCCAGTCTGTGCCCAAGCCCCATCAGCCATTGGCACAGATGGGCTGGGACTGGTGGGTTGACCCAGGCTGTGGTCACAGCTTCTCTTCCAAGCCCTGTGGGTGCAGCCCCTTGCTGTCTCCCATGGATCCATCCCAGCTCCTTCCCATCTCTCCAGCCTCACGGGACCGCCCCTGCACATCCATGGTGTCTACAATGCTCAGGAGACCCCCTGTCACCTTCCCCACCCACCCCGTGCTGGTGAGACCTCAACCATCGCTCCATGCGGGAGGGCTGGAGCTGTGGGAGCAGGTCAGGGGCTCAGAGGTGTGGGGGGATTTACTCAGAGGGTGGGGAGGCCCTGGCACAGGTATCCCAGAGAAGCTGTGGCTGCCTCATCCCTGGAAATGTCCAAGACCAGGTTGGACGGGACTTGGAACAACCTGGGATAGTGGAAGGTGTCCCTGACCATGGAAGGGGCAGAACCAGGTGATTTTAAGGTCTCTTCCAACCCAAACCATTCCATGACTCTCTGAACACAAAAGCTGCTTGAAAAACCAAGGCTTTGCTGCAGCTCCATGGGAGAGAAGCTGGAGCCGCTCCCTCCTTGGGGATGGGGGTGAGGCTGAAGCATTTCTCCCTTGGTTGCTGCACACATGATGAGAGGTCCCAGGGATCCTGGAGACCCAGATGTTTATACAGCTGTGCCTTCACCCTGTTTGCTTTGTGCTGGGTGGCCCTGAACTTTCACAAAATATTTGGGGGGAGCTCAGGGTCTCTGCAACCATGCTCTGGACTGCTGGCTTGGATAGGGATAAGGAAGTATCTGACCTGGCCTCTGATGGATGAAGCTGCTGAGAAAGGATTTCTCCCCAATGTCTCAATTTTCCCATCCTGATGAAAGCACTTGGGAAGCAAGAGGCCAAATGACTATTTTGGAGCAGCTCCCTCCAAAGAGGCCGTTTTGTTGTGCCAACCAATTCCAGAGCGAGTTTCAGGAAGGAAATGCTGTCCTAACAAAAATGTGTCTGTGGAAAAATGAGATGTTTCAACCTCTTCCAAACATGTTTTCAATGAGGAGAGATCTGGAGGCGTGGAACAGCTCCAGTTCAAGTGAGCCATCATTTTCTGCTGGAAGCAGTTTGCCTGGGAGGGTCCTGGCTGCCACAAGCCACAGCAGATCCCCAGGAACAGTCGTGGTGAGTCTCTTCTTCACAGCCAGACCAGTGTGTGATGCCCCCTGGCACTGCTCCACCTCTCCACATGTGCCACTTTGGCTGAAAAAAAAAAGGCATCTTGCCCCATTTTATTTAATTCCCCAAGAAACCACCTCATTGGTCACCTTCTCTATTTCTCCTCCACCTTTCCCATGGGAAGATGTCATTCTCCCACATCCCTCCCCGTGGTTTTTCCCCCTCAATCGTTCCCACATTGGCTGTGGTGCGTGCAGGGGATCCACCAAACCTGCCATTCCCTGTACTGCTCCTCTGTTCCCGATGTTCCTGGAGGGTTCTGAGGTGCAGCCACATCCCAAAACACCAGGCTGTGACCTGCGTGGTTCCCAGGGGGAGCTCTGCATCCCAGATGGGACCTCAGCTGATCTGAACTGATGCTGCCCTGTCAGAGGCACGTTCATTCCCGTCAGCTTTGATGACACCCAAATTCTCTGCATAGAGGAATTTTCGGGTGCAGAGAGTCCAGCGGTGGGACAGACCCGGGGGCAGAGCTGGGATGTGGGAGCAGGAAGGTGCAGGTGGATGATCCAAATGGATATTTAGCTTTGCAGGGACTGTGGTGAATTTGAGGAGCAGGTTTGTCTGGATTCGGGTACCCACTGGGACACGGAGCTGAGACCTGAGTAAAGGAAAACCCACCCACCTAAGGCTGCAAAAAATGCCCAAAGACAGGAGCCGGGACAGCCCGGTGGACTCAAACCGGGAATGACAAATAGGGCAATTGCTCCATCTTGTGACACCACCTGCAAATGCAGCCAAGCTGTCGGGAATGGCGATGGGAATTGGAATCATAGAATACCTTTAGTCGGAAGGGACCCACAAGGTCATCCAGTCCAACTCCTGGCCCTGCACAGGCATTCCAGGAATCCCACCCTGTCCCTAAGAGCGCTGTCCAAACCCTCCTGGAGCTCTGGCAGCCTTTGGAGGTGACTATTCCCTGGGGAGTCTGTTCAGTGCCCACTCACCCTCTGGGGAAGAACCTTTTCCTGAGATCCAGCCTAAACCTCCCCTGACACAGCTTTTGCTGTTGGAATTAACGCTGGGGCTGCTGTCGGCCCTTGCCCATCCCAAATCTCCTGTGCGATGTCACCTGTCCCCAAGCCCCAAGTGCCACTGCTCTGAGCAGTGTGACCCTTGTGACCCTTCCCTTTCTTCCAGATCATCTGGAGATTGGGAAACACCGGTGGCTCTGAACAAAGCCTGGAGAGGAGCAAAGCAGGAAGTTCAAAGCAGCCTTTGGCACTTCAGGCGTGTCCATGGACGAGTTTTCCTTTCTTTTCTGTCTTTTAAGGAAAGTGCAAATAATGGTTTTTCCCCCAGGAAGCCTTGCTGGCCATCAGAGAGCGTGGAACTGTCACCCTGCAGTGACAAGTGGCTCGGGGGAGAGGCAGCAAAGCAGAACCCCAGCGATGTCCCCAGGAGGGGGACAGTGACTGGCCTCATGTATCACTGTCCGGGATGTCACTGCTCTCATTGAGATAAATGGGGAGGTGGCCCTGGGAGCACTCGGGAGTCACTTCCACTTAACAGCTTCCAGGAGGAGACAGGTCTGAGACGGGTCAGCAGGAGACAAATGGCTCCATGGGGGTCACGGCTGAGCTGCTCCAGGGAGGGAGAACCTGTCCCATCCCATAAACTGGCTGTGCAGGCAGGGAAGGGACTCGGGGTGTCCTTGTGGGCAGACGTGTCACCTCAGCAGGTCTGTGTGCCCTGGGGACAGTGCCGTGGGTCACAAGGGTGAGGATGAATCACAGAATCATGGAATGGTTTGGGTTGGAAGGGATCTTAAGGAACATCCAGTTCCAAGCCTCTGCCATGGGCAGGGACACCTTCCACCAGAGGAGAGGTGTCACCAGGGAGCTGTGACAAGGGGTGACATAGCAGAGCATCTCAGGGCATGGCAGGGAGATGTCCTGGCTCTGCTCAGCTCCAGGAAGACCCTCTGGACACCTCATGGAGCTCTCAGGCTTCCACATATGGGAAATGTAAAGTTTTAATGCATCAGATTAAAAATCCAACCAGACCAGGGATAGGTGATGACAGGTGGGCTCGTCCCAGATGGATAATACAGGGAATTGTGTCTCAGCAAAACGGGTGTGCAGGGAAGGACAGAACACGTCAAGGCAAAAAAGGAACAGAGCAAAGAAGAATGGGGCCTTTAATTCAGAATGAAATGCCCAGGGGAATGTCTTGACAAAGAGATGTGTCAGGGCATGGAATATTTCCCTGGGAAGCACTGGAGATCCTATGGAGAGCTCTGGAAAGCAGATGAGGGGAACATGCTGCAGCACCCAGGCACCCAGCAAAGGAGGGAGCGCAGCCCCTTCCAGGCTCAGCCACTCCTGGTTCCCTCCAGCTGGGAGCAGGGCTCCCGTTTGAGCAGTTTTATCCCTATTTTAGGCTTGAAAGACCAAACTCTTTCATCTTCAGGCTGAGCTCAGAGATTCTGCACTTCACAGAGAAACCCACGAGCTCCAGAGCTGCCCGTTCCCCAGGGAGGTGGCTCTGGGACATGGAGGAGAAGAGTCCAACCTGGTGGGGATCCCCAGGGAAAGGGAGATGTCACTTCCCCAGCTCCCAGGGAATGGAGCCATCCGTGGATGCAGTTTAAGACCTGCATTTCCATGTGCCTCCTTTGATTCCACTAATTGGCCAGCGAGCTTCAGGGAGACCCCAGCACCAGTGTTAAAAGGATGAGATGAAATGAGAGCACAGAATAAATCATGAGCCAATTTCCAGCATTTTCTTGGCTGAAGTGGAATGGCTAATCATTCTGATGGCAGAATTTACATAATTACTCTACCCACTGGCCCAGGCCAGGCTAAGCAATGAGAAAAACAGGCTGCTGTTCCAAAGGGAGATGTTTGTGGAAGTGATTGAGTGAGTCGTGGGACTTGGATGAGGGAAGAGACGGGTTTGGTCACAAGGAGACTCCCCTTTGCTCTGTGCAGATGGTGCTTCCCAGACAGAACTCCACAAACAGGATTTCCCAGTCAGTATTCCCACCTTTCATGCACAAGATGCAGTGAGTGATGGATGCAAGCAGAAGGAATTTGGAAAACAGAAGAAAAGCAGAAGGAAGCTGACAGTGCTGTGATATGTGGGGAAGTGCAGGAGGACCTTTTCTCACACCCTGAGTACCCAAAGAACTCAAACCCAGAGATCTTTCTTGATGGGTCCAATCTCACAGGGTTGGCATCTGCTCTCAGCAATGTTTAACTTGAAATTACTGAATTTTCATAGAATCACAGACTGGTTTGGGTTGGAAAGAACCTTAAGGCTACAAATCCAATCCTTTGTCACACCTTCCACTAGACCAGGTTGCTCAGATCCCCATCCAACCCAGCTTGGAATGTTTTCTTCTCTTTTCTCAAGTCACAATACTTTTTTTCTATCCTTTTCTGCCAACCCATCATGGATCCCACACATACAATTATAATGAATTTTGACAAATAAATGTGGTGTTTGTAGGACTTTCAGTCACCTGAACTGGGAGGGTTCATGTTGCACGAGACTTTGGCTTTTAATTAAGTTCCATCCCAAGACCAGCAGCTGAAAATTGACAGCAATAAATCTCCTGCTCCTTCTCACCAGGCCTTTTGGGGTCGGTGCTTTATAATGAAATCTTAATGTGCATCTTGGATCTTTCCAGATCTTCTGTTTGAGGATCCTGCAAGCAGACAAACTGGATGAGAGGTTTTTTGGAGCTGTAACTTTTAGTTCAGGCAGCAGAAGACCATGTGCAGAGATGCAGTGAGCCCTGACAGTGTCAGACCTTTAAGGTCTCTTCCAACCCAAACCATTCTGGGACAGGAGTGTCAGGACATTGTTTGTGATCACTCCAAGCCTTTCTGCTGCTTCTTTCCTTGCTCTACACTGACACTATTTGAGGTGGTGAAGTCAACCTTGCCTCTAGTCTTGGTGCCATGCTATGGCTTTAGACCTGAAAATGTCACTTAGGAGCATCATAGAACCACAGAATCCCAGAATCATCGAGGCTGGAAAAGCCCTCCAGGGTCATCCAGTCCAAGCTGTGCCTGACCCACACCTTGTCCCCCAGCCCAGAGCACTGAGTGCCATGTCCAGTCCAGTTATTCCTTGGACACCTCCAGGGATGGGCACTCCAAACCTCCCAGGGCAGCGCCTTCCAAGGCCTGACACCCTTTCCAGGAAGAAATTCCTCCTGATGTCCAACCTGACCCTCCCCTGGCACAGCTTGATGCCATTCCCTCTGATCCTGTCCCTTGTTCCCTGGGAGCAGAGCCCAATCCTCTCCAGCTCCATCCTCCTGTCAGGGAGTTGGACAGAACCAGAAGGTCCCCCCTGAACCTCCTTTTCTCCAGGCTGAGCCCTCCCAGCTCCTTCAGCTTCTCCTCACAGGATTTCCTTACCACAGGACAGCCCCCGAGATTCCAGGAATGGATCCACTCCAGCCCTGATATCCTGTGCAGCCCCATGTTTCTCTGATCCTACTGAAACATTGGGAAGAAATCCTCATACTTCTCAGAAAAATAAAACCAGAGGAGCAAACAAGAAACCTGTGAATGCCAATGTGAGTCAGTGTGGCCCTGAGATTGCTGGGGGTTATGGATTGCAGAACATCTGTGTGTCGTGTTAACATCGTTCACAGGGAAGACAATCCATGTTTACTCATTTTGTTAACATTGGAAGGCTCCAGGGCCTTCCCACACACATTCATTTGCATGTTTCTTCCAATGAAAAGTAATAAAATATTCATATCATTAAAGGAAAGGGGGATAAAAGAGGCCTTGGGCTGCTCCTCTGGTGGAGTGGGTGAGCTGAGGGTTCTCCAGCAGGACAAGGGAGGGTGGAGGGCAGAAGGTGGACACTGACTTTAACCTGTCACCTGGTCCTGGTGAGTGTGACACCATCCTGCAGCACCTCACCCACTGGGCTCCAGCACTCCAGGATAAAACAGGATGATTTTCCCAAAGATTCCCCTTCCCTGAGCTGCACATCAAGGCAGTGGCTGTCAGAGATGGAAGAAACACCTCAAAGTGGGTCTTGGGGGCCTTTTTGGTGTCTGTTGGTTTCTCCTCCTTGTCTCTCAGTGTTTCTCACCCAGACTGAACAGGTAGGGCCAGTTCTGCACCCTGTGCCCTCTGTGCCATGTTTCTCAGGGCTCTGTGGGTGGTGGTCTCTGGCTGACCACAATGCCATGGACCACCTGCTTGTATTTCCATGGTGAGGAGCAGAAACACCAGGAGCTGAAGTCATGGGCTAATCAGGATGTATAGCCAGCCACTGAGGCCATGTATATTTAATGAGCCCTGTTAAAGGATTTTTAGAAGTGCTCTCCCCACGGACACGACGATGACTTCTTTGTTTATAATTTTTTTCCCCCCTTTCCTGTTGCCACTAATCACTAACTCTCTGCTCCTTAATGGCACCTTTGGGGAGCTCTGGGGATGACTTATTTCTTTATTTATTTACTTGCTCCAGACTGGAGAGAAGGGCACTCCCTCCCTCCCTGTCACCGTCGTGGGCGGTCTCAGGTCTCCAGGTCCATCCTCACTGGAGCAGAGATTCCAGGTGGTGTTGGGAGGACAGAAATGGGATCTGGATCCATCCCTGGCTGACAACTGAGACAGGCTGAAGTGATGGGCAGAGAGGAAGAGAAAGGGAATAAAAGAGGGTTGATTTAGATGGGATATGAGGAAGGAATTTTTTACAATGAGGGTGGAAAGGCCCTGGCACAGGTTCCCCAGAGAAGCTGTGACTGTCCCATCCCTGGACATGTCCAAGGCCAAGTTGGATGGGGATTGGAGCAACCTGGGATAATGGAAGGTGAAGGGAAATGAGATGACCTTTGAGGGTTGGAAGGGTTTGGTCCCTTCCAACCAAAGCACTCCATGATTTTCCTGCAGGCAGCAGGCTCCATCTCCAGGAAATTCCCCCTCCTGCACACCACGAGGGTCAGACTCTCTCCATCTCCTGGAGACAGACTCAAGCACCCAGTGCTGTGTGGGGACCTGTCAGGTCCTGTCCTCCCTGACCACATCCTGCTCCTGTGCTGGATCCCCCTCGACCCCAGGGAGCTGCTCCCAGTCCAGGACCTTGGCACACTCCCCTTGGGTTGTGCCTTAATGCTCACTATGAGATAAATCCAAGGATTTGTCATGGGGGATCATCATCCCCAAAGCCTCAAGGAAGCTCCTTGGAAGTGCTGCCCATGTCCCAGCACAGATCACTGTGAGCTGAGGTGGGGACCCCATCAGTGAGGGGCTGTAAGACCTCACTGCTCGACCTCCTAAGGCTCCTCCTCCCACCTGAAATCCCCAGGGACAATCTTCCCTAATCCTGAGTCTGCAACTTTGAGGAAAAGCTGGGATTTTTTCAAGAAATGTTTTCTTTAGGCCAAAGCAGGCTTGGAAGAGAGACTGGGGGGCATTTGGAGCTGTGCACACTTGGGTAGTGCTGGCTGCTCCTGCTTGGTTTGGGTGGCACGTGGTGCCAGCCAAACTCACCTGCAGGCAGCAGGAGGCAGGGAGGCTCTCCTTCCTCAAGGATTCAGTGGGTTTGGGTCATCTTGGAGTAATTCTCTTGCTCTTGGGCTCTTGGGCTCATATTCCTTTGGTAGAGCTCCCAGAGCTGAGGTCAGGGATGAATCTGGGCCAGGGGCCAGGGTCTCCCTCAGCTCTTGGCCCAGAGACCCCAGTGATGCCTCTGGTGACCCTTGGTGGGATATTTACCTCGCTGGCCTTTTTCTGAAGTGTCTGAAAGTATCTTCTCTCTCACATAACTTTGAACTTTGCCAGTTGGACTTGGAAATCAGTTCCAGGAGAAAATTTGCCTCCTTTTTTTTCTTCTTTTTTTTTTTAAATTTCTTTTTTATAATGATATAAGACAGAAAGCTCTGTCTGCCCTCAGAGAAGAGTGTTACATCTTTAATTTTGTGAAGCTGATGCCATTTCCCAGGCTCCCCCCACTGACACAGTGCCCCGTTGCCACTCAAAATCTTCTTCTTCCATGGTCAGAGACACCAATAGCTGAGGAGGACTGGGGGGCTGGACATCCCCTGGGTCCCTTCCAGAGCTGCCCAGCTCATGGCATCTCCCCCAGCCTGTGCAGTGCAATTAGAGGGAGCAGAGCCAGCACAGCCCTGTCCCCTTCCCAGCGGATGCTGCTCCAGGGCTGCTCAGGGTGCTGAGTGGCAGGAACTCCTCTTCCTCCCCACATCAATTTGCACCAGGTTCTGTTGCTGGCTCGGCCTCCCTGCCAAGTCTTAGTGCTTTTTAATTGCCTGCAGGGAGCCAGCAGAGCTGATGAAGGGCTCTCCAGAGCCCCAGTTTTGCCTCCGTAGCCGTCTCAGCCACTGGTAGGGAGAGCAGCAGGAAACCAGAACAGGGAATTGAGCTGGCTCGTCTCTGGAAATGCTCTAGTCAGTTTTCCAGACCCTATCCTCATCCCTCTAGCTGGAAGTGAGTCCTTCTTCCCTGTGCTGCTGTGAGAGGTGTCACAGGACAACCAGGTACATTCCCAAATGTCCTGCTGCACTTTGTGTGCTGCACTTTGACAGGAGCTGTGGTCCATCCTGGACACATCCTGGTCCATCCTGCTGCCATCAGCTCAGCAAGATCTGCTCAAACAGCCCCTCCACATCTGTCTCTGGCTCCAGACTAGTCCCTGGCAGTGAGAGTTGCCCACAGGATCCAGGAGATGTTGGATCTACCACACACCCAGCCCTCAAGACCCCTGGGAGACCAATGATCCTCAATCCTTGGTTTATCTTGTGGACCCTTTCCTGCTGCCCCCCAGCTCCTGCCCTGGGGAGCTGAGCTGGTCCTGCTGCCTGGGGGAGATGTATGGGAGAGCTTCTTGTACTGGGGTTGAGATTAAGGACATTTGAACACACCTGGGTGTTCAAATGCCATCTCTGTGTGACCTGTTCTTCCAGTGTGATTTCTGTGCACTTGGTGCTTGAGCCACCTGCCAACCTATCCCAGGATGGGAATCCTGCTCCCCTCCCAGGTGTGACCCGGTGGCACCAAAGAGAAGAGCTGTGGAGGGTTTCCCCATCCTCTTTCACTGCTCCCAGTCTGGCACAAGACTGGGACGAGACATCCTGCAAATCATAGAATCCCAGACTGGGTTTGGGTTGGAAGGGACCTTAAAGCTCATCCAGTCCCACCCCTTGCCATGGGCAGGGACACCTCCCACTATCCCAGTTTGCTCCAAGCCCTGTCCAACCTGGACAAAGAATAAAGGCAGGAAGCATTCAAGCCCTGGCCGGGATTTCCATGTGTGTTCACCCTGCCGGCAGCATTCCCAACACAAGGAGGACGGAGATTCCTGAGCTTCACCTGAGCCCTGACTCCCAAGCCCCCCCTGGCTTCGGAGCACGCCTGGGAAGTTGTGCAGTGCTGCTAATGGCACGGAGAAAAGCCATTAAAGGAGGAAGAGTTGAGGTTACAATATTGTGCTGAAAAGTTTATTGCTGCCTGTAGAGACATCAGGTCTGTACTTCCAGGATTACTCAGTGCTTAGTGCCGAGCGCCTGCACATTAGTTTTGCCGGGAAGCCCATTTGGGGTTCTTCCAAAACGGAAAAATTAAAGGGCTTCCCTAATAAATGTGCTCTCCAAAAGAAAAAAAAAATAAAATAAAGCCCCAAACCCGGCTCAGGAACCTAAACTGAGGCAGCAGTGTGGAGCTGGGGGCAGTCCTGCTGTCTGAGCCCTGGGTGGAGCAGCACTGGCTGCTGGAAGTTGTGGGAAGTGACATCCAATTTCTGCTCCCTTCCGCTGCTGGGGCCTCCTGAGACTCAGCTGTGGAAGGAAAAGATGCAAATTTACACAGGGATTTGGGTGCACAGCGGGTAAATTTGCCTGAGAAATACTTATTTTCCCGACAAAAGGAAACCGAAGAGGTGCAGCCACTTGCTTGTCCCCTTGCTCCCCATCCATCCTCTGCACACAAGAAGGAGAAGATAGGTCTATTCCTACCTCCAGGCCGTTGGGCCACCCTTTTCCCAGCATTTAGCATCTCTCTGGGAACGCAATTAGTGCCTGGAATAGATGCAGACTGGATGGTGAGGCAGCAACGATTTGGGGAAGCGGCAGCGTTTCAGCCCAAAGCCAAGTGCTTGGGTTCACTCCTGCTCCTCCTCTGGCACCCAACTCCTATCTGAAATCAATGGGAGTGAGGTGCCAGGATGCAAGTGAGACTCTGTGTCTCTTTGCAACCAGTAGATACCATAACTTTGCACAGGCACTGCCTGGAAATGGGGTGGAGTGAGGAGCAGCAGCTTTGTGCTGTTCTCAGTAGCTCCCTAAACTTCCCGTGTCAATGGAAGAGCCCTGAGATCCCACCTCGGGTGGTTTGTCTCCTCTTGCCAACTCCAAGGAGTGGTGGGCTGGGGGTTGGTTGGCTTGGCTGGCCATGCCAGAGTGTGCTGGGAATGGCACAGGGAGCTCAGCTTGTCTTGGGAGAGGAGGGTGGGATCTTCCAAACAACCCTCTGTTCCCAGGGATATTTATCCATGGATGTCTCACCCTGGTATAAAGGAGGCTCAGGGGGGACCTTCTTGCTTTTTACAACTCCCTCACAGGAGAGTGGAGCTGGTGGAGTCTGGCTCTGCTCCCAGAACAAGAGGAAATGAACCAGGGGAGGTTTAGGTCAGATATCAGGGAAAATTTCTTCATGGAAAGGACTGTCCAGCCCTGGCACAGCTGCCCAGGGCAGTGGTGGAGTCCCCATCCCTGGGGGGATTTAATAGATGTGTAAATGTGACACCTGGGGACACAGGTTAGCGGTGGCCCTGGCAGTGCTGGGGGACAGTTGAATTCATGATCTCAAAGGGCTTTTCCAACCTAAATAATTCCATGATTCTACAAATTCAGACCTTTCACCAAGAAATGTCATCGGGGGGCTCAACAGGGGAGTTTTATCTTCATGGTGTCTTACAAAGGGAGTCAAAGGTTTGCCTCCTGTGGTGAGTCCCTGGCTGGGCCATGGGAAGGAGCATCTTGTAAGCCCTGACCTGGCTGTTGGTGGGACTTGTCTGATCCTGCTTGGGGCTCCTTTGGCTGCAGGGCTGGGAAGCAGCTGGGCTCTGCTCTGCAGCTGGTGGTTAAGCAGTGCTGATGCTCAGCTTAAGAAAGAAGCTCGAGGCTGTTCTTGTTTTGCAGTCAGGTCACGAGACATCCAAAGAATGTGCATGAATTCTCTCGTTCGGTTTCCATATTTAAACAAACTATTTTTTCCACCAAACAAACCCCTTCGTCCTTGTTTCTGCTTCAATCCCTCTTTTTCAAGGTGATGCCAAGAAGTGGATTTGCACATGTGCCACCACCTGCTGTTGCCCACCCACCTTTCCAGTGCCCTGGAGAGCTGTCAGACATTTCTCACGTCTCTATCCTCAAGAAAAAGCAATTAATAAAATCCAGACTTTCTGCCTCAGTGTAATTTGGCCCCACACATGCAACACCACAACCCACAGCCTCAGTGAGGTTCTTTGTTGGATTTTCCTCACAGGAGGTGTCCATCTCCCATGGTACTTTCATGCTCTGTTGATGTCTCCTCTCCTCGCCCTCCTCTCTCCCAAGGCAGTGTGATCCTGGTGGGGCTGGAGTGATCCTGGTGGGGCTGGAGTGATCCTGGTGGGGCTGGAGTGATCCTGGTGGGGCTGGAGTGATCCTGGTGGAGCTGGAGTGATCCTGGTGGGACTGGAGTGATCCTGGTGGAGCTGGAGTGATCCTGGTGGGGCTGGAGTGATCCTGGTGGAGCTGGAGTGATCCTGGTGGGGCTGGAGTGATCCTGGTGGGGCTGGAGTGATCCTGCTGGGGCTGGAGTGATCCTGCTCTTCAGAGAGTTCCCTGGGAAGCTCCTGCTCCCTGCAGGCTCTGTGCTCCCCCATCTCCCAGCACGGTCCCTCCAAGGCTTGCTGGGTTTCAGCCTTTGCTCTCCCAGAGGGTTTATAGGAAGGACAGGCTTGGTTGTCCCCTCAGGCTGCTTGTTCCAGACCTTTCACCCATCCCCACAGGCAGGAATAGTTCTGGGGAGCTGCAGGAGCTGGAGATGATCTATTTGAGGTCACACACCACTGAAATTCATCCTCCAGCCCGGTGTCCTCATCACTTGGTGCTCTCCTATATTTATTGGGGAATACACTTGTCCTGAAAGGTTTTGTGGTCTCCAGAACCAGAGAACCAGGGAACCAGATGTCTACTCTCCTTTCTCATCCCCACCTGAGCATCCCTGTGACTGGATCCCCAGTATCTGGGGAGGCTCCAGCTGTCTGTAGCAACTTGGAATCAATCCTCCTGGCTCAGTTTTTGGCACAATTACTGTGCCAGGGACATTGTAGGACTGGGGAGTTTACATGGCAGGTAAGCCAAGCATGAGGATTTTTTGGGGAATAGCAAGGAAAAGCAAAGGAAGAAGAGAATAGTACAAGCAAAGAAGGCTCAACCAGCATTAAAGCACTGAGAACCAAACCTCCTTGAGCATGGAAGAGCTCCTGGGAAGAGCCAGGCTTTGCAGGTGGATGCTCACCTGAAACCAGGTCTGAATCTCTCCATGAGATGTGTTCAGTGTCCTTAGATAAAATCAGAAGAGGGAAAAACCTGCTGTGCCCAAAGTCAGTAAAAAAGAGGTGGCAGGGGAAGATGGGTGGGTGTGAATTGAGGTTACAAGGAAGAAATGGAGTGTGGGGAGAGAAGGAGGAGTATTTTAACTTCAGGGAGCTGTGAATTTCCAAAGACAAATCATTTTGGAAAGTCAGCATGTCCAAGATTCCAGAGTCTGGGTGCTCTGCCCACCGAGGGACCTCAGAGCCCATCCATGTCTCCCTCTTTAATGCCTGGGGCTGTGTTATTCTCCACTTAGGAATCCTGCTCAGGAAAGTCAGGAGGGCAGACGCTTCGCCCTCCCCCGGGCAGAGCCTTGGCACTCAGATCCATCTGCATGGGGCAACGCCAGCTTTTCTCCTCACCACAAATCCCTCTCCTGCCCTCCCGGGGGAGCAGCTCCGTTCACTCCGAGCCCGGGCAGGAGGTTCATTAGTGCTCATTAGACAGGTCTGTCCCAGAGCTCAGCCTGAGACAAGGAGCTGTGAGCTCAGGGGAATATGTTCCCGTTCCTCCTTCCTTTCCCTCCCCGTGCCTCAGTTTCCCAGCCTGTCTGGCCTCAGGGCTCCTGCTGCTCTTTGAATCCATGGCTTCTCATCCTGCCCATCAAGGGCTGTTACCTCTCTCCATGCAGGAATATCTTGTCTATGCCCCATCCCTGGAAGTGTTCAAGGCCAGGTTGGAAAGGGCTTGGAGCAACCTGGGATAGGGGAAGGTGTCCTTGCCCATGGCAGGGAGTGGAATGAGATGGACTTTAAGGTCCCTTCCAACCCAAACCCTTCTGGGGTTCTATGATTTATGTCTCAAGTCTTGTCTTTTTTGCCCATGCTGTTCTTTATTGTAGATATTTTTTCTTGACTTTTTCTAGTTTATATTTCTGACTAAATATATACATATTTCTTACTAACAAGAAACAAGAATTTTAAGTTTATATTTCTTATTAAACAAGAAACTTTCCTATTTCTACGTTCTTGGGTGCTGGTTCATCGAGACTGGTGAGAGCTGAGTGACACCAGCAGAGCAAGAAGGGAGGGAAGGCCAGTCCCTGACTTTATCTGGTGATCCACTGCCCACGGAGGGGCTTTAACTGTTGATATCCTTCTGATATTGAGTCATTCTGATGGAGCTTGTGGGTCAGGACATGGAGTTAAACTCAGCTTAGAGAAATGGCAGAGAAGGAGAAGTTGCAGCAAAAGTCACCTCGGGCAGTTTTGGGGGTGTGGAGCAGAGGGTGCTGAGGGGGTCAGGGACAAGGACAGGGACAGGGACTGTTCCTTTGTGCCATCTGAGTGGAACCTTTGGAGAATTAGTGCTGAGCACTGTCTGCACTTTTTGGGCACATGGGGGGACAAGTTCAGGTACAACAGCCCATCTGGACTGAAGGGAAACTCAGCATTAGCTTCTCCTGTTTCTTCCTCAACCAAATTCCACCCAGGGAAAGCAGGAATGTTCAAAGTGCAGACAGGCTGAAGCCCAGAGCAGGAAGGTGCAGCGGAGAATTCCCCTCTATCCAAAGCCTCGATGGCATCCTCACTCCCTGGACCCTGGAAAGGAGCAGGGACTGTGTCTGTTGGCAGCCTGTAGCCCTCCAGAAATTGTTGTGTGGTGTGTTATCAATTCCATGGGGGAAGACAGTGTTGTCTTTCCCAGCTCCTGTGTCAGCTCTGCTGATCAGACTGATGCAAATGAGCTTTTAGCCTTGACACCAAGCTGAGATCCAGGAGGATCCAGCACAGTGCTGGAGAGCTGGACTGCTCATGGCAGCCAAAGCACCACCCTGAGACAATGAGGCAGGAGCTGGTCTTGTCTTTTCTAGGGTTTCTCCATCATTTTTACTCAAAAAATTTGCTTTGCCTTTGAGGAATCAGATCTGCTTTACCTCTCCTGGCTTCTCCCATGGTCCTGCTCCACTGCAGGCCATGAAGGCTGAGTAAATCCAACCTATTCACTATTTTCCTGCCTCTTGCTCTTGGTGCTGCTATGGGACACATTCCTGGTGGGCTCATGGAGATTAGCTTCCCCAAATCAGCCCTTTTTACCTGGAAACCAAGGGAAATCATCCACAGAAGGGAAAATAGGAGGAGCATCCCATCCTGTGCCACTGCTTTCCTAACCAGAGCTGCACTTTAAAACCAGGCATTTCCTTTCTGCTCTCAAACACCTGTTTCTGCTGAAAAGCCACCCACCACTAGTCTCCCTGCCTGGAGAGGTTAGTATTTTATTTAGGGCTGATCCATTTTTCTTTTAATTCAGATCAATGCAGGTTAATTGAGAGCAGCTTATTTTTACTTCTGCTGGTATCTGCCTGCCAAGATCAATACCAGTCATTTCCACTTAAACCGTTGTACCTCTACTGGAACTACCCGAGCTCCCAGCCCTCCACTCACGGACCAGCCCCATCCATGTGGTTCCTCGTGTTATAATTCCAGCCAGGCTCTCGTCAGTCTGGCTGCAGAGGCATCCTCGGAATGCGGGGAGGAAATGGAGACGTGCTCGGCCCCGACCAGGGGAGATATATTACAGCAGCAAACATTTGCGCACTAAAAATACTCGTGGAGGGGCAGCCGATCATTGATCCTCCCGCCTTAATGGGCCGAGGAAGGTCCCTCTGGCCACCCATTGCCACTAGATGGGGCGATGCAGCAGCGGCTGCAGCCCCAGAGCCTGGGAGCAGAGGTGGTTTTCCCTCCCCTATCCCAAAGACACTTCGCTGTGCCCGGGAGAATAAGGAGCCTGGTGTTCCCGCACCCACGGCCCCTTTTGGAAAGGGCTGCCTGGATGCAAATCCTGCCGTGGTGTCCCCGGGAGGTGCGGGGCGTGGGTGGGCTTGTTGTGGAGGCTGGAGGAGGCAGGAGTGTTCTGCTGCTGTCTGTGTCTCCGGGTCTCCAGAGGGAAATATTCCCGGAGGGACTGATGGGATGTGGGTTTGGGACCAGCCTGTTGCATCCCAGGGTTTGTGCTTGCCCGGTGGAAGAGTCACAGGATGTTTTCCTGGTTTGGGTTGGAAGAGAATGTAGAGCTCATCCAGTGCCACGGGCAGGGACACCTTCCACTATCCCAGGTGGCTCCAACCTGACCTTGGACACTTCCAGGGATGGAGCAGCCACAGCTTCTCTGCCCACCCTGTGCCAGGGCCTCCCCACCCTCCCAGGGAAGAATTCCTTCCCAATATCCCATCTACCCCTGCCCTCTGGCAGTGGGAAGCCACTCTCCCTCATCCTGGCACTCCAGGCCCTTGTCCAAAGTCTCTCTCCTATAAAATTTTCATCAATGGAGATCACTGGGGAAGGTCCAGCTTTCCCAGCCATGGCCAGGATGAAAAATGCCGGGTTGTGGGATGGGGGAGGGACATGGCAGAGCCAGTGAAGTGTTCTGGCTGTCAGACTCAGCAGCAATAGGGCAGAGGGTGACGGCAGCATTTGCCCTGTGGTGCAGGGGTGGTGACAGCAGGACACATGGACACACCCGGGTGACACAGGGAGGTCCTGACCCAAAGCACAGCCTGGCCTGACTTTTGCTGAGTCTCACACAGGGTGTCAGAGGACTCAGAGCAAACACTAATGGGGAAACCAAGAAAAAAAAATAATTCAGATGGAAGCTCTGGAAACTGTGTCCAGCCTGAATTCAGGCTGAGCCACTGTCCCCTCTCTCTGTATCGTTGTTTCTTCTCTTTTCCCACCCTGAGCTACTGCACAGCAATAACCACAAATTTTTATATCCCCTCACTCTAAGAAAGCTGGATTTGTGGAACATCACCAGAGAGTGGTGAGATAGGAGTGTACCTTGTCCACATGGAGCCATTCCCAGGTAGGTGCAGGATTTGTGGTGTATTTAGGACAAGTTACATGACTTGCACCAAACCCAATGGGCAGCCAGGTGGCCCAAAGGTGGCATTTTCCTACCACTGTCCTCCTGATCTCTCTGCTCCCACCTTTCCTCTCTCCCTGCCCACTCTGTTCTCTCAGCTGAGCACCCGTCCTCTTCCATCTCCTGCTGTGGGGACTCCTTGAATCATTGGAGGAGTCCTTTTTGGCATTTCATTAGCTGACACATTGATGGAGAGCCAAGTCAGGTGGACACAGAGGAGGAAGATCCTCCAACGTGCATCAGTCCAGTGTTTAAAGGACCTTCTCCTCTCAATCAGCTTTTCTGGAACATCTTTCTGCTCTGTGAGCACCTGTGCAGGTGAGGACCAGCTCTGGGCACTGCTGAGTCTTGTCCACATGGACTGGAGTCAGTTGAAGCAGTGGGAAAAGCGTTTCCAATAAAGTGATGGGAAAGTCATTCCTCCCTTCCCTTCCCTGGCAGTGATCCCTGCCAGTTGCTGCTCTTTCCAGACAGGGCAAGCTGAGATCTCCCAGCTCAGCTGATGTTTGGAGAAGAGAAGAATTACCAGTTTCCTGATGGGTAAAACCAGTGGCTGCAGAAGCCTCAGGGACAGAGCAGCCAGTGGGTCCTGGTCATAAATGTCAGGGGATAATGGCTTTGGCCTGTACCCCTCGAGCAGAACTGATTTAAAGGGTCATTAAAAAGGGTTGGTGACCATAAGGGTGGGACACAGGGTCTCCAGCCCAGGTCCTTTATTCCCTCTGGCTGTATCAGTCCAGGCAATGGATTTGGAGAAGCCATATGTCAGCTAAATGTGTCTCTAATTGATTTCTGGATCTGCATGGAGTGTAAACATTTTACCAGTCAGAGAGCAGCTGATCGGGAGAAGAGGAAAGAGGGTGGTGGGAGGGGAAAGGATGGGAGAAAGTCTGGTGTGAAGCTGAGGGGAGCCTTGGAAAACGACTTTTGTGCAGACCCATCAAACCCCGATTTACCCCGGCCCCTCCACGGGGTTCCCTGGTAATGGAGTCACTCCCAGGGCAAAAGTTAACTCCAATTAGAGGGTTTGCAGGGAGGGTTTTCAGTCCCACGTCTCCCCGCAGGAGCCGTGTCAGCTCACGTTATGGAGATGGGCGGGCGGCGGGCAGGGCAGCAGCTGGGAACAGCGTGTGGACAATGAGGGGTGTCCTGGGAATCCTCCCTGCGCGAGGACACAGCCCGGCCCCCCTCCTCCTCCTCTGTCTCCTCCTCCTCCTCTCTCCCAGCCAAGGACAACTCGCTCACACTCAGCTCTCCTCGCCTTCGGGGGGCCCCGTGGCACCGGGGACACCCTCCAACCTCTGCAAGGGCATCACGTCCCCAAATGTTCCCTTCTCGCATTCCCAAACTGGCAGACCCCCCATAAACCATCTTTATTTACTCGCGGTCCCTATTTCATCCCCTTCTTTGCCCCCCAGGGGAGCCCCAAATCCCAGCACTCCGTGTGACCAGCCCCACCGGTGACACTGGATGAAGCCTGGTGGGACAACGGAGATAAATCAATGCCAGGGCTGATGGTGCCCTGCAAAGATGATGGTCAAGAACCAAAAAACAGATCGAGACAGTCAAAGGCAGCAGGTGGGGAAGGGCAGGTGAGTGTGGGAAGAGTGTTAACCTGTTGTGTCCCTGGGATTGCTCTGGAGAGGTGGCTGTGAGGCGAGAAGGACCATGTAAAGGTCTTCCCAATGTCACCAACCCCACCAGGGTGGTCCCCTGGATTCCATCTGGGTGTATTTTCTTTCTCATATCATCCCTTGCTGTTCAGGTTGTAAACAGAGACAGTAAACCGAGATACTGCATCTTTTAGATGCCTTAAATTCAACTTCCAAGATTTTATTCCAGAGCTACACAGAGCAGGGAGGATTTGGGGTTTATCCTTCTGAGCAGGAAAAATAAAGTCGATTAGAAATTTCTTCAACTCAATAAATAATCAGCTTTACTGAGCCTTGTGATAAAGCAAAACTGAATGGATCTAATTCATTTATAGAATATTGTGGAACTTCTCAACGGAATAAAACACAACAAATGGTGTTTCAAGCCATATTTTTCTTTTTTTTTTCCTTCTCCAAGCCTGTGTCATGCAAAGCTTTTACTTGACTTGGATCTCATCAACAAGCTCTCCTGAACAGCACTGAAACCTGTCCATAAAACCCAAGGAAAAGAGAAGAAAAAAATGGGGAAAATATTAGAAAATATAAGTGGGCATTGATCTGGGGAAAGGTGGGCTTTTTGGGGTATCAAAACGGAGATTTGCTTCATAAATAGCCCTAAACTGCGAAACGATANCCGCAGCCGCGCTGGGACGGCCTTTGGATGCGCCTTGGGAGCGGCACCCGCCGCCCCCGGCAGCCAACCTGCCCCACCAGGGCTGTTCAAGCCCGGGCAGGGGCGCGCAGGCTGCCGGCTGTCGGGTTTGCGGGTGGGAGAATAGCTCTACACCGGGGTTACTCCGAGGTGTAAATCGCCGGCAGCAGCGGGGCGGCCGCGCCAGGCGGCAGATGGAAATCCGGGCGGTTGTGGCTTCCAGAGGGTGTTTAACCCAGCTTTCCCTGGGTTAAACCGGTCCAGCCCCAGCTTTCCCTGCAGTGGGTCCCCGGGTTAAACCGGTCCAGCCCCAGCTTTCCCTGCAGTGGGTCCCCGGGTTAAACCGGTCCAGCCCCAGCTTTCCCTGCAGTGGGTCCCCGGGTTAAACCGGTCCAGCCCCAGCTTTCCCTGCAGCGGGTGCCTGGGTTGAAGTGCCGGCGAGAAGCGGTCGGGGCTGGATCGGGATTTAGTGCGAGAAAGCGCAGGCGGGAGCAGTGACCGCTGTCGTCGAACCCCCTTTCCGGCTCTCCCCCCATCTCCCGGGGGAGATGACCCCTCTCTTCCCCTCCCAGACCCTCGCACTGATTTTTATTCCAATCTCACCGAAGCACCCTCCCTGTGGGTTTGGAGGTGAGCATCTCCAGCTCCGGGAGCTGCTCCTGGAGCTGTGACCAGCATGCAGTGCCAGGCGTGGATGTGCACGGCCACCCGCTGCCCTGTCACCCAGGGTCACCTCTGCGGCCGTGACAGACAGAATCCCACACCGGGGCAGGTGATTCCATTCATTGTTCCATCTGTTTCACACATTCCTTGCTGATATAATTCCCACCGATGTTATGTTTGGGAGCATTTGTGGTGCCCGGAGTGGCACCATGACAGTGCCATGGTGGCAAAACCAAGGGGGAAAAAACACCTCTGAAACAAGGGGAAAGGCAAAGGGGGAGCTGAAACCATCAGGGGGAGGTGTCTGCCCCGAAGGTGAGATTCCCAAAGAAATGGAAACTTTCAGACTCTTCTGCCCTCCTGGCAACTGGGAAAATCTGCTCCCTGAGGAGCACACAATGGTTTGGGTTGGATGGGACCTTTAAAGACCATCTAATCCAACTCCCTGCCCTGGGCAGGGACATCTTCCACTAGACCTGGTTGTTCAGAGCCCCATCCAACCTGACCTAGAAGGTTTCCAGGGATGAATTGTCCACCACCTCTTTGGACAACCAGTTGGGATCTGATGGCTTTTCCCAGCTTTCTGCAACCTTTGGCACTGCCCAACCACTTGGGCACAGGGACCTTCTGCAACGGCAGCTTTTGGAAACTGCATTTTCTGAACATCTCATCCTTCCTCCCAGGGCAGCACGAGCCCTCATGCCCTGTAACAGAGTAGAAAACTGCAGGATGCAGGGATGGGCTTTGCAGTAGGATGGGGAGTGCTGTGTCCTACAGAGGAGTGAGAAGGAAGAAGGTTTGGAGGCTTGAGGTGTAAGAAAGGAAAGCAGCACCAGTGAATTCCTTGCTGCTCAGAGCTGGCTGCAGAGGAGTTGTGCCTGCTTTTTTAGGCAAAGCTGGAATGATACAGCTGCCATTCTGCCAGCCTTGGGAAGGAGATAGTTTTAGTACAAGCTCCCACATGTCCTTGGAGGAGACTGGACACAGCGATGCCAAACAGGCCATGGTCAGTACAACACTCCTGCAGCAGCTGGATGGAGTGGTCCCTCTGGCCATGGTGGTGGAGGTTTGGGTGCCTAATTCCCCAGAGGGATGCTGAGGACAGCAGGGAATCCCACCACCCTCCAGCTGGAGAGCGCGGGGACCACGGCTGAGAGGGTTGGGGAGGGTAGGGTGTGAGTGGGCGGCTGCTGCAGCATCTGCCCTTCACCCACCATGCTCTGAGAGCTGCTGGAGAGGGAGGAGAGTGTCAGCCAGTCCCTAAGAAACAGGGCTCTCATTTCCTCCCCAGCAGACATCCATTGGCCGGGCACCAGCTCGTGCTCGAGGGACGCGGATCGGGTGGCCGTGGCTCACATTATCGGGCGGCTTCCCCCGCTCCGATCCTGGCCATGTGTCCCTGCGATGGAGATCAGGTTACGGGACCTTCACAAAGCCCCAGCCATCCATTATTCAGCCGCTGTGCTCCCGGAGATGTCGGAGCGTGGAGCCGACCCGGCCTCGCGCCCGCCAGGCCGAGCTGGGCCCCGGCATTGCCCGCGCGGGGGGATGAGGCTGTAAATCAGCCCCGGGGATGAGCAGGATGTGAGCAGGGGGCTGGCAGAACCCACCCGGAGGTACCTGGCTCCAGGAAGGCTTTATATAGCATGAGTGAAACCCATCCCGTGAATTCCCGTCACAGGGACCGACGTCTTCCCGCGCGCGCCGCGGAAATGTGGGGAATCTCTCGGTGGGTCAGACGGCGGGAGATGGGTCTGACCTCCCCAACCAGGGTGAAGGGGAAGCAAAAAGTGGGATAAACCTCATCCCCAAGAGGCTCCGTGTCTGGGAGAGCCGGGAGGAGGGAGCAGCCAACGGAGTCTTGGCCGTGGCTCCTTGTTCAGGGCGTCATTCCCAGCTCCTGCCTGTCAGGGTGGAGCACCCGGAGATGTTCAGTGGTTGAGAAGAGCTCAGGGCAGAGTGGAAGGAAACATTTCTCCACTATTCCTCAAGGGGAGAAAGAATTCCCCCTGGGCTGAGTCTTCCGTGGGGAAATGTTGTTTTCTTGACACTTGGGGTTGGTGGGAGAAATCCGCTCGGATGAAATTTCAGTTGGGAAACAACCAGACAAATGAAAGTGAGCAGAGTTGATGGCAATGAAGTTGGGTTTCATTACAGTCAGAACTGAGTGTTTTTGTTTCCACATTAACTTTGTTCTAATTAATTAACTTCCTTTGCTTTTACAGTTTTCTTTCTTTTTATGAAAAAAAATTGGTAAAAACACAAGCATTTTAGAGCTATCAAATTGGAATATCCCATCCATCCCAAGACAGTCCATTCCACTGCTTTTCTCCAAATACCACCTTTTCCAGGAGAATTCAATCTCAGCCTTTTCCATCAAACAGAATTCCAAGTTCCTGCATAGTTTTGTTTTTCTCACCAATGCACCTGTAGAATTAACTGTCCCCAGTAGCAAAGACATGAAAAGCACCAGAGTTCTGTGCAGGAGGGGGGTCTGCAGCAACTTCCCAGATGGAATAACATCTCATGGCTCCCCAGTTTACTCCATCCAAGTATTGGGTTGGATCAGTGCATCTTCCATGTCCTGTTTTCCTCCATCTCTCTTTCTGTTGGCAGCTGGGATGTGGAGCAGGAGAAGAGGGTGGAAACACCAGCGAGATTCCCAGCTTTGCAGGATTCTAAAGCTGAAATCCCAGGGAGATCAGGAGTCTCTAGATGATCAAGTCCGTGGAGAAATTCCCACTTTTGGCATCACTGGTGGTTCCCCAAGGCTGTAACAAAACCAGACCTCCTGCTCCTCTCTCCCTGTTTACAGGGGAGCCTGGTGGAGCTTGTAGGCTCCATTCCCATCCAGCTATCCTTTCCCACTCTCCTGATCCCAGGACTGCTTCCCATGTGGAGCTGTGCTGGCAGAAGGATGAGTTGTCCACTCCACCCCACACTCTGCAGCTTCCCTGGCCCAGCCTCACTGGCCCTGCCTTTTATTTCTCAATGGACAAGCTTAACAGGGATGTCTTGGGTTTTTAAAAATAGTTAATATTTAAATATTAATTGAGCCATTAATTACATCTGAGCCCCAGAACAAAACAGCTGTGAATAATTAATGAGAGGGCCTATGGTAAATGCCTCTAATAATTCACAAAGCAACAGAACCAGGTATTTTCAGAGCATTCAGTAGGAGGAGAAGCAGGGAATGGGGAGGCAAGGAAAAACAGGAATGGAGAGGGAAGGGGCTAAATGATAAGAGCTGTTTGGTGCTGTACTCCCAAGGCTTTCTCATCATTATTTGAGCAACCTGGTGTAGTGGAAGGCGTCCCTGCCCATGGAAGGAGCTGGAACTGGATGGTCTTTAAGGTCCCTTCCAATCCAAACCATTTGGGGATTCTGTGATTATTTATCTCCATAACATCCATCTTATGGGGTGGAATTCCCTCTGTGAGTTTTGGGGGGGAAACTGAGTCACAGGGGTGCTGGGTGTCAGCCAAAAACAGACTTAGGAAGACAACCAGGACTCTGGGCTCCCTCTCCCAGAGCTGTGGGAAGCTTTGGACCATGACTCTCTGAAACAGCAGGATCTCTGGCAGAGGTCTCAGGGGGGTGGCTGCTGTCTGACCAACCTGCCCTGCAAAAGTGACCAGTCCCCAAGCAGGAGGGAGGTTTTAATTCCCACCCTTCCTTCCCCGTTGCTCCAAGATGTTTCAAACCCTCCCTCTGGAGGCTGCAGTGAGGAAAGTGATGCTCTGAATAAATGCACATATTTTACAGGCCGTGGTAAAGGATTAATCTGGGATATTTACACCTAATAAGTGCAATTCTTAATTACAGGTGGCTTGAGCCTCAAGTAAGGCCAAGGGCTCCAGCTCTGAACACACAGCCAGGCACAGAGATCCTCCCTGTGCCTCCTGGAGCTGGGCATCTTAATGGTCCCTTTGTGCTCCAGTTTGTTTGTGCAGGAGAGTGTGACTAATGACCCCATTCATGGAGAAGCTTCTTGCTGGAGCTGCCGAGGTCTTGGAGGCACAGAGATTTCCCCTCCCATGGCTTCCTGCAAGGCCCATGTCCTGGAGGTGATCCCTGGATCTCCTTTCATGGATTATGCCCATCCAGGAGTGAATCAGAGAATCATGGAATGGTTGGGGTTGGAAGGGACCTTAAAGCTCATCTTATTCCACTCCCTGCCATGGGCAGGGACACCTTCCATTATCCCAAGTTGCTCCAACCTGGCCTCGGACACTTCCAGGGATGGGGCAGCCACAGCTTCTCTGGGAAACCTGTGCCAGGGCCTCCTCACCCTCCCAGCCAAGAATTCCTTCCCAATATCCCATCTAACTCTCTGGCAATGGGAAGCCATTCCCTGTGTCCTGTCCCTCCATCCCTTGTCCCAAGTCCCTCTCCAGCTCTCCTGGAGCCCCTTTAGGCTCTGGAAGGGGCTCTAAGGTCTCTCTTTACTTCTCCAGGTGAACATTCCCAGCTCTCCCAGCCTGGCTCCAGAGCAGAGGGGCTCCAGCCCTTGGAAGCAGCTCCATGGCCTCCTCTGGATTCACTCCAGCAGCTCCATGTCCTTCTGATGCTGAGACTCCAACATGAATCATGCTCTGCCAGTGCCATTCTCACTCCATACCCAGAGAAAGCCCAGGCAGCCAGTTTGGACTTACCTTTGGGCACTGAAAGGGCAACCCCAGCTCTGACCATGCCACAGGCAGCACACGGTGCCTTCTCACTGCCCTCAGCTCCAGTGAGCACCACAGCCAGCCAGCAGACCCTCAGGGATGTTTTATGATCCCATTTTCCAGTGCCCCAGCCTCTGCTGTTGAGGAATAACCCCATCCTTGCTCCGTGGTTGATTGACAACCATTAAATGTGCCCGGGCTGTGCCCTCTGTGGATACACCACACACCCCCCAAGGAACCACGGCAGCTTCTCTTTGCAAGAGGTGAAAACGATACAACTCACCATGTGCCAGAGAACTGTGACCCTCTCAAGCATCTTAAGGACCGTGTAATCAGCAGCATCAGGGCCTGGCTAATGAAGTGGTGCCACCGTCCCCCAGCCCCAGAAAGCGTTTGCTAAATGTGTCTTTGTCCCTTTTAACAGATGAAAAGTTGCCTTCATCAGCTTGTTGACCTCCTACAAATCCAGGGGAGAAGGACATGGAGCCTTTTCCATCTCTAATAGTGGGATATCCGTGACTTTGAGTTCTACAGAGAATAACAAAACGGATCAGAATGGTTATTATCAATGTCTGCCTCTCTGCCTGTGTGGATGTAGCATTTATAAATTAACCAAAAACACTTGCAAATCTGCATAACCAGTTCCCTGTGTTCCTAATGCTTTCAATTTATTCTAATAGACATTTAATGAATACTTTATAAAGCCTTAGATGGGGAATTTTAAAATCAATGGTGCTATTTTATTGCTGTTTGTATTATCTTTATTTGGATGGTGTCTCAGCCCTCTGATGCCCATCGATTTCAGGCCTTGATCAATGAAACCAGGTTTCAACTTAAATACGTTGAGATGGACGACAGGAGGTGGATCTGGGGCTAAAGGGTTCTTTTGCAGGTGAGACACAGCTGAACTCACCCACAGCTCAGACTGAGGGTAGCACAGGTAATCCTAGATATTGTCCTTGCTCAGCTCTCCTCTTACCTGCAGCTTCTGGGGTAACAATTAATTATCCTCAAAAGAGCTCTGCACTCAGCAGATCTGGGCCTCTCCTTTTGCTCAAGATGACTCATTCCCAGATAAATGGGGTTTATCCCCATTCAAATCATGGAAATTCTTCTAAATAACTCTGAAATCCTCATGCAAGTTGCCACATGTTGTGGCAACTATGCCCAGAGCTGATGGAGAGATACAAGGCTTGACAGCTTCTCCCACCAGTCTCAGCTCCTTGAGTTCCACATCCATGGATTTCCAGGTTCTGTCTCTGATTCCCTCCAGCCTGGCTGGGTGTGGGTGGATCTGTAATGAAATGGATGAGGGCCATAGGAACACCTGGGCTTTTTGGGATGGATTTTGGAGAAGAGACATTGTGATTTTTCCTTGGATTTAAAATCGAAATCAAATGGCAAGGCAACAAGGAATTTTTATTACCTTGTCTGGATGGGGCTGCAAATTTCACTGAGTTTGTGGATGTGTGAAGATAATAGAATTATAGAGTGGTTTGGCTTAGAAGGGACATTTAAAAGTCATCCAACCCAACCCCCTCCATGGACAGGGACACTTCCCCCTAGATCAGGTTGCCCAGAGCTCCATCCAACCTGGCCTTGAACAATTCCAGGGATGGGGCAGCCACCACCTCAAGATGTTGCATGAAATATGAGTGAAGGGAACTGGATATTGTCAGCTGGGAAAAAGGGAAAACCACATCCTTTGGGAGGTGATGGCACCAAACTGAACAGAAAGCAGTGAGTCCCTTCCCACCAGGGACAGGTAAAAGTTCTCACTCAGCCAACAGGAGCTGCTATTGGGATTTGAATCCACAGGACATGAAAGGTCATGGTGATGCACTTCTCTGTCAGATCCACTTTATTTTGCATGAATCCCTTCAAAATTCACAAGGAAAAGGACTGAAGCTGAGATGTCTTCACCACCAGACTCAAGTCCCAATCACACACACCCCTGTATGGATGTCGAAATGTTCCCATCCAAGTGGAAGAGGTTTCACAGGAGTGAGAGCTCTGAGTCCCAGAATAGCCTGAGGTCAGGATTTAGCTCTAGCAGGAGTGACCTGAGCTTAAGTCCCTTCAGGAAGTGATGGGAATCATGCTCAAGGCTTCCCCTGGGATACTGATGCTTTCCATCTGGAAAAGATAATCTTTTGTCATCACTGCCCTGGCAAACAGCACCTACCTGAGTCCTGCCATCCCTCTGCCCTCCTTTCCTCTTGTGACACTCACCTGCTTTGCCTGGCCAGGCTGTTTTCAGGTGACTTGGGAAGTTTTCAGGTTTAGGCAAGAAAATCCCACATAGGACCATTTCTGAAATGTCCCTTCTTGCTCTCCCTGCACCGTTCCTTCGCTCCCCCCGCCACCGCTGCCCGTGGAGCCCTGCTCTCGTGTCAGGGCTGTGGCTCAGCTGCACCCTCGTGCTAATGCATTGCCCAGGGCACTAATTAGGGCCCCAGGAATGGGTGCACAGCGGGTTCAGCTCCCTGAATGTCTGCTGGGCACAGCCAGAGCTCACCCACGGCTTCGCGTGAGCCCTCGCTGACCTGCGGCCACCAGCGTGTCCACCCACCTCGGCTGCTCCAGAGCTCTGTGGGGGCCACCTGGCTGGTGCAGCTCCTGGTTTGTCCACAAAATCCCATCCCAGAGACCTCTGCACCTCCTCCTGGGGACCTTCCTGCTCCTGAGTTGCTGAAGTCCTTCAAGAACACGTGAGCTCCAAGGGCTGGACCTCTCTGATGTTTAATCCTCTCCGCTGTCTCTGTGCATCCTTTCCCCTTCCAGCCCTATGGATGTGTCTCCCTCCAGCCCTTTTCTGCCTCCTGAATGGGCACCCCAGCATTTTGGAATTCAAAGATCAGCCTCTCTTTCCTGTGCTCTTCATCTCCAAAGGCTTGCAGGGCACAGACCAGGTTAATCTGGTGGTGGCTGATCTCCCCAGGGGCAGGGGATAAGGAAGGGGACAATATGGGGAAGTCTGTGGGTCACCCCATGGCCTGAAGGGTTCTTAACCCTTTCCTCCCCTGTTCCCCAGATCCTGCCTGGAAGAATTCTGACTGTTAGAAAGGATGAGGAAGATTTATTCATGAAGATCAAATAAACTATCCCACTCAGATGGTCCCTGAGAAATGGGGGGAATCTCTCTGTAGGGCTTGTTAGACACTCTCTTGTTAGATATTCTCCCCTCCTCTGGCTGCAGGAGACCTTGGGGGATCCAAAGGGATTTCACACCTTGTTGTTCTTGTTGTTTTGGTGAGTATTTTGAAATCTGTGTCTGTTTTGAGTCCAAGGGCAGTGGAAATGGCCATGGACTTTTGGCTGGAGCTAACCCTTACCTGGTGTGACATTCTGGTTGCCACCACGTGGTTGCCAAACAGGACAGGAGTCACAGGCAGGTCAGGTGTGAGGAGTGAGCCCATGGCAGGGTTTGTGCATTGCTTTTCACCAAACCAAGCTGTTCCCAGATCGATGTTGTCCTTCACAGGGGACATGTCCCTACACCGGGTCCTAGGGCCACCCAGGGGTGGACAGTCACCCCCGGGCTACTCAGCTGACTGCTCTCAGGATGACCACAGCAGCGGCCACCAGCCTCTGGATGACCAGGGAGGACACTGGGACGACTGGTGGCATCGAGGACCGGAAAAATGGGGTTAGAAATAACCTTACACCGCGGGCTGCTTTGATCGCATTCCCGGGAGCTGCGGGACACAGGCGCCGTGAGAGCACAGCCAGCTTTGTCCCCTCTGAAAGGACAGAAACCTGCAGACGGGATAACCTTTCCCTGCCTTGGCTGCCGGGCTGGCTCCCTGCGCTCGCTGTCCCCGGAGGAGCGGGGACAAAGCGTGCTGCTGTCACCCGATAGCCCTGCGAGGGCTCCCGGCTGCCGCGGGCAGCCAGCCTGGCTTGTCCCGCTCCGGGGGCACCGCCGAGGGTTTGTCACCGCCCGGACAGCCCGGCTGAACTGCTGCCCGAGTGCTGTTTGGGCTCAGCCTCCTTTGTCCCCGCAGCAAAACCAGCCTCACGGTCCGGCGGCTCGTGGGTCGTTGTCACCCCCGGAGGTGCTCGGGGCTGAAATCGCCCCGTTTTCCCTGATGCTGATGCTGCACCTCTGGATCACCTCTGGATCACCTCTGGATCACCTCTGGATCACTCCACCCCTCCGCCGGCTGGGCTTCTCCCCTGCCGTGACCTCCGCCGGTGTGAGAGGAGAGGGACAAGGGATTGGGAGAGGCTGGGCAGGGGTTCCAGGATAGTAAAAGTCTCTGGGACAGCAGTGACACTACACTCACATCCCAGACACATCCGTAACTTCCGGTGAGTCGTGGAAGTGTCTGGGGCTGGTGGATGAGAGACTCATTTATTCAGGCAAGTTTTACTGCCTGCGGGTCTCCCAGAAGCAAAGCAATTTCCTCAAGTGGCTTTGACACTTGGAATTAGTCCTCGATTTGCTTTTTGCTCATTTCCCTTCCCTGCTTCAGGAGGGTCAGGGCTGCAGAAGCTCCTGTGCTTCAGTGGGGCTGTCTGAGGTCGGTGTCACCTCTGCCCCAGCCCAGGCTGCTGCAGCTCCTCCAGAATTCATGGGGACAAATTTTTTCATAGGACAAGGGGGAATTGATTGAATTAAACGGAGGTAGGGTTGGCTGTTTGGAAGAAATTCCTGGCTGTGAGGGTGGGGAGGCCCTGGCACAGGTTGGGCAGAGAAGCTGTGGCTGCTCCATCCCTGGAAGTCTTCAAGGTCAGGTTGGATGGGGCTTGGAGCAACCTGGGATAGTGAAAGTTGTCCCTGCCCATGGCAGGGGGAGGAACAAGGTGACCTTTAAAGGTGCCATCCAACCCATTCCATGATTCCCTAACTCCCTGCAATGGGTCAGCAGAGGAATTCAGCTCCAGCCCGTGCTGGCGATGATCACTGGGGGCATCGTGTGAGTCCCAGCTCCTGCTCTCCAGGTGAACAGAAAAATTGTGCAGCCCCAGGAAAGACATTCCTGCTCCGGGTGGGCTCGGTGATGCTGGTGTGGGTTTGGTGCTGATCAGCAGCTCCTGGTGTGGCTGAGGGGCACAGGGAAGAGATGGGCTTGTACCCAGGTCTTGCCTGAATCCAGGAGCATCTCCCAGGGCTGTGAACCTGGCAGAGCTCAGGGGGCAGGGCAGAGGCAGAAAGGGGGCAGCAAGAGCTCAAGAAGTACCATCAGAACCCTCCAGGTGAACCTTTGCCAACTCAAAATGCTGCCCTGGGTGCTGCCATGTCCTGGTTGTTGCTTTTCTCCATAGCACACGTTGATGTGTTTTTCACCTCACAATGATTATTTGAAATGAATCCTGCTCTTTCTGGCCATGAGAATTTGAAATGAAGGTGGTGAGTTCCAAAATTACCACCACTTCATGCCAGTCCCTGATGATTTATGATTAAGCTTTCTTTTTTTTTTTTTTAATGCACTTTTAAAATCATTATTATTTTTTTGTTTAGAAAGTGAAAGAAAATAAAAAAAATCCCAAACCCTACCAGTTTTCCTAAGGAATAGAGAGTCTGATTCAGTTCAAAGGAACACAAATTCCATGTAAGGCTGAGATATTTTTGGCAGGAAAAGGACCAGGGTGATTTGTCTAATGAGCACCAGAGCAACAAGTATTGGTCCTGTAAAGATTTTTTCTCTGGTTGTGAGGTTCAGGGAATAATCCAACATTAAAGCTACTCAGAAATAACTCAGTATTAGAGATACTCAGGAATAATCCAATATGAGAACTCAGGAAAAAAACAAATAGTTTTTACTTTCATCAAATACTCACAAACTGACATCCCTGAGTAATTAAAAACCCCTACACAGACAATTTCAGAAGAAAGCTAAAAGGGGGTAAGAAAATAAAAGGAAAATGTGGACTGGAGGTCAAAAAAATTAGTTTTCAGGTTCTTGGTTTTCCAGTAAAGAAAGGAATTTTTTTAAGGAATTGGGGTGTTTCCCATGAGCAGTTCTTTGTAATCACAAGGCTATTTTCTGAAAACTAAAGATGTAGTGAAATTTTTTTTGTTTCCCTCCTACAGATTTCTTTGGGGCCTCAATTCGGAAAGAATCTTTCCAGAGACACTACCAGGGATATTGTGGCTGTCCTCAGGGTTGGGGATGGATCCGTAACACCACAAACATTGAGTCCTGGCTGGGGGGTTTTGGAGCCTGCCCCACTCCCAAAGGGCTCAGGGGGGATCCCCAGTGGGGTTGTTAAAGCAGGGATGCTCCTGGACACGGGGAATACTCTTGGACACGGGGAATGCTCTGCGCTGGGGGTGGGTGCACCAGGGGTGGAGCACAGCAAAGTCGCTCTGATTTAAACCCATCCACCCTGCTCCCAGTTTTTGGCAGGCTCAGCTCGGCCTCCCTCCCCCCGCGGTCCCCTCCTCCCTCTCGCAGGAGCTGAGCAAGCCCCGGCTCCTCGGAGGGTAATTGAAGCGGCACGTAGAGCATATGGCCAGGCAGGGCTCCCTGCTGGAGCACCAGCTGGGAACTGGGTGCTGGGGGAGCGGGCGGGGACAGCCCCGTCTCCCTGTCTGGCTGCTCCAAGCGTTATCCAAATGCCACCTCTTAAGGAGGTCTGAGCTCCCGGGGCTCGCTGCTGGCGGGAGGGGGCTGGTGGTCCCAGGTTTCCTGCTGTGCATCCCTGTGTTCTCCCTTCTTCTCGCCCGCGGGAGAGGGTGTTGCCCCTCACATCCCCCTCTCCTGTGAGGTACCAGCTCTGCCGTGGGATTTGGGGTCCCGAGTGGTGCTGTGGGTCTGTGGGTTCGTGGGCAGCTTCCAGCAGCTACTCAGGGAAGGGTCCCCCTGTTTTCCATCAGGAAAACTTGGCTTGGCAGGTAAACTCTGCTGCTGCAACCCCCATCCTCTGCCCTCAGGACTCCCCCCAAAGTTGTGTGCTCTCCCCTAACGCTGAGCCCCCGTGGGTGCAGGAGCTGGGGAGGGCGGCGTCACTGCTCCCATGGGTCCCTCCCAGGGTGGTCCTGCTGCTGCAGCTCAGCTCAGTCCCTCCTGCCATGCGGGATGAGGTGGGCAGGGAGCAGGGGGTGCACAGCAGCTGGGGAGCCCTAACACTTCAGCCCAGCCACCTGGAAGCATCCTGCATTCCAAAGCTGCCAGTGAACCACCGCCATTCCCAGCTCCACATAAAAACCTGTCCCATCTCAGGGCCCCTCCATGAGGGTCTGCTGGGCACTGAGTCCCCTCTGCCTGTGCCTGGAGCACCGAGTGCTTGTGTGTCCCACGAGGAGTGGAAGGTCCGTAGGGTTTCCCAAGGTGGCACAGTGAGGTCCCTGCTCCCAGAGGCTGTGGCTGTTCTGTGGTGTTGTATCCAACCCCAGGTGCTTCCCAGCCACCCCTGGGAGATACAGCTGGCCTGAGGAGGTGTTTGGGATGGATATGGACACCTGAAGTCCCCTTCATCAGTGCCTTCCAGAGCTGCTTGGAGAGCAAGGTCTGTGGGAGAGCTGGGGTAGGAAAGTGTGAGCTTTTCCCTGAATCCTGAGAAGAACTGGAATTGTATTGTCCAGGTTTGGCTCCAGTGCCTTTCCCTGTCCTACACTATCCATTGTCAGTGTTACCTTTGGTGGAAGGACTTGCCATTCCTTCTGTTTCCAGGGCTACCACAGCCTTCCTCCGAGCCACTGGGAATGGCTTCCCCTTCCTGGTCAGGTCTGGCTCCCCAGGGAAGAGGAGATCTCCTTCTTCCAGCTTTTCCCACTGGGTGGTAGAGCAATGGCCCTGTGGACCATGAGATGGAGGTGAGTGGTCCAAGACATTCAGGAGCCAACCCTGGACCCCTGGGCTTACACCAGAACTGAGATTCCCTCCAGGGTGGAAACATTTGGGATGGGACATCTCTGGTCTTCAGGATCACATCTCCATATCCTGTCAAAAGCTGAGGAGGTGAAAAAGGCTCCAGTTCCTGCCAGACTCATCCTGTAGGATGATCCCAGAGCTTCTCCCCCTGGGTGTAAGGATGATGTCCCAGCCACCCGTGCTGGGCTCCCAGCTGGTTCCCCTGTAGGGAGGGGGCAGGGGGGACTCTTTTGAAAGGAAAGGGGCTTCATTTGGGCCAATTATTCTCAAACTGAGGTGGGAGAGGCCGTCATTTCAGTGTTTCCTTTTTTCCCCCTCTTTTTACATTTGTTGTGCGTGTTTTTTTAACACTTTGGCAATGGCTGAATATCACACAAGTGCCCTGTCAAGAGATATATTCAATAAACACTTGACACCCAAGCTCAGGAATACATGGCCCGTGGCAAACATGAATTATTCAAATGGAAATCAAGATAATTTTGCTTCTAACTCAGAAAACCAAGACTCTCTCTTTCCTTCCTTATTTTTCCTCTCTTCCTCTCCTTATTTTCTTCCTGTTTTTTCTTTCTTTATATTTTCTTATAATTTCTTTCCTGTTTTTTTCCTCTCCCCTACTATCTCCTCCTGGAAATCCTACCTGCTTTCATTTCCAGGGAGCTCCCTTTGCTGAATAAGCCAAGGTGAGAATCAGGAGGAACCTCCTTTGGATGAGGAGATCCTCTCCTGGAGCTGCTGTATCCCTTTGGCTGTGGCTCGTGATGGTGCCCAGGTTTCCATGGAGGTGCCATGGCAGCGAGATGTTGGATTATCCAGCGAAAAACTCCTCTCTCAGTCAAACACGACTTGTTTGGGAGAAGCAGGATGGCACAAGCGGCCTTTGGGATGCCTTTCCTGCATGACTGGGTCTTTCCTGCACACGTCAGTCTCCTGCCAGCTGTGGATGTTGGTCAGGAGGGTGTGGAATGGTGGTGTGAAGTGTTTGGGATGCTGGGAGCTGCCCAGGATCCCTCCTCTAGAAGGACTTGGGATGGACTTATGAGACCTGGAATAGCTGGAGAAGTGGGGCAGGGCCACAAAGTAAAAACGGTGGCAATGCCCAAGGTTAGAGGAGAGGAAGGGACTTCTCTTCCCACATCTCATTATCTCCCATCCCCTTCCTCTCCCTCTCTCATTTCTTACAAACCTGGTCTCAAGCCCATCAGCACCAGCCGGTACCAAAGGCCTTGGCTCCTGGAAGCTCTTCCCCAGCCTGGGACACTGGGAAGAGCCAGAGGTGACTCTCAAGGAGGCTTTAGCAAAGCCTTGACCAGAGTTGTGGGCAGCAGAGGGGACGTTGTCCTATTTCCTCCCCCCATCTGGAAGGTCTCTTTCCAGCTCTTCATGGATTTCTCTTCCATAAACTGGTGGAGTTTTGGCCTCTCCACTGGGTAATGTCCTGCTGCTGGGGAGTGCTGCCTGCTCAGACATGGGCTGAGATTCCCCACTCAATTAGGGCCCAAATAAAGAACTTAAAGAGTTTGTCTCTGTGCAGAAACACTTTGGCTTTTGTTACGGTGTTTGAGCCTTCCAGGAACACATGGAACTGCTCTAAACAAAGGAACAGTTTTAGCACGTCCAGGCCATGGCAGACTTTGAGGTGGGCAAACACACCAGTGCTGGTCCTGTCAAGTTTCTTCAGTGCTTTAGGAGTCACAGGGAGGCACAAAGGGTCAGAGGAAAACCAGTTCGACCAGCAGTCCATGGTGACTTAATCCCAGCAGAAGTCCATGGAACCTCAAACCCAACAGAAATCCATGGGCCCTCAATCCCACCAGCAATCCATGGTGTCCCAATCCCACCAGCAATCCATGGTGTCCCAATCCCACCATCAACCCATGGTGTCCCAATCCCACCAGGAATCCATGGTGTCCCAATCCCACCAGGAATCCACAGTGTCCCAATCCCACCAGTAATCCACAGTGTCCCAATCCCACCATCAACCCATGGTGTCCCAATCCCACCATCAACCTGTGGTGTCCCAATCCCACCATCAACCCATGGTGTCCCAATCCCACCAGCAGTCCATGGTGTCCCAATCCCACCAGCAATCCATGGTGTCCCAATCCCACCATCAACCCATGGTGTCCCAATCCCACCAGGAATCCATGGTGTCCCAATCCCACCAGGAATCCACAGTGTCCCAATCCCACCAGTAATCCACAGTGTCCCAATCCCACCATCAACCCATGGTGTCCCAATCCCACCATCAACCCATGGTGTCCCAATCCCACCATCAACCTGTGGTGTCCCAATCCCACCATCAACCTGTGGTGTCCCAATCCCACCAGCAGTCCATGGTGTCCCAATCCCACCATCAACCCGTGGTGTCCCAATCCCACCAGCAACCCATGGTGTCCCAATCCCACCAGCAGTCCATGGTGTCCCAATCCCACCAGCAATCCATGGTGTCCCAATCCCACCAGCAGTGCATGGTGTCCCAATCCCACCAGCAGTCCATGGTGTCCCAATCCCACCATCAACCCACGGTGTCCCAATCCCACCAGCAATCCATGGTGTCCCAATCCCACCATCAACCCACGGTGTCCCAATCCCACCAGCAGTCCATGGGACCTCATCCACCAGGTCCTGAGAGCAGGTAGGACAGCAAAGACGCTTCCCATGGTTGCTTTGCTCTGGTCAAAGCTGTTAACAGCTTGACAGCTCCCCTTCCTCCCTTCCCTGGAACATCCCCCCTGGGCAGGAGTAGGCTTCATCCATCTCCATCCTTCCTCTCCTGTTCTCCAAGCCCGTTGGCAAGGCTGGAGCTTCCCTGCTCCCGGTGAATGGCCGTGGTTACTTGTGAGGTTGGGACTGGCTGACAGCCAGTCCCAGCCCAGCAGCAGGGATCTAATGGCCCCGGCGCCAGGCATTTCAGAGGAAGGAGAATGTGGGTCATCAGTGACATCATCTCTGGGAAAGGTGGGGGGTGGAGGAGAGAGGGGGAAGCAGTCGTTTAAATTTGGAGAGGAGCTAACTGGAAATTTGGGCCATCAGGAGAATAATGGGCCGAGAGGAAGAGATGGGGATATTAATAGAGCTGGTTTCTGTAAGAGCTGGAGTGAGCAGCAAGGGATGGAGAACCACAGAGAGTCTCTGTGCTGGCAGGAGCAGCCTGGGAGCCCCCAGGGGTCCGGGAGCATCTGCCTGGATTCCTGTGTGGTCACGCTGTGCAAAATGTACCTCTGCATCCCAGGACCCCAGCAGGTCTCTCCTGCTCCTCCTCTGGTGGTCTGCCATCCTTCCTGCACTCCATCCTGACTGCTCCTGCCCCCCAACCACAACCACCACCCCAAGAAACCCTCTGAGAAACCCCAGTGGGTTTTTTGGGGTCACTGTGGAATTTGGTCCATGTCCCAGTTGTTCCCCTCTGCTTGGCTCTGGTGCCATCCAAGCCCAGTTCTCTCCATCCACAGCCCTGACATGTTTCCGTGCTAAAGCAGGAGGGTACAACATCCACACATAACTTTTGTAGGTTGTATTTGTAGATTAAGTTGTAGATTATCTCTCCCTGCTCACTCACCAGGAGCCCAGTGGGGTCTCCATCCCCAGAGAGGTTCAAACTTCACTGTGTAAAGCCCTGAGCAACCTGCTCTGACTGGTGTGTTGGGCTGGAGACCTCCAGGTATCTCTTCCAAATCATAGAATCCATGAATTATTTGGTTTGGAAGGAGCTTTAAAGGTCTTCAAATCTGGGCCTGTAAATCCCTTCAGAGGGCAGAGCACCTGCAGCCACGATTCCTCCTGGGACACCACTTGGACATCCTTTTCCAGAGGGAAGCACATCTCCACCTGCCCCATCTCCATCCAACAGACATTCCAGAGTGCACATTCCATGTTCCACAACCCTCCCTGGAGAATACCAGTATATTCTTGGGGTGGTTTGACCTGAACCAACTGGTGCCCTGCCACAGCAAGCTGGGGGTGCTCACAAATCCCAGGCAGTAGGGACAGAGGCTGTGCCCATTTTTCTCCCTCTGGACTGAACACCTTTCATTCCTGAATGCTCTTCCCTCCTCCCAGGCTGTCCCTGTGCCACCTCAATGACTTTCCCCTGCCTGTGGGTCTCTGTGCTGCTGCAGGGCTGAAAGAGATGCTGGAGCTGAATATGTATGAGGAGGGGAGGGAGAAAGGCAAGGGGTGTTTCCCTTGTTAAATATTTACTGTCCCAGGCGGGAGATGTGATATTTCCTACCCTCTAGGAATTCCTATGGACCAGCAAGGTTGACCAGAGAGGAGCAGGGCTGTTGTCCCAGCCTTATCTGAGCAGCAGGACCTTGTCCCCACGCCAGAGGGGACAGAACCAAAATGGTCCTCAAAGGGGATCATGTGAGGTGACTTGACAGGACAAGGGGGAATGGCTTCCCACTGGCAGAGCGCAGGGTTAGGTTGGATTTTGGGAAGAAATTCTTGGCTGGGAGGGTGGGGAGGCCCTGGCACAGGGTTCCTAGAGAAGCTGTGGCTGCCCCATCCCTGGAAGTGTCCAAAGCCAGGCTGGAGCAACCTGGGATAGTGGAAGGTGTCCCTGCCATGGCTTCAGCAGAGTGACAGCAGCCAGGAGCTGTGCTTGTCACCCACTGCTCCTCTGACCAGTTTACCTGCTGGTTGCAGCTGTGGTGGGAGGAGGGACCCAGCATGTCCACCCCAAGGAGGTTGGTCAAGGAGAAGTGTGTGGGGCAGGGATAAGACCTGCTGTGCCTCTCTCCACACTCCTCAGCCATCCCCAGGGCACTGAGTGTGCCCACCTTGCACACAGAATCCCACAACCAGTTTGGTTGGAAAAGCCCTCCAGGATCATCAGTCCAAGCTGTGCCCCATCCCCACCCTGTCCCCCAGCCCAGAGCACCGAGTGCCACATCCAGTCCTTCCTTGGACACCTCCAGGAATGGGCACTCCACCTGGGCAGCCCCTTCCAATGCCTGACCACCCTTTCCAGGAAGAAATTCCTCCCGATGTCCAACCTGAGCCTCCCCTGCTGCAGCTTGAAACACTGACAATGGAAAAGCTGTAAGAGGCTGCACAAGGTGGGATCTCTGGATATTTTGCAGACCACCTCTGCTGCTGGTGCCCTGTCCTGCCCACATCCCATCCATCCCCATCCCACTCCCCATCCTCAGCCAAGGCTTGCCCCTCCTTGTGGCTGAGGGACACCTTTGCACAGCCACCGTGACCCAGGGCAGGGATCCAGCACCTCCAAGCCCCAATTTCCCTTGATGAAACCAAACCTGCTTTTCCCCCTGAAAGGCTGAGGAGGCACAAAAAGAGAAATTTGGGCTTCTTATATAAACCAAACCCATCAGCACAGGGAAACAACCCATTTTCCAGTGCAAAGCACACATTCCCACAGAACACAAGTGCACCCTAAAAGTGCTGTGCAGCTGCTGCTGAGCCCCAGTTACACAATGGAAAGGGCTCAGGTCCTCCCTGGCTGCAAATACACTTGATACACTGCAAGGGCTGCGGGAGAGAATCAGCTGAAGTTCCCTACTTTGCTCAGGCAGCCCATCAAATATTTAACGGGCTGCCATAGGCAATTACATTAGAGGAGATAGTTAAACACCCCCTACCCCAGGGCACCCCCCTGCAATGTAAATCAAACAAATTGGACTCTTTTCACAATTGACACACACGATTTTACTTACTGTAAATAATTTAGTATTAAAAAGTCGAGCTACACTTTGCCCCATCTGGATTTTCTTTTCTCCTGCTCTCTCTCCCGCTCCGCAGAGCGGAGCCGTGCGGACTCCGGGCTCCTAATGCAAGAGATGGAGTGGAGGAATTTTGCTGCCTGGGTGAGCTGTTAAAAGATTCCCATTTCCTAATGGAAGAAACCACACTCAGGAAACTTGTGAAGTTGCCCATTTAAAACAGTCGGAGATGCTGCAGCTAACAAAGGATGGGAAAAATCCCTCCCTCCGGAAGGAGTTGAGTCTATTGCTGGTTGGCATCTCCTGGGGTCGCAGCAATCTCCTATAAAAGTTGGCTGAAGGGTTGCACTTTTTAATTAAAAGCTATCTTTCACGATTAGGCTCAGTGGGGTTTAACAAGGATTTTTACAGGCTGGATTGTCTTTCCCTTACACCTCAAGGGCTGGACCTGTGCACTAAACGTGCTGTGCTCTTCAGCCTGGGGAAGGGAACTCATCACTAGGAATTCTTTCTGTGTTTTCCTCCAAAAACGGGCATTTTGAATCCATGGTATTTTGAACCATGACTTGGCACCATCCCTAGAGGGTTTAAAAGCTGTGTGGATGTGACATCCGAGGACGTGGCTTAGTGGTGGCCTTGGCAGTGCTGGGGAAAGTCTGAACTTTGTGATCTCAGAGGGCTTTTCCAACCTAAATGATCCCATGATCCTATGAATCCATGATGCCTTTTTCTAATTCCAGCACAGAATTTGGCCTCTGTTGAATCTTCCATGAGGCCACCATTTGCCACAGAGCCACACGAAATGTCACTTCAGCCTGTTGTCACCCTGTTCTCAACCTCACACCAAGATTTAAACAAGCACAAGTGTCCTGTGCAGGAGGAATGTTCTTCCCTGTGCCACACAAGTGAGGCAGACTTTAATTTGGTTAAAAACCTCTGGAGCCTCAGCTTTCTGTTCCTTCACTCCATGAGGTGATTCCAACCATCACCCATCCCCAGCTCACGGACCTCTGGCAGGTAAAGCCACTCACACATTTTCTGACAAAACCGATTTCCATCAGAATACACCAATCCCGATGAGATCGAAGCATTTAATCCCCAAACATCTTAATTCTGATGGATGGATCCTCCCTGGGGTTTCCCCAGATGGTGGCAGGTCGTGTCAGATCGGATGTGCTCACCAGAGCCGTGGCCCTGGGACAGTCAGGATGCTGCCAGGGACTGGGGTGGCTGCTGGGAGCGAGAACTATCAGCTGTTTGGGGCTGAAAATTTCCTGTGCACAAGGAACTCACCGTTTTTTGGCTACTTGGTCCTGGGAGGAACCACAAGGAAAAGAGAGGAGAGGGAAGAAGGGCTCCCGTGCGCTCGTGTCCTGATCTCTATGTGACACCACATAATGTTTTCCAGGGGCAGCCCTGACAGGTGGGGAGCTGTCCCTAATGTCTCTGTGCCCGCTTTGGGGTGACACCCACCCTGGGCCATTGTCACCCACTGCTGGAAGAGGTGTCTGTGCCAGCGCAGAGCCTGGGATGGCTAAGCCGGACCTCCCCTGATGACAAGAAAGTGACAGCGGCCACCTGGGGACAGAGCCACTTCCAGCCAGCCCAGCTGCCTGCTCCGGGTGCAGAAAGTCGTGTCCCTTTTCCAGCGGATCCTCTCCCGGAGCCCTGGAAAGCCGCGTCCCCTCTGCCCCGTGTCCGTGTTCCGCTGGAAGCCGTTAATCGCTGCCAGTGGGTTTAATTGGGAGCGAGAACACACAGACCCCATTAAAGCCCACGAGGGTGCCAAGGGCTCTCATTCAGGCACAAATGAAGGAGCAATCAAACCCACTTAGGTAATAAAAACAGCTGGAGTCTGGAGGCAACTGCCTGAGGCACCAAACCACATGGCAGGCAGGATGGCCCTGTGCAAAGTCTGCTTCCAGCTCCCCTTGGATTGAAAGCACCGGGATCAGGCGGAGCGTGGCAGGGTTTTATTGGTTAGAGGCAGGAAGCCAGACCAAGAAATTATGGGTCATCCTCAAAAAGCAGCAGAGAGATGGAGCCTCTCGAGCACAGACCTCGCTGGAGAGCGTCTCCAAGGTTATTTTTCCAGTGGGAATGACAAGCCAGAGTATGTATGTAGATGTTGTGATGCCCACAGTATCCCTGGCACCATTGGATCATTTCTGTCCCATGGTACATATCCGCAGCCTCTGACCATCACAGGGAGCAGCAAAACCATGGAGAGCTTTCTGGCTCTGCATTTCTGCCCAGGGATTTATCTCAGAAAGTGTCCCCAAAGCCACTGACCAGGCTGGATTGCCAGCTCTTAGTCTGGAAGCTGGGCTCCTCCTGGAAGGATTTTATTTTCCAGGGATTCAGATTATGAGGGTCTTTATCCAGAGGGTTTTTATGGGTAGATCCACACTTTCCTCTCTTTAATCCTGATTCTAGTGAAACACTTCCTGCTTCACAGGGTTTCTGATACGGATGGGAGAGATGGGTCTGGACTATTCCATCTGTGGAACAATTAGGGAGGAAAGCTGGAATAGACATGAAAAGACTACAGGGAAGCTGGTCCGTTTTACTCAAGAAAGTGAAAGCAGAGCACTGGCAACGCCTTGGAAGTTCATCCTGCTCCTTGGAAAGTCTTCTGCCAAGACTCAGAGTTGCACAGGGCTAAAGCATCCATTGTGAAAGTGCTTTAAATGTCTGTGATAATCATCCTTGTTTGTTGCTTCCACATTTTGCCCATCCTGGCTGAAAGACAGGATGGTTTTCCCTGTTTTACCCCCCGCAGGAGGAACCTGATAACTCCTGTCTCAATCCAGGGATTTGATATGGAAGGCACTGCTCTCTTTCCTGCTGGGATCGGCATACAGGAGGTGGCAGGAGGATGGATTGGCTCATCCACGGAATAGGGTTGGGAGGGAGTTCCTGCTGTCCCCGTGGTGCCACTCTGTGTCCCTGTGTTTCAGTGTCAGTGCCAGGGTGTCCAGAGGTGCCTTTGGGAATCCTTCCTGATTGTCCTTTCCTCAAAAAGTTCCTTGCCAGGACAAATCAGGTCCAGGGCAGGATGCTCAGGGGTGTGACAAGAGCCCAGGGGTGAAGGCTTGGCTGCTTGGAAAAGTCTGCTGACACACAGGGAAATGGGAGGGAATGTAATTTGCTTCGTCTGATCTAATTTTCCTAGATGAACACCACTAGGTTGAGCCTTTGGACTGGCCTGGGACAGCAGTTCTCTTGCTCCAACCACCTTTCCAGTGGTTGCAAGTGTGGAAAATGAGATCAGAAATGATTTTGTTCACATTCTGAGCTCACCAGCCTTGTGTTCTCCTTGGGGACTGAGTTTGTTCAGGTCCTGAGCTTTCTGAAACTGTGGAAAACCAGCTGCTGAGCCCTCAAGGAGACTCCCCTCTGATTTCCCTCTGCTCCAGATGATTTGCTGAGTGATGGATAGAAGAGAAGCATGTCCAGGTCTCATCCCAGAGTCCTCAGCCTCCTGGGAATGTTCTGGGGCAGAGCCTGGAGTCGGTTCCTTGCAGCAAAATGCAGCTTGGCACAGGTTTGCTTCCCTGGGGAGAGTTAAATCCAGGGCACTGCTCTGTCCAACCTCTGGAGCTGCTGAAATGCAGAAAATGAGGAAAAAGAGTGGAGGGCCCACCAAGAACGGCTCAGAAGAAGGAATTGTGAAATATCCTGGCAAAAACTGGAATCATGAGAGAGTTAACAAGCCTGGGGGTGTCAGCTGGAGGGGAGAGAACCCACTACAGAGCACCCAGGAGGGACAATTCCCCTTCTAAGGAATTCTGCCGGAGTCTCCACGGCACAGAAGCCTCCAGCGAAGCTCTGGCAGCCGCTCTCCTCTGCCCATCACCCGATCCTGCAATCTCTCCTCAAGCAGTGACTCAGAGCTGTGCTGGCAGAAAGGAGAGGGGAAGAGGCTTCGGAGCTCCTGCCTGTGCTCCCCTCTGGATAATCAGAGGATCTTGGCAGGATCTGGTGGCCTCTGGCACGGGTAGGATGGTTTAGTGTAAGGAAGGTCTGCCTGGACCTTGCTGTGGCCACTGACACGTGTCTCAGGCCACCAGGGACAGGGCTTTCCTGGCAGCACCGTAGTGCTGATGCAGTTCTTCCCCTGGGAAGACTATTCCAGAGTCAGGATTTAGCCCTGCAGACTCTCCTCTGTCCCTCTGCACAAACCATGTCCTAACACAGTTTTAGGGACCTTCTCACTGCAGATTTGGTGGCTGTGCCCGAGTCTGAGCAGCACCAGACATGGTGATAGTGGCTTTCAGTCACTGGATCTGACCTTTCCCAGGCAGTCCAGCCCCGAGGAACTATCTTTGGTCATTCCCTCATGTCCCTGCCCATGGCAGGGAGTTGGAACCAGGTGATTTTTAAGGTCCCTTCCAACTCAAATAATTCCGTGATCTTCTGGAGGACACTTCAGCCTCTCAGGTAAGGCAGGGATCAGGTCATGGGATCAGGTCAGGATTTTCCTTTCCCTGTCAGTCCCAAAACACCCAGTAGGATCCCCACGAGAAGGGGCATCTCAGAGGGTGCTGTGCACAGGCTCTATAGAGAAGGAGAGTGAGAAAGGGGCCAAGAAAACAGATCCTAACCCTGACTCCTGAAACACCTGCACCATTATTTGGGCTGGATTTTGGGGGTGGATAAGCACACCCTGTACCCTTGGAAGACGTTTGCTCTGAGCATGACCAACACCCTCCTGGCCTCCATCACCCCCAGGCACTGGAGCTCTCCCTCCATCAGCCCCCCTGCTCTGGGCTGCCGGTGCTGCCACACTTCTCCCGTGCCTTTGGAAGCAGCCGGGTGGTGCTGCAAAGCCCCCTCGATCCAGCAATCCACCCAACTTCACCTCCACACACTTCTGAGGTGACAGGAGCTGCGCTTGGTGGCAGGGAGGGAGAGGGAGGGAAACACCACAGGGAAATTCATATGGAACAGTGAGTGCAGAGGCAGGGACGAGCTGCAGAGGGGAGGATGAAGAAGCTGCACAGACACACGTGGAGCCCGTGGGACACTGCACAGGGGGATTTGGGGAGCGAGCCAGGGAGATTCATTGAAGCAGGAAAANGGGGGCCGGGCTATAATGCCATTGATGCCGGGCGGCGGAGCCAGACAATACCGCGCCCCCGAGCCGGGTGCNCACCCTCCTGGCCTCCATCACCCCCAGGCACTGGAGCTCTCCCTCCATCAGCCCCCCTGCTCTGGGCTGCCGGTGCTGCCACACTTCTCCCGTGCCTTTGGAAGCAGCCGGGTGGTGCTGCAAAGCCCCCTCGATCCAGCAATCCACCCAACTTCACCTCCACACACTTCTGAGGTGACAGGAGCTGCGCTTGGTGGCAGGGAGGGAGAGGGAGGGAAACACCACAGGGAAATTCATATGGAACAGTGAGTGCAGAGGCAGGGACGAGCTGCAGAGGGGAGGATGAAGAAGCTGCACAGACACACGTGGAGCCCGTGGGACACTGCACAGGGGGATTTGGGGAGCGAGCCAGGGAGATTCATTGAAGCAGGAAAAAAAAAGCTGGTGAAACTTTTCTTTATTTCCTTGTTTTAATGTTTTTTAACCCAAGGTTCTTCCCTTTAGAAGAAGGTGGAGGAAAGTTCTTCTTCAGCCCCTGGCTCGGGGCTGCTCGGCTCCCCAAATTCCCCCAGAGAACGAGCCCGGAGCCGCCGGCAGGGTGGGCAAGGATCGGGTAGAGTGAGGGCAGGGGGCGGGCAGGGCTAGACAGGAGAGGATCCCTCCAAGCCGACACCCGCGATGGGAGGTGACAGGGAGAGTGAAGAACCTGCGGAGTCCCCTGGGGATGAGCAGAGTCGGGGAAGGGTGGTGACGGAAGGGTCGAGCCCCGCTTTGGGGGGGGTAAAACCAGCAGGGGAAGGTGAGCCCCG
>WEIV01027158.1:79380-162920 GCA_013390005.1 Calyptomena viridis | reverse complement strand
GCGGGCGGGGGTCGTTGCGGGGCCGGGGGAGCGCTCCCGCAAACGGCGGCGGGGACGGGCTGCGACCCTCACCCCCCACTCCGCGCTCCCCGGGGGGGGGACATCCCCAGGTCCCCTCTGTCACCCCTCGCCTGCTCGGGATGCGGCTCTGAAAGGGACATTCCCCCCTCCCCCGGTTCCTCTCACACCGAAACCTCTCGAAACGCGTTTCAATCGCTAAGCAGGTGCGGGTGGGGGGCAGAGCCGGAGGTCCCCTCTGTCCTGGCGGATCAGAACCTGGGGGTCCCCTCGCTCCCGGGGACACGAGGAAAAAAGAGGTAAAAATAAGGCATTTTTGCCGGTTTTATTTGTTTGGGGTTTTTTAATTTGATTTTTCGTCTGATTGCTTTTTGTTTGTAGGTTTTTTTGTTGTTGTTTTGTTTTGTATTATAACTTAGTCGGGAAGAAAAATATACCCAAATGCACGTCGGGATGTTGCACCTCGAGAGCCGGGACCTGCGGCTTTTACAGGGGAAAAGCAAAAGAAAATAAGAGAAAATAAAGTAAAATAAAATAAAATACAGTGAAATAAAATACGATAAAATAAAGTGAAGTAAAATAAAATGAAGTAAAGTCAAATAAAAGAAAGTAAAATAAAATAAAACCAAATCAAGTAAAATAAACTGACGGAATTAAATAAAGTAAAAAAATTAAATGAAATAAATTAAAATAAAAACCAAACAAAACCAAATCAACACCTAAAAAAAAAAAGCAATAAAAAAAGGGAAAATTTTGCAGCTCCCGAAATAGGTGTCGGAGGAGCTGCTTTACCTGGGCGAGCGGGGCCGGCCCGGCCGTGGCCGACAGAGCCCTGCCTGCCCTGCCCGCAGGGAGACACCCCCATCCCCTCATCCCGCATCATCGTCCCGCACATCTCTATTTATTCCTGGGCGCTTCCCAAACCCCATCCCTTTGTTCTTTCGCTCCGTCCCTGTTTTTTCCATGCAGCGAAAAGCGCATTTTCATAAATAGACCTTGGCCGAGCGCTGCCGATGAAACTTTAATGAGGCGGGATGCTGAGTGCTGCCCGGGGGGGCCCCGAACCGGCTCCGCGCAGCATTAGCGGGGCCCCGGCCCCCCCGTTCCCCGGCTCCCCCTCGCTCCCGGCTGCTCCCCCTTGTCCGAGCCCCCCGCGCCCCCTCCCCGGTCGGTGCCCGGTGCCGGTGCCGCTCTGCCCCCGCTCCGAGAAGTTCGAAAGCGATGCAATATTTATCACCCGCGCCCATAAAACGCCGAGTGGGTATTTCCCAGGCACAAATGCCAAGCGCTGGGCTGGGGAGCCGGAGCGGGGCCGCCCGGGGACCCCCATCGGTCCCCCCCGGGGCTGCCAGGTAAGAGGGCGGGGATCCCACCGGGGACCGGAGGGAAGGATGAGGCAGCCCTGGGCAAGGAGCAGAGGGGCTGGTGGCCGGGAAGGGCGGGCAGAGACACTGGGAGCCGGGCTGAGGCCTGGAGAGCTCATCACTCCCGAGGGACTGGGCAGGAGACTTGATCCTGCTGTTGCTGTTGCTGCTGCTCCTGTCACTGCTCCTGTTACCGCTGCTGCTCCTGTTGCTGCTCCTACTTCTACTCCTATTCCTGCTCCAGCTGGCCCTGCCCTTGCTCCTGCTCCTGCCACTGCTCGTACTCCTCCTTCTGCTGCAGCTCCTGTTCTGTTCCTCCTCCAGCTCCTGCTTCTGTTCCTGCTCCAGCGGCACCCACTGTGCCCAGGGTGGTGTGAGTCTCTGGGAGGCACAGGGAACAGTTTGGGAAGAGGTGGAGAAAGGCTCCTTTTTCTTCCCCTCCCTTCCCCCTGCTCCCGAATATCCACCTCCCGGGCACAAGGAGAAGCTGCTGGTCCTTCCTGGTGGCAGGTCTGGGAGCCAGGACAGCCGGGCTGGAGCCGGGATCTCTTTGCCTTGCAAACAGCTCCCAAGCTGTTTACCTCCGTGTCATACTCTTTTATATTACTTTTTCCTGCTACAAAAGCCAAGATCCTCCAAAAAATGTGGCATCCAAACCCCTTGTGCCGATGGGGACGATCCAGGCCAGTGTGTCTGTGCCACCACCCACCCAAATGTGCAGGGACGTGTTTAAATTTCTCTGTGCTCTGCAGAACTGGTGACTCCAGGTGAATGCAGATGTGTTTGAAGAAATCCCCGGGGAAGCCCTGTCCCTCCTTTATGTTTTAGAATGATTTAGGAGGTGCATGGCTGTAATTCTGCACCAGATCCCTCTCACCCCCCCTGTGTTTCACAGGCACAGGGACCAGCTGTGCTTCCCGAGCTGCAGGATGATGGCAAATGGTGTCACCACAACCCTTGTGTCCCACTAAATCCCGTGACCAAGGGGCTCATTTCCCCACTGGGAAACAAGGCAAAGAATACCTGGACTGTCTGGAGAGCATCAGTGAGTCCCATCTCTCCACCCATGGAGCTCACAATGCTCACACAGAGCTCTAAAGGATGTGAGGAATCAGCAGGGTGGCCACCACCAGCCATCCCAGTAACAGCAACAGGCACTGCCTGACCCCAGAGGGATAACCCTCCAGACCAAGAGGAGGAATACCTGAACCCATCCTTCAAATATCACTGGCACATCACAGCTCTGCACTCAGCTTTGGGTCTGGAGGAGAGAAAATGCTCCGTGTTCTTTAAAAGATCCTGCCTTTGGAAGCAGTGCAGGTACCGGGTGCCCCCGCTCTGGACTTTCTTCTATTATTCCATGTGTTTTAGTGCAGAGCAGAGCAAATGTATTTTTAAAGATGCTTGGGGGAGGCTCTGTTCCACTCCAGGGAAAAAAAGGAGTAAAGCCATAATTAGAGGCTTCATCAGCACCCGAGAAAGGGAGGAGGGTGGGAGGGAACTTGGGAAGAAGGCTTTGGAAAGAGTTCAGGGAATGGTGTGGGAAAGGGTGTTACATGGGGCAAATCCCATGGCTGACTGCAGGGCAGGACAAGGGGAAACGGCCTCAAGTTGTGCTAGGGGAGGTTTAGGTTGGATATTGGGAAAATTCCTTCATGGAAAGGGCTGTCCATTCCTATCACAGGCTGCCCAGGGCAGTGACGGAATCACATCCCTGAAGGGATTTAAAAACCATGTGGATGTGGCACTTGGGGACATGGGTTAGTGGTGGCCTTGGCAGTGCTGGGGGAATGTTGGAGAGTTTTTCTGACCTAAATTATTCCATGATCCTCAGGTAGGGGAGCAGGCAGGAGAGTTATCCTCCAGCAGATCAGTTGCCCTTCATGAGTGTCAAGCCCTGGGCCTGTGGGATGAGCAGCTTTAACACTTGACTGTGCAAAAATAGAGCTCCCTGCTCCCAGTGTCATCCCAGTAAAGAATAAGAGATCCTAACAAAGCTAAAAGGAGTTTATTTGGGNTGTCATCCCAGTAAAGAATAAGAGATCCTAACAAAGCTAAAAGGGGTTTATTTGGGTGTTTTTTTGTTTGTTGTTTTTTTTTTTGGTTGGTTGGTTTTGGTTTTTTTTTTTGTTTAGTTGGTTTTCACCTTTAAAGAAATACTTCTAGAAATTTAATCCTGTACTTTTCCAAAGGTCTTGATCTCCCCATTCCTTAACCAGGAACAGCCCTCCCAGAGCCCTGCAGGAACAGCTCCTTGTTTTCAGCCATAAGCTCTAAGGAAGAGATATGGGATTCAGCTTCAGATCACTGGGGGAATCAGAGCGTGGAGAAGCTCATGGGCGATTTTAGAAACTTTGGGATCCTGGAGATAGAGAGATCAGAGATAAAATCTGTATTTCACCTGCAGCATCTCACCAGTGTTTCCAGCAGCTATTGGAAAATCAGAGCTCTCTGAGTAATGTGAAAATGTCAACTAAGAACAATTTATAGCAGGCAAGGAAGGTTTTGGGTTCACATGAGGAAAAAAAGCGTGTGTTTGGATAAAATCCTGCTCCACCACTCTGTGACTGCCTGGGAATGACAGAGAGCCTGTTCCACAGGGCCTGTTTTGGTGAAACAGTCTCAAAGTCATCAGTAGAAAAGCTGCCTCATCTCTCACCAGCTCCAGGAAAGCACTTTCCAGCCTCACTGCAGGATAAATTGTGGAGCAAAGCCACGCTTGCCTCTTCCATGAGCCAGAGCACCCTGCAGGAGCAGGATTTGCTGCTGTTTTCATTGGCATCCCCACAGGTTTTCCAGGGAGCAGAGGGATGGAAGGTGCACTCACCCAAACACCCTGAGAGGATGTTGTGGCTTTGGCCTCTTTCCAGGCAGGAGCTGGAATGTCAGGATCTGCCCCACGGGTCAGCACACAGAGCAAAGCACCTCCATCAGAGAAACAGAGCTCCAGGCCCTGCAGGCAGCTCCTTAACCACTGGCTGGGAAGCGTTAGATCAGGTGAGAGTAAAACCCTAAAATCCAGGGCATCCACCCAGGAATGAGGAAGAGAGTCTGGGAGTGAACTGGCCCTTCAACAGAGGACTCAATGATCTCAGAGGTCTCGTCCAACCTGAATAATTCCATGACTCCATGGTCTGCACAGCCTGTTTCAGGCTCTCTGCAGACCTGGGGAGACTCTGCTGAACCTGCTTTGAAGTAAGAAAACCACACAGTGGTTTGGGTTGGGAGGGACCTTCATCTCATTCCACCCCCTGCCATGGGCAGGAACACCTTCCACTAGACCAAGTCCTCTTAGAAAACACTTGACTTAGAATTTTTGCAGTTGGAAACACAAAGCTGAGCTGTTGGATTGATCTCTGAGCTCCCATGGTTCCAATAACCGGAGGCCATGGCAGAGGCCACAGAGCCTGAGCTCTAATTGAACCTTTGCTCTCAGCGAGGCCCAAGGAGCAACACCCTACAGAGGGAGCTTTCAGGTTTCCTTAATTTAACCAAAATATCCTGCAGCCCACTTAACAGCACATTATGAAGTTTTATCATGAATAATTAACACTGAACTACAACTGACATCATGAAGCATGTGGCTGGCTCAGGCAGTACCTTCCAGCAGCCAGTCGTTCACAGGGGGGATGCGCAGCCAGCACGGAAAAATCAGCCACTTCCCCAGTAAAAAAAGGGCTTAATGCAGCTGCTGCTGGTGCAGGGCAGGCAGCTGCTCCACAGCACTCTTCCAGACAAGGAGCCAAGGAAGCAGGATGTCTAAACTGGAGTGCAGGGTCGATTTGGGGTGGTTGAAGGTCAGGAACCTTTGGCCAGGGCTTGAGGGTTGGGACATCAGGAGGAGAAGTTTGTAATTGTGTGTGAGTCCAGTGTGTTGTTTTGATGGGAAAAGAGAAGAATTACAGAATCACTGAATATTCTGAGTTGGGCACACGAGGATCATCGAGTCCAATCCTTGAGTGAGTGGCACGCACAGGGATTGAACCCAAAATAGCTCTTGGTGGAAGGCAAACCTGCTTTCCTCCTCACGTCAGACACCAACAGCTCCTGGCAACTCCTGCACAAAGTCAAGGCTGGTCCCACCCAGCCACTGGGATGCTGCTCCCTCCCTGCTCCCAGGGACAGGAGGTTGTGGGTGCTGCTCTTTGCACCCCTCAGCCACAAGCAGAGGCTTCAGTTTCAGCACTGTCAGTCCTGCTTGGAACGACTGCCTCGTTTTCCAGGTATCTGAGAACAAAATTTGGCTCAGGGCTCCAAGTTTCCCGAGGGAACCCCCCACTTCCTAAGCCGCTCTCACGAAGGGACTGATGGCTTTTCATCCCTCACCCAGAGCTGCGCTCCTGCCCAGCCCAGCACCTCCAGCAGCCTGCCCGCCCCTCCCCGGGCTGGTTCACACCCCTCGGGGCCGTGTCCCTGTCTGCCCACCTGCCTTCACACCCGAGGAGACGCAGGGTAACAGGCAGGGGCTGCTCTCCGCGATGAATTAGTCATGGCCAGAGGAGTGACCCCGTGTCCTGCCGCCCCGGCTGGCTGTACTGCGCAGCTGTCGGGGGCTGGGAACAGTTGTGGAGCAGAAGATTCCCATGGTTTTGGCTGCAGAGCGAATCTAGAGCTGCTCCATCCCCCTCATCCCCCAGCCCCCTCCTTAAACTGTGTCTCTTAATGAAGACATCCAGGCAGCACGCTCGGAAAGCTCGCTTAGATCTGAGCTAAAGAGCACAGCCAGGGTAAGGAAAAATCCATGCAAGAACCCGGAGGTAGTCAGCACTCCATAAGCTGAGGAGAGAGACTGGGAGCTGAAACAGCCTGTGAGGGAGAAACCCGGGCAAAGGCAGTCGGAGCATCTCCGGGAAGAGCCATCAGAAGCCATTAGCCCACGGCTGTGCTGCTTTCCCAGCTCCCTGCGGGGAGGTTTGGGGCTCTGATGGGAGAGGCTGGAGCCTGGGGATCCCTCGGTGCCTCTCTGCCCTGGGTTTGGTCCCGGTTTTTGTGGCCTGTGCTCCTGCAGCAGGAGGTGGGAGAGCGGGGCAGAGCCCGGGCACACCCAGCACCCGCTCCCTCCATGGGCGGGTCAGCACTGGAGAGGTCTGAAGGAGCGAATTGTCCTTCCAGCAGCAAGGAAACTCCCAGATGTGAGAGTCCCCCGTGCCAGGAAGGCTGTTGAGGAGCGGGAGATGAGAGGGGAATACAGGAGGAGCTGTGCTCAACCTGGGACATGCTGCCACCTTTTCCCATGGGATGGGAAATGCTTCAGCTGGGCTGGAGCACATGTGAGAGGGGGTTTGAGCAACCGGGTTGGACCACGTGTGAGGACACACTGCAAGGACAGACAGTTTTGCTTGGAAAACAGGGAGAAGGGCAGGAGAAACCATGGAGGGACTGGAGGGAGAAGGTGGAGGGGAAAGGAAGAAAGTCAAAAGGCATGAGAGGGACCAGACTCACCCCTGGAGTGACTCTGATGGAGAACAGGGATTTCCCAAATGATATTAAGTGATCTGAGTGACCACATGAAAACATTCCTGCCCTGAACTCCCACTACCCTGGCCCAGCCCTCCGTTCATGCTTTAGTGGCTAAAAAGGGGATGATGAATTTGTCATGCTAATGTGAGGATCCTACATGCTGATCTCGGGACCCCAAGGACACAGTGTAAACGTTGGCAAACAGGCAAAATTCTGCACTGAATGTTTATCTTGGTGTTGGGAACTGATTCAAAGCCTGGAGAGATCAGAGATCCATGTGGTGGGTTCTCCCACATCCTATGGCAAGGCCAGCAGGTATTCCCTCCTGGAGGAGCAGCTCCCACACCTGTCAGATGTGCCACCTCTGACCCTGGAGGTGAGACTTGTTGTGATGACCCAGGTCTGCAGCCACAGACTTGTGGGTCCTCTGGTGTTGAAAGAGACTGAAGGACTGACCCCCCACCTTGCCCTGCTCCTGCTGGGATGGCTGCAGGAACACACAGGGGTGTCTGGATGCTCCAGACAGACTTTTTGAAGCCGTGTCAGAGAAGCCCATTAACACAACTGACAAAAGAGGCATTTTGAAGTCTCACCTGAGCATCCCCTTTGGCTGTGCTGCTCCTTTTCCTGTTCTCCCACCATTTATTACTAATGTAGAGGATCAACGTGGCTCACTGCACTACCCAGGAATGAGGGAACACCTTTTTCCCTTGGCTGGTGGATCATGTCCCTCCAGAACAACTTTCACACCATTTGGTACTGGCACAATGAATGTCCAATGCAGCTGAGCACTCAACTGCCTGAGCACTGAAGATTTTGGGAATAACAACCCCTGGAAGCCTGGCCAGGGTCATCCCTGTGGTGAGAGCTCAGGCTTTAAACTGATAAGGGGTAGATATTAAGAAGGATTAGATTTAGGATTAGATATTAGGAGGTAATTCTTGGCTGTGAGGGTGGGGAGGCCCTGGCACAGGTTGGGCAGAGCAGCTGTGGCTGCCCCATCCCTGGAAGTGTCCAGGGCAGGTTGGAGCAACCTGGGATAGTGGAAGGTGTCCCCTAGTTCTAGCTGGAATTAGATGAGCTTCCTTCCCTTCCAATCAAACCAACCTGGGATTACATGGAAGGAGAGCAGGTGATGCAGTGATATCACTCTGGGATGGTACCAGGGTCTGTGACCCAGCTTGGGAAGGGCAGGGAGAGGGGGAAGTCACCCTGCAAGGAGCACGGGTGGGAGGGAAGCAGTTTGCCTGCCTTTTTCTGAGCTCTGTCACACACAAAAGTTTGGTGGCTGGGGACAGATCACTCTTTACTGGGTGAAGTTGGAGTCAAGCAGCCACTTGGATGTTGGAAGCCACAATCACCAGCACAGAGAAGCTGATAAAAACCTGCTCCTGGGGATGTTTCCAAAGGCAGGAGTGAGGAGGAGAGAGGATTTGGGCTGGTTGGGACTGACAAGGAATTGTGTTCTGCTTCCAACACACTCCAGCAGAGCAGCTCACTCCTTAAAACCAAGCACCTGGAAAGCAAGCACAGACACAAAGGATACAAGAGTCTACTTAAAAGGAACCAGCAGGGAGTTGGGAATGAGTGACTGGGCACTTTGCAGGGAGAGGAAGTGCAGTTTGCCTTCATGCCAAGCCTTGATGGCTTCATTGTGCTTTGTAAGGCTCTCAGCTCCTGCAGGCTGGAGCCAGCTCCTCGGAGGGCTGGGAAGGAGGGAGGGATGTGGCCTCTTGTGAGCCACTCCAAGTATGTAACTCAGGAAAATCTTCTCTTCAGAGGTCAAAATTCTGCTGTGGGTTATGATGGTGATGAGTGTTAACACTGCAGTGCTCCCAGTGCTGCTGCAAAAGCACAGTTTACCCCCAGGGAAAGTTTTTATGGAAATAATCAAGCATCCAGCAAGTGTTTCCATACAGGGATCTTCTGCCTTTATGGCTCCCTTTGCTAAAATCAGCCTTAGATTGCACAGAATCAGAGAATCAGGGAATATCCTGGGCTGGAAGGGACTCACAGGGATCATGGAGTCCAACTCCTGGTCCTGCACAGACACCCCAACAATCCCACCCTGTCCCTGTTGTCCAAACACTCCTGGAGCTCTGGCAGCCTTGGGGCCATGAACAAACCCTGAAGAACCTTTTCCAAACATCCTCTGGGAGAAAAACCTTTTCCTGAGATCCGACCTAAACCTCCCTGCAGAGCTCCCGCTGTTCCCTTGGGTCCTGTCACTTGTCACCAGAGAAAAAGCAGGACTTTCCTGATGGCCTTAATTCATCAGCTCAGAAACCTTCATGTGACTGAAAGATCTCCAGCAGGCTGATGCCAGGGGAAGGCAGCTGGGATGGGAAATCCTGGGGATTGGACCTGCTGGGTTTATTTATTGCACTGTGTCTCAAATCGGGGGATTTGCTGGTCCCAGGCAGTTTGGGGGTGAAAGCACCCCCTGAAATCACCCTGTCACCCCCCTCCTGTCCTCACTGAGTGGGGACACACCCCCAGAGATGTGTCTTCAGCATGTCCACACCTCTGTGGCCACAGTTTCTACCACCAAGCCTGAGCCCAGCTGGTGACTGGGGTTGTGGTGCCAGGAGGTCCGTGGGCACAGAGATTGTCCCAGGGGTGGCCAGAGCAGCAGGAGGTTGGTGACCAAGTTGTGACCAAGGCTGTTGAATGAGCTCTGTCCTTTTCCTTTAGCACAGGTCCAGAATCCGAAGTCCTGCTTTATCCCTCTGAATCACAAACCCCAAAAAAACCCTGGGGAAAGCAAGGGAAAAAGTCTCCTCAGGGTTCCTGTCTTCACCCTTGCCTGGGAGAGGGTGAGGACCTGGGCATTTCCTCATTTCCACTTCCATGATGGACAAACCTTTGTCCTCACCCCCATCTCAGTGCAAGAGGACCCAACCCTGGCAGTGTTTTGGCAATTCCAGGGACAGCACAGCCCTGTCCCACCTTCTCCTCTTCCCATGTCCAGCTTCAGGCCTCTCCTGGCTCCTTCCTCCGAGGTGTATCCTCTGGAAGGCGAGGTGGATCATGGGCAAAGGCAGCCCAGAAACTGCTCTATTTTAACTTTCCTTGGAGTTGCAAGTGGCAACTGCTCCAGCAAGAGCCCCTGATCAATTCCTCCCACAAAGATGGAAGGGAACACGTTCCCACTTCCAACCTCAGCTCCCACTGTGTCAGAGGTGTCAGGCCCTTCTCATTTTGGGGAGCTCTTGACTTTCTTTATCTCTTGCCTTTTTTTTTCCCCTTCTTTTTCCTCCAGCTTTTCTCTTTCTCCTTTTTTCTTTTTCTTTCTTTTTTTTTTTTTATTTCCTTACCCCCCCCCTCCCGCCCCCCTTTGCAGCCTCTGTTCTTCATCCATTATTTAGGCTTTTCTGACTGTAACAGCAACATTCGCCTTGTATACCTTGTGTGGGGTTTAAAATATAGATAAAAGCAGAAGGTCGGACTTGAAACACAGATTCTGACGGTTGCTGCTGACTTTGTCTGGGAGCTACAAAATCTGGAGCTGTCTGTGCCCACTGATGGTATCAGTACAGTTGGGCTTTCTGGGCTTTTGGTTTGGTTTTTTTTTTCCTCTGGTTGATATCCCTGCAAACTGTCCTGGCGTTTGATGCCTTTCATTCAGCCTTTCAGTTTCTAAAAGTTCTGGGGCCTGCTTGGCTCTGGGATACAGGAGTTGGAGTCATGAAACTCCTGCTTTGAGGCTGCAGGTCTAATCCTGACCCAGCACAGCAAATACCTGCTGCTCTCCTGTCCGGAATGAGCTGGGAAGGAGTGGAGGTGCCTCATCCAGCATCCAGCAGCCTCTAATTGGCACCTCTGGTAGGAGACTCAGCAAAGCCCAGGACTTTCCCTTTCAATTATAAATGCCCCTGGTCCTTTTATGTTGCTTTCTTCAGCTGTCGAAGCAATTGGATTTCGAGGACAAATGTTTGTGGGAAATAAATTTCAAAGTCAATGTGTGAACAGTCCTGGGAAACATAAAACACGTTTTCTGTTTGAACGGACAACAGGGCAGGAAGGGCCTCCTTCCAGTCAGGAGTCACCATTCCTGGAGGGATTTAAAAGCTGTGTGGATGTGGCACTTGGGGACATGGGTGACTGGTGGCCTTGGCACTGCTGGGAGAGAGGTTGATGGTCTTTAAGGTTCTTCCCAACCCAAACTGGTGCATGATTCTCTGGGATGGGGCAGCAGGTGATGGTGATCCTCCTTTTCCATGTCAGTGAGATCCATGTGGGTTGAGGAACGTGCTGAAGAAGAGCTGGAATTGCTCTCAGGACTGGCTGAAGGGCCATTTTAGATGGGGACACTCCTGGAGCAGTGCCAGCCTTGCCAGGGGCAGGGCAGGAGACTGATATCCTGGGGTTTGCCCACTGGGAGGTTAATGGGGCAAATTCAGAGTATTCCCAGAGAACAAAGGGATTGGATCCCTTCAAATCAGACCCAAGGCCCTTCCAGTCAGCAGCTGAAACAGGAGCTCTCTCAAGGGCTGTCTGTCTCCAGGACCAAGGCCTGCACCCTTTAATATCAGAACCACAGACTGGTTTGGGTTGGAAGGGACCTTAAAGACCACCCTGTTCCAAGAGGGACACCACTGTCGATATCCAGATTTTAGGATGGATAAGTGGCTTAGGCAGGGCCTGACCTGGCAGGATGTGCAGCTCAGGTGCAGGTTTCAGCCTGCTCTGTGCCAGCAGTCACGTAATCCAGGTGGATATTTCACTGGCAGTATTGTTCCAGTGCCTCCGGAGCCCATCTGGCACTCTCCAAATAACTTTTTTTTTCACTTTAGCCCAAGGGAAAATGTATCTGTCAGGATAAGAATAGGAAGATAGGAAGGAATTCTTCTCTGTGAGGGTGGGGAGGCCCTGGCAGAGGTTTCCCAGAGAAGCTGTGGCTGCTCCATCCCTGGAAGTGTCCAAGGCCAGGTTGGAGCAACCTGGGATAGTGGAAGGTGTCCCTGCCCATGGCAGGGGATGGGACTGGATGAACTTAAGTTCCCTTCCAACCCAACTCAGTCTGTGATTCTCTGATTCTATTCTATGATTCTAAGGCTGGTTTCCTTCTAGGCACTGTCCTTATCCATACAGGATTTGGGAGGGAGCAGGGAAATACTACAGTCTTTGCATGTGAAATCCAACCCTCAGCACTGTCACAAATCAGAGGATTTGGGCAGGGATCAGTCAGTGCTGTGTGGTTACAGCAGCTCTGGGAATGGCTGGTGAGGGATGTCCAGGAATGAGTCCATCTCCAATGAGTCCCCAGCCCTGGAGGTGTCCAAGGAACGACTGGATGTGACACTCAGTGCTCTGGGTGACAAGGTGGGGATGTGTCACAGCTTGGACTCAATGGTCCTGGAGGGCTTTCCCAAGCTGAATGATCCTGTGGTTGAGGAGCATCTCTAAAGCCCTTGAGGTGATGTCTTTAATCCATCAACAGATTGGCCAAACCAGGTCCACAATTTGCTCTTCCCAGGGTGTTAAAAATCCAAAGGAAATAAAGAAATAGGACTTCCAATAACTCCAGGAATCACAGCACTGCTGATCAGAAGTGAATAAACTGACATCACCAAACTCAGGAAGTTTTGAGATGGGAGTACAGGGCTCCTTGTTAATACAAATATCTCCCTTCAAATCCTACTGAATTCCTGGTCTCAGTGGCAGCCTGGCACTGAATAATTATCCAATTTTAAAGTGTCTGGTACATTTGGGAATCCCTTTCCATTCTGATTCTTGGACTGTTCCCTCCCTGACTCCTGCAGCTGGGTGATTATCTCCTGCTTAAACACCGAAATACAAAAATCCCTGAATATCCCACTGCTCCTGAGGAGATCTGCAAGGCCCCAGTGCTCCAGGAACCCGGAATTTTTACCAAGAGGACTTTCTTCAGGGTTTGGGTGACAAATATCTCATGTCCCAAGCTCAGCCTCGTGCTTTCCTACTGCTCCTGGTCCTGACAGATCCCGAGTGCTCAGTGCTCCCACTGATGTCTGTGGGCACTGGAGACACCCCACTTTTCCAAGACCAGGTCCTCTGCCTGCAATAATCCTTTGGAAGCCTGAGAGTTACTTTTGTTTTCTTCCCCCAATACTGTCCATTCCGCCTTTAGCAAACATCGATTTTCCACAATTCCCCCAAGTCCTCATAAAGCAGCTGCCAAAACGGCTCCCTCGTGGGCCACTTCTTTTATTTGTCGAACAAAAGAATCATCAACATTGTCTTCAGAGCTGTTTGGAGCCCGGGACCAGGATTCCGAGCTCCCTCTCCTGGCTGCCGGATCAAAAGGAATAGCTGAAAAGTCCTGCACCTAAAAATCGGGATTGCCGGACTCAGGCTGAAGGAGGAGGAGCCCTTCCAGCTGTTTTGCAGACTTTCAGATTCCAACACTTTTCCCTCTCCACGAAACGTGATGGAAAAATATTCAGGTGCGACATTTTGGAGAGAAATATGAATTATCTGTGAGCTGAGCCTGCTTTTCATTTTCTCTCGTCTCTCACTATTAGTGAGCAGATCCCAGTGGGAAAATCACACTGAGGGGCTCTGCAGGAAATCCACGGTTTCCTCTCACCAGTTATCAATGGAATGTTGCTCCACAGGGAGGGAAGTGTGGAAATGGACACTCAGATTGAAAAGGAAGCAGAGCACAGGTTGGGATGAAGGGTCTGGATCAGCCAGATGTGGCCAGTGAAGGTCAGGTCAAACCTTCACTATCAATGTCCCAGCACAGGTGGTGGACTCAGTTTAATCCCAAAAAACCAGCAAGTGACCTTTGCCCTTTCCAAATCAGGGCTACCTTGCATTATGTGGTGGCCCAGCACCTGCTGCAGGCTGGGAACTCTGGTTTTAGTCTCAAGCTGGGATCCTGTAGGAATTGGGAGTGAAAAGCTCTTGGCTCTGCACTTACACTGAGGGGTAAAAGCACCGGTGGATTTTGAAACAGAATCCTGAGACTCGTGTTTGTGTGTCCTGTTGCACCCTCTGTGAGCAAATGTGGACCACAAATCCAATTTGGAAAATTCTAGAAGCCCTGGAAAACTTTTAGTCTCCCCACAATGTAATTATGTGACTCCAAGCTGGTTCAGGTCTAGGGAGAGTTACAGCACTTGCTGTCCTTAGAAATTGGGGAATCCATGAATCACAGAATGGTTTGGGTTGGGAGGGACCTTAAGGACCATCTCATTCCACTCTTTGCCACGAGCAGGGACACCTTCCACTAGACCAGATTGCTCCAAACCATGTCTTTGAACACCTCCAGGGGTGGGACATCAGCTCCCTGGGACACTGCTGGCTGACCATCCTCAATCCAGCCATTCCCATGGATTATGTGACAGCCACCTCCCTTCTCCAGCCTCCCAGGGAGCAAGGAAGTTTCCACCATACTCCAAGAATGAGTGGTGTTATCCTGGGAGCTGTGAAGAAAAGGTTCATTCCAGGACACTGCCTGGATTTTCCACTCCATCCATCTGCAGGGATCATTGTTGAGCCCCAGGCACAGGAGAGGATGGGCCAGGGCTCTGCACACGTGGATAAAAACCACAAAGGCCAACACCTCAGTCAGACCTCTGATCATCAGCTCATTTGCTCAAATCTTTTATTTCCTTGAAACAACTTCACTCCCTCAACCCTGATCTCAAATAGGTCCTGGAAGAAGGAGGAAGGTACAGGCAGGTGAGAGGGATGGCCAGAGGTGCAGGTGTCCTGCTTAGAGCATTAAACTGCCATCCTTCTTCCATCAGTTTTGGGAACTCTGTGCCATGTTCTGGGCACAAAGCCTCCCACTTTTCTCCTTCGACTGCCCAATACCTTCCATCTCTTTCCCCTTCTCTTCCCATCTGTTTTACCCCCCCATGCCCATCTCAGGGACTGTCAGGGCAGAAAGGACCCACTGAGAAGTGTGTGAGAGGTTTGGGAGAGGGATTTGTGCTGATCCCAGAGCCATCTCCAGGGCAAATCCAGGGCACACAAGCCAGGGGGTGGCTTCTCATCACAAGGAATATCCTGCATTGGAAAGGACCCACAGGGATCATGAGTCCAACTGCTGACCCTGCACAGCACAGCCCCAAAGACAAGAGCTCCAACCCCCTCCCACAGGTGTCTTTCATGGCCAAATCCTGCCTGAGCAAGGACTTGTTCCGACAAGGTGGAAAAGGAGCTTCACAGTGAGGGAACGGCGGCTCAAAGGAGGGAGAAGCTTCCCGTGTAAAAGGGAAAGGAAAGCTCAGCAACAAGGTCACCTCCACTGCCTCAGGCGATCCGAGGGATGACAAAAGTTTCCGTGTAGCACATCAGCAGAAGACAAAAGCCATCCCTGGAGGGCACAGAGGCTGGAATGTGCAGCAGACAAGAAATTTAATGTAGGGAAAGGCACAGGGTTTGCTGCCATGTAAAGGACACGCTCCCGTGTGGATCAAATAATCATGGAATGGTTTGGGTTTGATGGGACCTTTAGAGGGAATCTAGTCCAGCCCCAAGGTGGGGGTTACAGGATAAGGTTGGATAATGGTTCACAGAGCCTTGACCAGGATTCCTCCAATGCTCCAGGCCTGGCACCAAGTCCTTCTGGAGTGCTGGTGGTGGGCAGGTGGCAAAGTGGCACCTGGGAACACAAATAATCGCTGGAATTTTGGATCTTGTCCTCAAGTCTACAACTCCTTCCTGCTCTGCCCACACCATGTGAGTCCATTAGGGATGGATGGGAATTTGTAGGGAATCAGGATGCCCCGTGAGCATTTCCCAGTGTCTGAGCTGCACCGGCGACTACACAGGGAAATAGTTTGGCTTTGTTTAGGAATTGGATTCTTCCTCTTTCCTGAGGACTTGTGGTTGTCCCTGTCCACAGATCTTGCATTTTCTAAGACCAGACGGGTCAGGTCAGCTGCTGTTTTGTTAATCCTTGGAGAAGTGCAAATGGCCTCAAAGCCAACATGCAGATGGCTCTGGTGTGGCAGAACAGCTGGGATGTGCACAGGTTTTCCAGGGACACGAGGGAAAACACAATGGAAGGTGTCTAGATCCCTGCTGCAAGTTTTAGCAGAGCAGAAAATCAGACATTCTTCACTGCACAGTGCCTGGCACAGGCAGAGTAACTGGGAATATGTTCCAGGGCAGCACTGCAGACTGTACTGGGAGGGTGCTGGAATCCTGAGCATCCAACCTCTGCTCCAGAGCAGTGTGGAAAAGGAGTCTTGGAAGTGTCCATCCTGTGCTTTACAGCTCTGTGGGGGAAGGAGAGTGAGGAGAAACAGAGGCTGAACCCCACAGGCTGCCGAGACTCCCATCCTGTGCCAGGTGTCTTTTCCAGCTTCCCAGGGCTCAGCCCATGGCATGGAGTGACCCTCCCTCACTGCTGCCCTGGGCGGGTGTCTGCAGAGAAAAGGAGCTTTGTGTTTCCCCTGGGAAACCCAGAATGGAGGATCTTACCTTCCCAGAAAATGGGAAAGGCAGGATTGGCACGGCAGAGCTGGATTCTGAATAGCTGGATTCAGGGGAATTCATTCAGGCACCTGGATGTCTAAGGAGCAGTAAAACCTTCCCATTCTTTCTTATCCCCCATGCTCTTCTGAAAACCCTCTCCTGGGTGCCTGGTTCTCCTGGGCTCCTTGAAGATCCCAGTGTGGAAGAAAAGTGTCTTTTAGCTCCGAGGAGGAGTTACAGTGATGTGTGGGCAGCCTGGAAACTGGTGCCACAGCAATATCTTCCAGAGAGGCAGCTGCATTTCCCCTTTCTATCACATGCACTTAAAAGCTTTTAAGAGAACGATCCCTCTGCTGGCAAAGCCAGAGCTGGGCTGTTCTTTGGGTTCTTAAATCATTTTAAAATACGGAGCAATATTGGTTTAAAAGCCTTTGCTCTCTCCCGGCTGCAGGAAACCTCAGAGCAGCTCAGCACAGCTCCCTGCACTTGGGAGACACCAGCTTGGGGCTTTCTGGGGATCCATCACAGGCCAGGAAAGGGCCTGACAGTGACAACTCAGTGGGACAAGCAGGGATTTTCTCCTTGTGTCATTCCAGGCATATTCATGGAGCCCAGACATTCCTGGGTTTTGCCATTTAACATATTAGGTCAATATGTCCCTGGTAGTGTTTGCATTTGCTGAGCTGCTTATGGGTATGGATGGATGGCTCAGCTGCCAAATTCACCTCCAGAGAGTGGCTGTGCCCAAATTCCTGGTTGTTCAGGCAGGGCTTTGGCTGCCATGTCCTTTATCCTGCCATTCACATCCACGCTTTGGTTTCAACCCCACATATTCCAGTTCTCCCACTTTATCCTTTGTGTAACACGCTGCCATGTGCTCCCAGGGAGGTGAACTGGGGACACTGGGAGGACAGTATCCCTATCCAGGGACAGGGATGCATCTCCTGTTTCATCTTCCCCTTGCCAGGATCTGAAACATTTGGCTGTTGACAGACAGAGCTGGGAATGTTCACCTGGAGAAGAGAAGGATCCAGGGAGACCTTAGAGCCCCTTCCAGTTCCTAAAGGGGCTCCAGGAGAGTTGGAGAGGGACTTGGGACAAGGGATGGAGGGACAGGACAAGGAGGAATGGCTTCCCACTGCCAGAGGGCAGGGAGAGATGGGATATTGGGAAGAGATTCTTCCCTGGGAGGGTGGGGAGGCCCTGGCACAGGTTGCCCAGAGAAGCTGTGGCTGCTCCATCCCTGGAAGTGTCCAAGGCCAGGTTGGAGCCACCTGGGATAGTGGAAGGTATCCCTGCCCATGGCAGGGGAGTGGAATAAGATGAGGTTTAAGGTCCCTTCCGACCCAAACCATTCCATGATTCTCTACATTTTTTTACTGTTTCCTCTGTTCCTGGAGGGTTTATATTCTGATTTCCCGGGGAGTCAGGACACCTGGGCCGTGCAAGGAGTGACCCTGGGAGCAGGTCTGCCCTGCTGGCCCAGCCTGCAGTGATGCTCTGCTCTGCCTTCAGGGATCCACCGAGATTCCACTGCCCTGCAAGGCTGGAGAGGCAGAGACTCCCGTTTCCATTTTATTTCCCACATTTCGCCTTCCTCGGTTCACAGCAGGCAAAGCTTTATCCCTGGAGCAATGGCCTGGCAAGAAAACTCCCGTGATTCCGGGATGCAGCGTGGAAACAGCCTGGAAAGGAGGAGCCCTGAAGTTTAAGGAGAGAGGAGAGGACATTTCTGCCCCTCCCGCAGGGAACGAGGAGGATGCTGCCACCACCACACAGCACAGGGGATGCTTCCCTGAGCTTCCCACATCCCCCTTCCCTCCCTGCCCCGCTCCAAAAGTTCTCTGAGCTGCTCCATCTCCACCCGAGCCGCTGAACTTTCTCCGGGCTCAGCCGAGCCGCTGCCAGGGATCCTCCCCCTCATTTATCTGCAGGATCAGTTGTAGCCGTATTGATTTTCCCTCCCTCCCTCTCCCCTCTGTGTTTGCTTTCTGAATTATGCAGCGGTGCAGTTTCTCCTCCTCGCGAGGAGCGGGAGAGTTGCGGGGGATCAATTGAGCCCTGCCATAGTTTAATCAGGAATTCCCAGTAGCATCCAGAAGAGAGAAAGGAGAAGGGAAGACAATGAAGCCGGGGTCGATCAATCCAGTCCCGGCGCAAAGGAAAGAAAGGGAAACGAGAGAGGAAAGGGTTGAATAATCAGTCGGTTTTCCTCATGCAGTCCTCAGATCCCCCAGAATCGATCAATAACCAACTTTGACAGTCATGGCTTCAGAAACAAACTTTAAAAAAAAACCCCTGAACTCAAAAGAACGTTGTGCTTTATAGCACGAGAATGGGCAGTGAAGCCCTGCTAAAGCCACGGAGAGGGGTAGGATTCCTTCCCCTTCTCCCTCTTCCCTTTTAAAAGTCCACATGATGAAGGCTGGCTGGATCTTGGCTGAGCCGAGATGAAAGGAGAGCAAACAGGGCTTTTAGTCCTGGTTTTGTTGTTGCAATTATTTTGCCAATAGTAATGATTTCAAGGCGGGGTGGAGGATCTTTGATGCTGTGCTGGTGACGTGGAGGGGTGGACAGAGCTGCTGGGTTTGTTCCAGCACTGCAAACCTGGGAGATGGAACCCCGGGGATGTGACAGACATTAGTTTAGAACATGCAAATAAAGCACAGAAAGTGCCAGGGAGCACAGACAGCACCTGGATATCACGACAGCACATGGCAAGAGATGTTTCTGTATCAAAAATAGTGTGGCAGCAGGAGCAGGGAAGAGTGTCCCCCTGTGCTGGGCACTGGTGAGGCCCCACCTCGAGTCCTGTGTCCATTCTGGGCCCCCCAATTCAAAAGGACATTGAGGGGCTGGAGAGTGTCCAGGGAAGGGAATGGAGCTGGGAAGGGGCTGGAGCCCCAGGAGCAGCTGAGGGAGCTGGGGGGGCTCAGCCTGGAGAAAAGGAAGCTCAGGGGGCACCTGGAATTCTCTGCAACTCCCTGTCAGGAGGGGGAAGCTGGGGATGGGTCGGGCTCTGCTCCCAGGGAACCAGGGACAGGAGGAGAGGGAACGGCCTCAGGCTGTGCCAGGGGAGGTTCAGGTTGGACATCAGGAGGAATTTCTTCCTGGAAAGGATGTCAGGCCTTGGAAGGGGCTGCCCTGGGAGGTTTGGAGTGCCCATCCCTCGAGATGTCCAAGGAATGACTGGATGTGACACTCAGTGCTCTGGGCTGGGGGACAAGGTGACAGCTTGGACTGATGATCCTGGAGCTCTTTTCCAACCTCCAGGATTCTATCCTTCTATATCCATATTACATACCCATTTCCCTCTCCACTGTGCCTGGAAAGCTTAACCATGCTTCTCAAGGGTGTCTGTGCTGGATCTCCACAAGCTGGAAAAGAATTTCACGGGTGTTTGGAGATCCTGCTCCATCCCTGTCATCCCTTACTCCCGTGGATCACCCAGCTCTGCCCTGCAGAGCTCTGCTCTGCCTCCTGTGAGCAGCCCTGGGGTCATGCCATGCCCACCATGCTTCCCTGGGGCTTGGGGGACCAAAACTCAGAGTTTCCCAGGCTTTGGAAATCAAACCTTCCTGAAGTAGGGGGGAGATTTCCTGCCTTGCGGTTGCCTTAGTCCGAAATAGGCTGGTTCTGGATTTTAATTTCAAACAACTCAGGTCAAGATCAGTTCTTAAAGAAAGCATTGGACTCTGGAAACTCCAGATCTGAAGCTGCCAGTCCTTCATCTTTGGGAAAACTTTGGAGAACCATCTACATGGGACAAACACCTCTGCAGCTCCACTCCTGGGTTTCAGCCCCATGGAGAGCAGCATTCCAGGGGTCATCCATATGTGCAGGACAAAGCAGTTGACTGGAGCCCACAGTGACATCAAAAACTCTGGGAAGCATGGCAGGAATGGATGGGAGTCTGGATTATTGACAATGGATGACTCATGTCTAGGTCAGAGACTCATGTCAGGAGACAACTGAATTTCCTACACTCCGGTGCTTGAAATCAGGACAAACCTTTCTTTCCCCAAAGTCATTTTAGCCAAACAATCTCTATTTTTTGGTGACAAAAATGCTGGAAAAAGACCTTTTGCAAATTTGAGAAGAAAAATTGATAGCGGTAATTATTCCTTCCCTTGTCCTCCCTAGTGGACCTGACAACCAGGAGTTATATTATATATATATCCCATTCTGCATTTCCCACAATCCAGGAACTAATTTAGTCCCTCTTTTCACCTTTATCCCACAGGGACATCACAATCCCTGGAATTCCTCACCCCAGCAGCCTGACTTGAGCCAACAGGTTGAGAAGTGACTGATGAGAAGGGCAGAGCCTGGCAGACATGAGGTCAAAAATGACTGATGGGATGCCAGGACTGGAAAGAGAGTGAAGCCAGCAGACAAAATAGTTCAAATTCAGTGATTTCCCTGATTAGACTCAGATTAATCTAAAATAAAAGTCAGTTTTGAGACTTCTGTTTCCACCACCATTTGTCCTTTTTGTGGAGGGATCAGCACATGGATGTGTCAACACAACACAAGTTGTACTAATTAACACTTTGGTTAATAGGAACGGATGGGCAGCTCATCCTGGAAAGGGTGGAAATACAGCTCAGCCTGGAAAGGATGGAAATACATTTCAACCTGATAGGGATGGAGGTGCAGCTCAACCTGGAAAGGATGGAAGAACAGCTCAACCTGGAAAGGATGGAGGTGCAGCTCAACTTGGAAAAAATGGAGGTACAGCTCAATCTAGAAGGGATGGAAATGCAGATTAGCCTGGAAAGGATGGAGGTACAGATCATCCTGGAAGGGATGGAAATACAGCTCATCCTGGAAAGGATGAAAGTACAGACCATCTTGGAAAGGATGGAAGTGCAGCTCAACCTGGAAAGGATGGAAGTGGAGCTCATCCTGGAAAGGATGGAAGTGCAGCTCAACCTGGAAAAGATGGAGGTGCAGCTCATCCTGGAAAGGATGGAAGTGCAGCTCAACCTGGAAAAGATGGAGGTGCAGCTCAACCTGGAAAAGATGGAGGTGCAGCTCAACCTGGAAAAGATGGAAGTGCAGCTCAGCCTGAAAAGGATGGAAGTGCAGCTCAACCTGGAAAGGATGGAAGTGCAGCTCACCCCTGGCACTTCAGATGGTTCAGTCTTTCTTGTCACACATGGGCTTTTCCAAGTCATCCTTCCCTCTTAGCTCACTGCCCAGTCCCTCCACTGAGGGAAGGTCACCTCCCATCCTTCCTGGGAGCATTAAACTCTGGATTACAGCTGCCTGGGCAAGGCAGGAGGCCGGGCTGGTCCTCCAGTGTTACGGAAGCAGCTCCTTCCTCGCCTCCTCCCAGAAGTTGTTCCACATTTTCTGCTAATAAGGGCACGGGGAGAGAGAGAGACAGAGAGAGAAGAGGAGAAAAACTGCTCTAAATTATTCATTGACAATATCATTATGTGTCATAACAGTGTGTCTGTGATGGGAAAGAGTGAGTGTGGCAGGGGCTGGGGTAGCACAGTCCAGGCTGCACAATAGCGAGAGCTGATTAAATATTGATGTGCACTAATTGGCTACAGGGTTTCAGGACAGCTTGGGCTTTGTTGGGATCATTTGTATTCTTGCTTTGGAAATGGACCCCCCCACACACATAAACCCAACATTTTCGTGTGTAAGTCTTCTCCCTCCTCCTCCTCCTCTTTCCATCCTCCCTCCCTCCCTTCCAGGCCTCCCGATCCCCCTGTGTGTGTACAAATTAACATGATCTTAACCTCTCCTGATTTTCCACAGCACTGACATGCTGCCAACACCTCTGAGCAATTAGGCTAAGCTTGCAGAACTGCTTTTTGGTGCAGAAAACAGGCCTTGCCCTCGTGGACTGTCCTCTCTTTGCATCGGTGGCTGGCCTCTTCTCTTAGCCCTTTGCCTGCCTTTGCCCCCAGAGCAGGTGGAAAGTCCTTCCCAGGCGTTTTTCCCTTCTGGAATGCTCCAGACCTTGACTCTGAGGCCAAGCCTGGGCGATGCCAGCAGGGTGAGAGGTTTGTAGCTCAGGTCGTTTCGTGGTTTAACTTAAGCATCACAAAATCTCCAGTGCTTGGGCTGCTCCTCCCACAGCTCCGGCTGTTCCCAGGGTCTCCAATCCCAGGAGATCCCAACTGCAGAGCTGCCTCCAGCTCTGGGATCCCAGCACAGGAAGGAGCCGTTGGAGACAGTCCAGAGTCAGGATGATCAGAGGGATGGAGCAGCTCTGCTGTGAGGAAAGGCTGGGAGAACTGGGATTGTTCAGCCTGGGGAAGAGAAGATTTGGGGGGAACTAACTGTGGGCTGGAGTGACAGGACGAGGGGGAATGGCTTCCCACTGCCAGAGGGCAGGGAGAGATGGGATATGGGGAAGGAATTGTTCCCTGTGAGGGTGGGCAGGCCCTGGCACAGGTTGGGCAGAGAAGCTGCTCCATCCCTGGGAGTGTCCAAGGCCAGGTTGGAGCCACCTGGGACAGTGGAAGGTGTCCCTGCCCATGGCAGGGGGTGGCACTGGTTGGGCTTTAAGGTCCCTCCCAGCCCAAACCATTCCATGATTCTCTTATTCCATGACCAACCACTGGTTCATCCCCAGACTCCCTCTGTCCTTTCTTTGATAAGCAGGTTTCCACACCCTCATTCCATGGGCTGTTCTAAGCCAAGAGCTGCCACACAAACACTGACTTTTCCTCCCTTCAAGATGCCCCACGGAGTTTTATGGTCAAGCTGGGTCCTTTCACCCCCTGATATCCCAATAAGGGCCAGGCTGAGTCAGGCAGCCAGGAGCTGCTCCCAACAGAGCAATTCCAGAGGCAGGGATGTTCTCCAGTGCTTCATGCTCTGCTGAATACCTTCATCCCATCCTTTGGCATTTTCAGGATGTTGTTTGCAGAGAGGAACATCCAAGTGAACATCCCCAGCATCAGAGCAGAGAAAACAAGGCCCTTGTTGAGGAATTAACTGGGGCTGGTGACTTGGTTTTTTTAGTTCTCCAAACTCCTGTTTTTGATAGTTATGATTAAAATTTTAAAGAAAGAACGACACACATGATCTACATCATCTTTCAGCTGAATGGCTGAGAGGTGTAGTCTGGGGAAAGGTGTTTGCTAAAGATATTTCCCAACCTGCTTTTAAATAAATCAGAGGGCACAGAGCAAGGTGAGGACTGGCTGAAGCACCTTGTGTACTTTGGTCTGTGCTTTGCTCAACCCTGTTGGGTTTTCACTTCAGTGAAAGGACTTTCCCAAGGGGATCTGGTTGATCCAGCATGGCAAGAACAAGACATGTTGACACGAGGGTGGCAGAGCAACATAAATCAATTTGTAGGATCAGATCTTGGAGTCCACTTTCATTTTGACTGAAGGTTTGGTTGCATGATGAATGAGCTGCCTCACTTTGACAATGGGATTGAAATGGGATTGGGCTCAGCTCTTACCTTTGCCCTGCTGGGTGACCCAGACACGTCTGCATTCCTTACTTTCCCTAGTATTTATCTTCCTTGAAAAATCTAGGATATCTACAGGCCAAAACTAACCTGGGGGTGACAGTCTGAGTCTGAGCCCCTTAGAAAGAGGGTGAACATGGCCTTAAGCTGGAGAAGGGCAGGGATAGGTGTGGGATATGAGGAGGAAATCCTTCCCTGTGAGGGTGGGGAGGTCCTGGCACAGGTTTCCCAGAGAAGTTGTGGCTGCCCCATCCCTGGAAGTGTCCAAGGCCAGGTTGGAGCACCCTGGGATAGTGGGAGGTGTCCCTGCTCTTGGCAGAGGGTGGTACAAGATAAGCTTTAAAGTCCCTCCCATCCTCATCCATTCTACAATTCCATGGTGGTTCCACCTACATGTGGAGGATCCCAGATTTCTCTCATAAGAGATGCTGGGAGCCATTCCCAAATCCAGCCAATGCTGGATTAACATGGTTAACAAGGAAAAGGAGAAGTGAGGTCCTGTGCCTGGCAGGGACCAGGGGGATTTCTGAAGCACCTGTGCCCTCAGGATGGAGCTTGGACTGTTTGTTCTCTTTGCTTCAACCATCCTTCCCCCGTCTCCTTTGAAGTCCTTTGCATTATTCCTTATAGGAATAAACCAAGGAAAGAGTTGAGTTTATTTGTTTATTTAGGACTAATCCTTCCCTTCCCTCCCACTTCAAAAGGGGCCACGTGCAGGAGTCTCTGGTGGATCCCACAACATGGGGAGAGGGAGAAAACACTTGATTGATTATCAGAAAGGAGCCAAGTAAGATGAAAACCAGAGTGATGGGATTCATTTTAAAGGGGAACATGCCTATCTCAGGGACTAAAATGTAATAAATTTTTTATTAAACAGAATCTTTTCAATAGGAAAAACGAGCTTTTCTGTCCTCATGTGTTCACTTGTGTTTTCTCTTTCTTTCCCCCTATTTCTGCCTGTCAGTGGTGCCTCCTACACGTGGAGGTTCTGCTTTCCCTCTTTCCTTCATGCTCCTGGGTTTGGTAGGAGATGAGGGGGTTAAATGGTGACCTGGTCCTCCAAATATTGCAATGTGCTAAAGCCAGGCTGGTGGCTTCCCCTCAAAAGTCCTCTATTCTTTTCCACTGGAAAAGGACAAGAGATGGTGGGAACAAGATGAAACAAGAGAAGCTCAGGCTGGATATAAGGCTTAGATTGGATATTAACAGAAAATTCTTCACCAGAAAGGTTTCCAGGCCCTGGCAAAGGCTGCCCACCATCACTGGAAGTGTTCAAAAAACATGTAGATGTGGCCCTTGGGGACATGGATTAGTGATGGATCTGGCAGTGCCAGGGAAATGGTTGGGATTGATGAGCTTTGAGAGCTTTTCCAACCTTAATGATTCCATGATTCTATGTTTATAAGAAAGTCACCTCAGGGTTCCCCAGAGAAGTTGGACAACCACTCAACACATGAGTGGGTGAAGCCCTGAGGGTCAGAGGAAGAGCTTGGACTGGAGACATCCCAAGGTTCCTTCCAGCCTGGATTATTCCATGATCCTGTGGAGTACATGATTCCATGATGCTGTGAACAGCCATGACAGTGAGGTGGGGCATGGCCAACACCCTGCACTGACCACAGCTCCAGGAGGAGGGATTTGAAAAGGAAAAGAAGGAAAAGGCTGGACTTTGGTCCAGGGTGTAGTTAGGCGGGGGAGACATGAGATGTGTTGGCACGTGAGGGGGAAGGAGCCACTGGAGAGGCCTTCGGGAGGGGAGAGGAGCAGAGAACATCCCATCCCTCAAGAACAATTTGGAGCATCGTGCCAAGTCTCTCTGGAAGCTTCCTGCTGCTCCTGGAGCAGCCAGACATGAGGTCCAGCAGGTTGGAGCAGCAGGAGAGATGATCCTGCAATGCAAAGAAAGTTGGAAGGAAAGAGGCAGCGGAGGGTGGGAGGCAAAGAGAGGAGGGGATGGAGGAGTCAGAGGGGGGCAGGCAGACTAATCCAACTCATCTCCAAACAGCCCAGGATGACAGTGAGTGAGATCTGGAGCAGCTTTGGGCTCAGTTGGCATCACAACACCACCAGAGAGGCCTTAAAAGTCACTTTCCATGTCCTATAAAATATACATATAGTGCAGCTCCCCCACCTTACTCGGTACCACGGTACAACCTGTACAACAACTCCTGCTTCTCCTCCCACCTCCTGCCTCCCTTCCCACTGGGATTTCTTTGTCTCAGGTTTAGAACAGGTCCAGCACCTGGGCAGCCCCAGCACTGTGTGAAAATGTTGTCAGAGTGGTGACAGAACTGGGACAGTCCGGGAGGGGTTTTGATGTCCCCTCCCTGCACTGAGGTGTGTCAGAAGGGCTCCTGTTGGGCTGCAGGGACAGCTGTCCACCTGCAGCAGGCTGGCATCCCAAAGGAATGGCTGCATCCCAAAGGAATGGCTGCATCCCAAAGGAATGGCTGCATCCCACAGGATGGGTGCATCCCAAAGGATGGGTGCATCCCAAAGGAATGGCTGCATCCCAAAGGAATGGGTGCATCCCAATGGATGGCTGCATCCCAAAGGAATGGCTGCATCCCAAAGGATGGGTGCATCCCAAAGGATGGGTGCATCCCCAAGGATGGGTGCATCCCAAAGGAATGGCTGCATCCCAAAGGAATGGGTGCATCCCAATGGATGGCTGCATCCCAAAGGAATGGCTGCATCCCAATGGATAGGTGCATCCCAAAGGAATGGCTGCATCCCAAAGGAATGGCTGCATCCCAATGGATGGCTGCATCCCAAAGGAATGGCTGCATCCCAATGGATGGGTGTATCCCAATGGATGGCTGCATCCCAATGGATGGCTGCATCCCAAAGGAATGGCTGCATCCCAATGGATAGGTGCATCCCAAAGGAATGGCTGCATCCCAAAGGAAAGGCTGCATCCCAAAGGCGTGGCTGCATCCCAACGGAATGGCTGCATCCCAATGGATGGCAGCATCCCAACGGATGGCTGTATCCCAACGGAATGACTGCATCCCAACAGATGGCTGCATCCCAAAGGAATGGGTGCATCCCAAAGGATGGCTGCATCCCAAAGGATGGCTGCATCCCAAAGGATGGCTGCATCCCAAAGGATGGCTGCATCCTGGCTGCTATCCCTGGGATTGTCCTGTCCCACTGGTCAAAAGAAGATTTGTGTGTGTGAGTGACCATGATTTTTTCCAACAAGCCATCCCACTGTTTTCCTGGTGCCTCTGCCACCACCAGCGCAGCCTTTGCTGGGGGTCACACAGATCCACGTGGAACTGATGCTCTCAGTTCACTGCTAATTGCTCATTAGCAAGGGCTTTAATGAGAGAGGGTCATCCACTGGTGTTCAAACCACCAAAGTGTGAGGAAAGCTGTGCAGTGGCAGGGAGATGGCTTCAAACTTCCAGAGAGGAGGGTTGGGAAGGAATTGTCCCCTGTGAGGGTGGGGAGGTGCTGGAATGGATTTCCCAGAGAAGCTGTGGCTGCCCCATCCCTGGAAGTGTCCAAGGCCAGGTTGGAGCAACCTGGGGCAGTAGAAGGTGTCCCTGCACAGCTGGGAATGGGAGCTGTGGTCCTTTCTCCACATCTGCTGGTGTGTTGGGGGGGTGTAAGTGTGTGTTTGTGTGAAGGTGGTTGTGTCCATGTGTTTGTGCCTTCGAGTGCTGCTTCCCACAGGGACACTGGGACACTGATTCCAGCTGTGCACTCTGTGTGGGAGTGAGTGCTGGGTGTCTGTACCAGGGAATACGTGTGTGCTGTGGGGGGTTTTGTGCCTGCAAGGGATGTGATGTACAAGGAGGTTGATGTTTTTCACAGGGGCTGCCTCGTTTTCTTCCTTACAGATTTAGCCATGAGTTCCCAGCATGGAAACCTTGCTACAACTCCAGGGGAAAAAAAAAAAAAACCCAGCGACAACAATGCATGTTTAGGATCCATTTACCAGGGGGATTTTTCCCCCCCTTCCCCTAATCCCTCCCGAGCTGAGCGAACGTGAGCACAAGAATAAAAAACACACCAAAAAGAAAGGGCGAGAGGGAGGGAGAAAGAGGATTTCCTTCAAATCTGCTCTGTGTGCCCATGATGGAGTCTCATTCCCATAATCATTTTGACAGGTGTGCAATGGTTGAAAAGTTGGGGGGTACGAGGGCGAGGCGGGGAGGGGGAGCAGCAGAATCCCCCTTTCTCGGCGCGGGTGCGCAGCGATGATTAGACATGACAAGCACACCTGCCATCGGCACAGCCCGGCAATTAAAGCCTCTTTGAGGTCCCAGGAAGTGACCGCATTAGAAAAGCCCCTCGCAGGCAGCTCCTTAGCATATTCCCAGTGTCATTAGCACCGCGGCAAAGGCAAGGCACATCGGCGGAGGGCTCTGACATGACCCGTGCTCCCTTCCCGCTCGGGGAGGGGATGCAAAGTGACTTTTAAAGAGTCTTTTCTATTTTTTTTTTTATTTCCCCCCCCTCTTTAAATTTTATTTCCAAGCCCCTGTCGCTGCTCCCTCCCTCCTGCTCTTGGAAGTGTTCCATCTTCTCCGGGGTCGGCAGGGGGAAGGGAGCCAGAATTCATTAAAGGCAGAAAAGGACTTTGCTAAAAACTGGGAGGCTTCTGGGAGGAAAAAAATCCATTCTGGATTCCAGTGTGTATTCTCGCTCTGCTCCCTGCTTCCCCGTCTTCCTTCTCTTTTCTGCATCCTCTTCGTCTCCTCTGTCACCTCCCTGTCCTTCTTGCTTCTCCCAAATTCTGCTCTTGGTGTTCCCTCACTGCCAGTGTCCCTTGTCCTGGTGGTGGGGACCAGATGGTGACAACGTGGAGACCCTGGTGGGAGCTGGTGCCCATGTGATGCCATGGGCATCCACACCAGGAAACCATCCCTCCATNCCTCCCTCCCTCTCTCCACCCTCCAAGGGCAGCCCAGCCTTGCAGTTTCTCCCAAGAAAGAAGTCCCCAGGGCCAGACCCCCTTCCCTCTGACAAGGGGGACAGGCAGGGCTTTTCCTGGGTGTCCCATGGCTGTGTGAGCTTGTTGTGCCCCTAATCCCAGTTTCCACAGGAGCTGGGAGGTCCTCAGGAGTCTGCCACTGGTCCTCAAAGTTTATAATACTTCTGGGGAGAGAGGCTGTGTCCCTTGAAATTCCTCTGTCTCCATCACAAGTGAAGCCCTAAACCCATCACATTCCTACTCTGTTCATCCTCTCTCCTTGCACTTCCCAAGTTCATATTATGGGATTCCAAAATGGTTTGAGTTGGGAGTTCATCTCATTCCACCCTCCCCTGCCATGGCCAGGGACACCCTCCACTATCCCACATTGCTCCAACCTGGCCTGGAACACTTCCAGGGATGGGGCAACCACAGCTCCTCTGGGCACCCTGTGCCAGGGCCTCCCCACCCTCCCAGCCAGGAATTCCTTCTGAAGTAAATAACAGCTTGCTCAGAGACAGGAATTCCACACTGGCCTTCACACTCATGGCCTTCTGCTGTGAAGGACGTTTAGGAGGTGTTTTCCCTTCCCTCCTCCAGCCCTTCTCATGGTCCCCCTTCCACCTCTGGCCTCACTGAACACTTTCCTTTGCTCCCTCCCAACACACCTGGCTGCAGCATCCCGGGATGTGTGGCCACCTGGACCTTCTGTTTGGCCAGAAAAGACCACCACGACCTTGCCATGCTTGTCCTGACCCTTCTACCACGGCAGGATGGGTGGGACACCACCAGCAGTGGAGGCACGGTGTGACTGTGACTGCTCCGTGTCACCATCCTGGCAACAACACACTGGAAGCTTTTCCTGCAAAAGCATTCGGGGTTCTCAGAGCCGGGGGAGATGCCCAGACCTTGACAGCAGAACAAAAGGGCCCCTCAGGGGCTGTTCCCGATTCCTCGGTGACCAGCAGGGATCAGCAAAGCCATCCCAGAGGTGGCTCCTCCAGCCCTGGAGCATCGGAGCACTGGGGGGGCATTAATGGATTTACGTGGGGCAGGAGCTGCCTCCTCTTTGCACAGGCAGAGGGGACACAGGACAGATTAAACACCCCCGAGGGCAGAGCCCGGGGGACAAACCCTGGTGTGACTCAGGGCCACAGCAGCAGCTGGTGCCACTCTACCAGGGGACACTTCCCGGGCACCCAAGCAGCTCTCCCTCGGCGGTGCCCAGCCCTCTCTGATGGGTAACACCCACCCAGACGTGCCTCCTGGTGGCCTTGGTGGCACCTGAGCAGTGACACAGGGCTGCGGTGGCACGTCCCCAGCGCCACCAGTTCCTCAGCCTGCATTATTTTAGTGAGTGATGCGCCTGGTTCTGCCCCTCCGGGGCGCTGCTCTGCTTCCAGCTGCCACCAACTGTCCTTCTGAGCCCTCTCCCCTCCCAGGAGGGAGGACTGGAGCAAACTGATCCAGCAGTGGGGTGGGAATGTGGGGTGGGAATGTGGGGCGAGGAGGCTCCTCAGCCCTCGGTTGCTCTGGGGATCATTACAGGGAAGAAGAACCAGAAAAATTGATTTGTTGAAAAGCTTCAAGTTCAAATATTCTTTCCCTGTTTTTTCTGAATTCCAAGTACCTTTGCAGAACTCTGAAAATAAAATGCTTGGAACCTTGAGGCTTTTCCTTTGTCCAGCCGTGGCTTCGAGGAGGCAGCACTGGCTCCAAGCCCAACAGATCCAAACTGTGCTGAGTGAAAGGAGAGGAGGGAGAGCAACAGCTGTGGAAAGAAACATGGACATGAACCCAAATCAGAGGAATCACCTGGTTGTTCTCCAGTAGTTTGGTCTGTCCCACAGTCAAACCCTCTGTATCCACCTGGTCTGGATAATGTGCTTTAAAATGCTGGTGACAACAACATGATACAACCCCACCAGGCTGCTGGAAAAACCCTAATTCTCCTTCCTTGATGGTTTCTGACTTACAGGGTGGATGGGGAAAGTTTTCTTGGTATGTTTAGATAGGATATTGGGAAGAAATTCTTCCCTGTGAGGGTGGGGAGGCCCTGGCACAGGTTGGGCAGAGAAGCTGTGGCTGCCCCATCCCTGGAAGTGTCCAAGGCCAGGTTGGAGCACCCTGGGATAGTGGGAGGTGTCCCTGTCCAAGGCAGGAGTGGGACTGGCTGATTCCCTTACAACCCAAACCATCCTGGGATTCTGTGGCAGGGAGGGGTGTTTTACCAGTTCAGGGACAGGAGAAGGGAGGAAGGGCCCCCTCAGAGCAGAAATAACTGCAAACTCCCCATGTGATGACACTCAGTTTCTTAGAGCTTCCCCCCAAGTGTGGATTTCAGGATTATAATGGTCCCTGATTCCCATTCCATGCTCCTCCAAGAACAGATCTGTCTCCAAGTGCTCCACACACCTGCAGGTGTGAGGGGAAACCATCACAGCAGGTCCCCAGGGTGGCCAGTTCCCTCTTTATCCAGGGAGAAACAGCTCCAGGGGCCCCCCCAGGGAATTCCCTTGGGAGTGTGGCCCACCCCTGGGATGTGGCCGCTGCTTGTCACCACTGCTGCTGTGCTGGGAGCTCCCTGAGGAGCATCCCTCCAGCTGTGCAGGGATGCAGGGATACAGGGATACAGGGATGTAGGGATGCAGGGATACAGGGATGCAGGGATGCAGGGATGTAGGGACACAGGGATGCAGGGATACAGGGATGCAGAAATGCAGGAATGCAGAAATGTGGGGATACAAGGATGCAGGGATGCAGGGACACAGGGATACAAAGGATCCAGAGTTGAGATGAAGAGATGCAGGATGCAGGGATAAATGGATACGGGGATGCAGGGATGCAGGGATAGAGGGATGAAGGGATGCAGGGATTCATAGGGATTTAGGGATGCAGGGATAGAGGGATACAGGGATACAGAGATGCAGAGATGCAAGGATGCAGAGATGCTGGGATGCAGGGATACAGGGATGTAGGGATGCAGGATGCAGTAATAAATGGATACAGAGATGCAGGGATGCAGGGATACAGGGATGCAGGGATGCAGGGATGCAGGGATGCAGTGATAAATGGATACAGGGATAGAGGGATACAGGGATGCAGAGATGCAAGGATGCAGAGATGCTGGGATGCAGGGATACAGGGATGCAGGGCTGCAGGGATACAGGGATAAAAGGATGCAGGGCTGCAGGGATACAGGGATAAAAGGATGCAGGGCTGCAGGGCTGGAGGGATAAAAGGATGCAGTGATACAGGGATACAAGGATGCAGGGATACAGGGCTGCAGCCAGCAGGGATTCAGGGATACAGGGACGGAGAAATGCAGGACTGCTCCTCACGCAGCCTGATGGTGTGTGGCTGAACACGAGGGGAGCTGTTTGGAGCTGGGGCAGAGGTGGGATGTTCTTATCCTGCTCCCAAGTGCAGGGTGGGATAAGGGAAGGGGCCAGAAGGCTGGATGGGAGCGGGAGGTGGAGCATGAGGTGAGAGGAGAGGAAAGAAGAAGAGGAAAGAAAGGGATGAACGGACAGAGAGGAGGCAGAGGAGGGGCGAGTCCTGCAGGAGGAGGGAAGCAGAGCCCGGGGATGAGCTCCAAGCCCACTTCGTCACTCCAGGCGCCCCCAGGGACAGGGATGCAGCCTGTGGAGCGAGTGCTGTTCCACAGTAATGGTTAAATCAATGTGTTTACGGATGATGACACTAGAGTGACACACAGTGGAGGAGCCTCATGAAAAAATAAACAGGTAATAATCACACTGCCATGTGCACACTCCACTTCTCATTATTCCAGGGAAAAAAAGCCCACCGGGGTTGAACGCTTCAGGAGATTAACCATTCCCTCCCTGGATGGGGCCTGCCCAGAGGGGCTGCATCTCAGGGGGCTCCCAGCTCCCATCACACAGGGGGTGAGACCTCACTTAGCTCAAGTTGAGGGTTGGGATTTATGGGAGAGGGTGAGGAAGAGGCTCCAGCTCCAGCCAGCCCAGTAACAGCTTGCTGGTCTCTCCCAAGAGCAGCTTCCACTGCTATTTCTGCCCAAACCAGCTGCTGCTGTGGGCATTGCTGACCCCCACAAGTCCCCACAGCCCATTTCTGTGGCCAAGGCTTCCCATGCACACATGGAAAAGCTCTGGGGATCTGCTCCCACACGGCTCAGTGCAAGCACAGATGCTCTGAGCCAACTCATCTCCTCACATCCCTCCCTCTGCCTTCCTGCCCCGGCTGCCCCCGGAGTGACAGAGACCCTCTGGCCAAGTAAAATGTGTAAAAATCAAGTAAATGCATCAAAAATCAAGTAAACCCCCAACTTTTTAGATGTGTTATTTAATACAGACATTTGCATTTCGAGGGGAAACATTTAATGGTCAAACAATGGGTAACACTGGGTGAGCAGGGACTCACCTGGGGGATCCTGGAGGCAGCTGGGGAGAGCTGGGGGGTCCTGTGAGACCCCCAAACCATGACAGGCTCTCTGCATAATGCAGTGGTCAATCCAGAACACCTCCTCACCCACTGGAGAGAGCGACAGGAGGGTTGAAATGAGGTTGTGAACTGATGTCCCACAGAAAACAGAGAGAGAAAAGCCCCTTCAGAGAGCAAGTGTTTAAACAATTCTGGGATAGGCTCCTAGAGTTGCTCTGGGAGCTGCCAAGCTCTTCTTTGCTGTGCACTTGCATTGCCTGCCCTGTCTGTGCTTGAGTGACCACACGTTATATCCCCCCTCTGTGGGAGCATCTCCCACCAGTGCCAGGAGGAGATGGGTAAAGTTGCTCCAAGTTTAAAAGAAAAAAGCCCAAGAGGGATGTATGGAGTGACCTTGATGCTGGAAAAATATTCTTGGGAAGGATGAACTCCTCACATCCCTCTCTTGTGCCAGGAAAGTTTGGAAGGAAATTCCTCTCCTTATAAATATCCACGGGGTGGTTGGAAGGGAGGGTCAGGAGGCTGAGGGGGACAGCAGGAGGTGACAGTGTGAGCAGGGAAGGGGCACTTGGTCTGTCCAGGCATTCAGGCCTTTGGGAAAGGCTCCAAGTCGGTGGGTGCTGCTGAAATCCAGCCTCATCCTGCCCTGGAGCATCCATGTAAGCTCCTTTCGGGCAGGATTTTGCTAATGCAGGGGGATTACACCAGCAGCTCTCTGTGGCACTGCTCTGCCTGGGATGTGGGACAAGGAAATCAATCAACTTCAATCCAACCCTGAGGAGCTGATAAATGTTCCTTGCCTTTATCGTGGAGACTGGGAAACTGAGGCACATGGGGATTAAAGGGGCTTTAAAAGAAAGAAAGGGGAAATAAGAAGATAATCACAGAGCAAGTCAGGCACGGGGAGAGGGATGGGATGCAAACCTCCCGTGTGCCAGGCAGCAGCTCCCGGGATGTTCCTCTGATGGATGAGGATGGATCCTGCCGTTGCTGCAGAGGCTGAGAACAAGATCCAGGCTCTGCATCCCCTTGGGAATCGGGCTGAGTCATGGCCAGGGGGACAGGGACAAGGACACACGGACGGGAAAGCCAGACAGACCGACAGGAGAGCTCCCCTCCAGCTGTGCCCAGGCAGGAACGGGAGAGGACGGGAAGAAGACGCGGGTTTGTTAAGACAGTGGCTGGACCCTCAGGACTGAGAGCTCATCCATATTTCAAACGCCAGTTAGACAAACAAAACAAGAACCAGAGAGGCAAGCAAGGAGCCCGTTTGTCATATCAAAAGGGGTTTCAGTGGTACCTTCCTTGCCCTCCTGTCCCCTTGAAGTTTGTAGCTGGGGGGGGAGAAGGGACAGCTCCCTCTCCAGCCGAATGGCTCCGTGCCACAGCCGAGACGGCCCGTGTGTAATTAACCTCCGAGCCAATCCCCCAGTGGTGGCTGCCAGGCAGATCAAAGAGCTCACACATCTTTGTCTGAAAGCGGCAGCCAAGGGGAGCTGGGAGGGAAGCAGAGCAGGGGTGGGAGAGAGCCAGGGAGCCGTGTGTGTGCTCCTAATTGATAAAAAGGGAAGGGCATCTTCCTCCCAGAGATCTCAAGCCCCATCAAAATGCAGGAGGAGAAGAAGAAGAAGAAGGAGAAGAAGGGGAAAGGAAAAAAAGCTTTCTTTGCCTTTACAGGAGGCTGCCAAATTCCAGCTGCTTCCAAGAGGTGGTCAGTGCTGGGAGTGGTGGGATCGTGGTCCTCCAGCTCTGCCCGGGGTGAAGGGGCTCTCCAGGGTTCATCCTGGGCGTCCTTGGCAAGGTGAGGGGCAGCAGGAGCATCCCCAGGGATGGGATGTGCCCTGTGCCTCCCCTGCTCCTGCAGCACCAGCAGGAGGAAGGGGGAAAACCAGCACAGCCTCCAGCTGTGGCCCCGTGCGGGCCTCGCTCCGGTTGTTTCTCACCACCCGCAGTTTTTGGGGAGTGGAGGCACAAACCAAATGAGCTCCTGGGTGGAGCTCTGGCTCCCGGTGTTCACAGGAGGGATCTCCAGAGGTGACAGATGCCGGTGCCAGGACACCATGGAAAGGGGAGCTGGGATTTACCCGTGGATAACGGGGTGAGGAGTGGCTGAACTCCAGGGATAACTGTGGGGGAGGAGGTCCTGGGACACCTTTTGGGACTGGCAGTGACCCAAATCCTTGTTGTGGCTGTGCCACAGGTGTCTCAGCTGCTTCTGCTCTCGGGGTGACCAGGTGGCTTCACCTGCAGGCAGGACACTGCTGGGACAGACTGGGAATGCTGGGATCACCTGGCAGCTTCCCAGTTAATTCCAACACTGAGGATGCAATGCCAGAGGTCTTTCCTGGGGTCCCACAGGTAAAATGATCCTCACAGGGCTTCATCCATCCAAAAATGAGTCTGAACATCCCTCTGCAGCCACGGAGAGGGACAGCAGTGCTGCCCAGAGCTGATTCACTCCCCTGGGTTTGGGGTGTGAGAGACATGGAAAAAACCCAGACCTGCCAACAGGGTTGTTCTTCCAACAACTGCAACAAAAACCTGGATTTCCCAGGAATTGGAAAATACATCAGTCCTTTCTGCCCCACAGACAGTGGGGTTTCAGCTCCTGAGCTGAGCCCAACAGTTTGTGTCTGGCTGAAGCTCAATTTTAATAAATTGAATATTCCTTCATCCTCAGGATTCAGCGAGGTTGGTCTTTTCTTGACAAAGTGCCAAAGGCTATGTCCACACCAGGATGTAGAGATGAAAAAGCAGGAATCTCCTTAGGGCACCTCCTCATGTTCTGCAGCCTTGGGCATCCTGGGCTAGAGAATATATTTATTTACCCCAATAACCACTCACATTGTTACTTGGAGCTTGTTATTTTGCTGTATACAACGTCTCACTTGGGAATAAAACAACCTGATTTGGTTAATTTTGAAGCTGCATTTTTTAAAAATGCACAAAATAAAAGACCAGAGGCAAAACTCTCAATTATTTACTGCAATGCAGACTGGGGTGAGCACCATCCCAGCATCAACTGGCTTCCAGCAAGTGGGAATTGATGATTTGGCTGGCTGTGGTTTCCAGGGCAGGAATGTCATTGCAGAAACCTCTTTTAATTCAAGAAGACACAAGTCAAAGGGGAAACTTGCTGGCGATGAGGTGATGCAGCATTTGGGTTGTCAACAAGATTGGGAGTGAGTGAGGAGGGAGGAAGCAGGAGTTGTTTGTGGATGTTGTGCTGTAAAAATATGGAAAGGACCTTCCAAGGGATGGTGTGAACTGATAAAAAAGCAAATTAAACCCAAGCAATGCACAATGAATCAGAAACTGCCACTCCTGGAGTGTCCCAGCCAGGAGTGACAAAGGGGACACCACCAACACCCCTTAAAATAAAAGCAGTGTCTGGAAGTCGGGCAGCCTTTGCCACTTGGATCTGGAAAGATGTGGGAAAGAGAGAAGGGAAATCCCAACATGGAATTATAGAAGGGTTTGGGTTGGGAAGAAAAGGCCCTTCCCAGCTCAGAGCACTGGGCTGGGGTGCAGTGTAGTTTTCCTGTGTGGGAAAACCAGGATACTGCATCCATTCCTTGGTTAAAATAAGTCATTTATTACTTGTAGTTTCAGGACAGAAATCATTGGGGTAATAGAAGCAAAAAGAGGTTGGTTGGGCTTTTTATTGTAGAGTTGGGAATTCCCTGATGGAGAACAACCAGGTTACCAGGAGGAAAAGGCAGACCAGTTGGATATTTCACATTCCTTTCAAAACTTGGACTCGGAAAGGCTGTTCAATTTTAGCACATCACAACCTGCTCACAAATATTGTATCTGTGTTCAGAAGTGTAGAAATTCCCAAAATTTCTGGGGTGGAACCTGGATATACCTCACACCATGGACCAAGATGGAACTCAAGGGCATTTGGGATCCAGAACTTGGCATGAACAGAGTGGTTCATCCACATTTCCAGCATCTTCAGGACCCCCAAAAGGAAAAAGAGGGATAATGGACACAGTGAGTGGGAACTGCTTTGAGCCATAACATTTCCATGGAAAAGATCTCCTTTGACTCAGGTTTGAGTGAAGCTCATGCTGCTGCTTCTTCCAGTCCAGAGCAGCAGCAGGAGTTGTGTCCTGCTGGTTTTTCCTCTCCTGTGCTGGAATCTCACCCCTCTTCATTATATTGCAATAAAATCTACTATAAGGATTTTCCTAATGACATTCCCCCCCTGTGGATTTTGCAGAGAATCCATTTAAAACCACGTTAATGAAACAACTCTGCCTTAACTAAAGCAAATTATTGACCAACCCATGTGTTCATCACTTGCTGACCAGTGTAAAATGGTTGGATTTTCCTTCTTTCCACCTGGCTCTGAGCAAGGATTGCAGATATTACCTGGATTCCTGAAAAGCTGCTCTGGGCAAGGAGCCAGGTTTGTGGTGATCCAGCTGTTCTGTGGCTTCTATTGGGAACCCTGTGAGGGTGGGGAGGCCCTGGCACAGGGTGCCCAGAGAAGCTGTGGCTGCTCCATCCCTGAAGTGTCCAAGGCCAGGTTGGAGCCGCCTGGGATAGTGGAAGGTGTCCCTGCCCGTGGCAGGGGGGGGAATGGGATGAGCTTTAAAGTCCTTCCAATCCAAATCATTCCATGATTTCATTTGGGTGAGTTTTTACTGGGCACTTCCATGGAGGTTCTGGGGTGAGGTAAGGGCAGGGTTTTTGCACATCCCACAATTTAAGGTTGAAATTTTTCTACTTTATGCTGAATTTGCAGTAACTTCATTATGAAGCTTCCCACTGAACTTCCACAGGGCTGAGTTTTGGTCTGAAGACACATCCAGGGAGGAAAAGACCTGTGTGCAGGTCTTGCAGCAGGAAAGAGGTGGAGTTTTGAGATTTCGGAGGGTTTTTCCTTCTTGTACTCCCCAGAAATAATTTTTAAGCCCTAAACAAGCAAATTCCAGGGATTCCTCCCCATTTGCACCGTGGAGTTATTCTGGCTGTTCATTTAATCTCATTTTTTCCCAGGAGCAAGACTCAAAATACCCAAATGTCTCAACTCAGCATTTCTATTAAAAAAAAAAAGGGATTACATGTTGAATGCTGGATTCCCAAGGAGCCCCTTCCCATCCAGCCCGAGGGCTCAGCACCCCACTGTGGTGTCCCAGACCTCATCCCTGCTGCCTTCCAGGGATCAAAGAGGACCCTCAGCCCCAGCATTTTGTAACAGCTCCCGAAATCCTGTCACAAATCCAGCCCTTTGTTTCCACAGCTCGTACCTGCAAAGAGATGAAAAGTGCTCCAAGAAAACAAGTCACTTTGCAGGCAGAGGAAGTGCTGAAGCCCAATTCCCTGAAGGTTTGGCTCTTGCAGTTGGATTCTCTGATGTCTGGAGTGGTGTGAGCTTGGATTAGAAGACACCTCAGGGTTTTCCAAGTGTTTTTCTCCTCCCAGTTTCACTCTCTGGTGTCCCATTAAGGCTGAACACGCTGTGGGCTTGTCCTCCCTCAGGCTGTCAGTGGGGTTTGGGTGTTACTTCATTTCATCCTGTCTTTTTACATCACATTTGTCAACCACAGATAAATGTGGTTAAAGCTGGGAGTGAGTTGAGGTGTCACCATGTGACTGCAAACATTTTCCTTTGGGAAACAGGTTACAGGGAAGAGTTCTATGGGTGTCACAAAGAATTCCTGGGTCAGGATGGCCCAAAACCAGATGGACACAGATTTTTAGCTCAGTCCATGAACATAAAACTTCCCTTGTCATGCCCAGAGAAGCTGTGGCTGCCCCATCCCTGGATGGGCTGGACAGGGCTTGGAGCAACCTGGTCTAGGGGAATGTGTCCCTGCCCATGGAATAGATGACCTTTAAGGTCTCTTCCACCCCAAACTACTCTGAGATTCCATGATTTGATGAACAGGATCAAAGCTTGGCTCCTCTTCCTCCCTCCAGAGACGTTACTTGTTGCACTCCCATGACAAACCAACCCTGAATTGCAAAGCTGGCTGAATTTCTGGTGAGAAAAGGAGAGTGCCCCCAGTTCTGGTGGCAGTCTGGGCATAGGGAAGGGCTGTCCCTGTCACCAGAGCACAGAGCTGTGGCTGAGCCGTGGAGGGAGCTCAGTGTCACAGGTGGGGTGTAGCCCTTGCACTGGGGAGGAAGGAATCAGTATCAAAATCAATAGCTCCTCTTCTCAGGGAGGAGAATGATCTGAGCAGGGAGAAGTGGTTCCCTTGCAGCTGGTTGATTTTGGTAATCCATTATTGATGCTTGAGTTACAGCCCTGGCACTCTCAAAGGTCGCCTTGGTGTAAGAGCACATGGGTTGTTTCCAAACATTCCACCCTGCCGTGGCCAGGGAAGGCAGAGTGGGAATTCTCAGCAGCCTGTGCCTGGGGTTTCTCTCTGGGAAGGCCTCCAAGAAGCCTGGTTTCATATGTCAGGACAAAATCCTGATCCAGGGGCAGGTGTCAGGACACAGCCCACCCCTCTGGGGCTGCATCTCCCCCCTGGCAGGGTGGGAACATGCTGAGCAGCATTTTGTCCTCCTTGCACCCAGTCTCCAAGGGAATCCATGGCACTAGAGACAGGAAACCCAGTGGAAAAAACGAGGCTGCATCCAAAAGGAAAGGCACAGAGTCTGGGTGAGTCACGGTGTAGTTGAGGAGTTTAATTCCCACTCAACTCTTTAGATGAACTGCCCTGACTCCAAGTGTTCCTGTGGTTTGGAAGCAGAGGGGTGATGCTGTCCTACGTAATTCCTCCCATCAGATTCCCACAAACATCTCAGATTTGGAACAGCTCTGGACCAAAATCCCAAACCCAGATCCTGGCTCGGACCTGAGCCTGCAGCTCAAACCTGTCTTTGCTATTGATCAGCCCCAGCAAACCTGAGCTTAAGAAAGGTTATCTTAACTTTAGTCAGCCAAGGGATGACAGAACCTCAAAAAAAGCTCTTGACTAATAAATAAATAAATGAAATCAGTCAATAGACTAAAGAACTCTTCAGACTCAAGCCTGAAGCCACAGTGGGTTCCTTCACTATGTTTTATTTTAGTAAAACTTCATCCAAAGCTCCAAAACTCAGAGCAGAAAACATTCCCCTTTGCATCCACCTCCCATGGGAGAGGGAGAATTCGTTCTCCACCTTCTCCTTGGCCAGGCCAGGGCAAGGCTCACTAATACCTAAGCTTTGTGCAGGAGAGGTGCTTCAGCCAGGAAGGATCCCAGAGAGGAGGTGACACCTCCAAAGGGAACAGAGGGTCCTGGAACCACCAGGCAAGTGAAGACAGATCTCCCATGGGGAGTCTCCAACACCTCATTAGCCACAGGGAAGGTGATTGAGGGATCAAATGTGGATTTTCAGGTGTGTCAAGATCCAGGCTGAGACTGTAATCCCTCAGTGAGCAGGCAGAGGTCCTGCAGGGATGTTGGGAACTAGATGGCCTTTAAGGTCTTCTCCAACCCAAACCATTCTGTGATTCTACGTTTGCAAAGATAAAAATCACCCAAAAGCCCATTACAAAGTGCAGATTTCTGTGGCTGAGCCTTTAACTCAGGGTGTGAGGCAGAGGCAGCTTCTTCAGGGCATGGGGTTGTCCAATGTGAGGGTCACGTCCTGGAGGAGAATTCCTTTCAGGCAAAGTGAATTTATTTCAGAAAGCCACAGTTTGGCAGCTGAGACACCTGAAGATGCTGAGCAGTGAAGAGGCAACAGGACCTGCACCAGCACAGAGCCCCAGGATTTACTCTGTGTGCAGGGAAGGCTGAAACTCTCTTGGATTAAACTTCACCTCCCAACATCTCCTCCAGAAAGGTTAGAAGGCACCTCCCTCCCTCCTTAGCCAAGGAAGGCCAGGTCTGTGCAGGGCAGTGCTGTTGGTATCACCAAGCTGGACACCAAGCAAAGGCCAAATCAGCCAGCACTGAACTCAGGGATGGGAGGAAAGGTGGGAGATGCTGAAGAACAGCCAGGACAGACTTTTAGCTGGAGATGGTTTAGGCCTGATCCAGCTTCACAGAGGACAAACTTTCTGAGGTCTCCATTAGCATCATTTGCCAGAGTTTTACTGAGTTACTAAGTCCTTCCCCGACTAAAGCTGAGGACAAATTCCATCTCCACCAGCATTTCATGCTTTGGGCTGAACCCTCTTTCTTCCCCAGAGCTTTGTTCCAGGAACCAGTGAGTGGATTGTGCCCATGGAATCCATATGGGGTGGGGGCACAATCTGAACAGACACACTGACAAAGCCCCTTTTTCCATGGAAAAATAGAGAACATGGATGAGAGCAAATCCCAGCAAGGAGCCCATCTCCATTTACCAGAGGAGCTGATCATTTACCAATAGCTGTGCTCAGAAAGGGGCTCTTATCAATAGCTCGATATACTCAATGCAGCATTTAAATGCCTGACTTTAGCATCTCCATTGCCCCTGTACCATGTCAAGAGGTCACTTTTGCACATGTTAATGACCCCGAGGGTGACACAGTGGATTGTGGTGTCTACCCCCCACTCCTCCTTATTCAGTCCCTGTGCAAGCCCCAGCTTTTCGCCCTTGTCACTTATTTTATTCTGAATCCAAACACTCCCACACAATGCACTTGACCTTCGCCCCGGAGGGAACACACTTGGGATGAAGGAAGAATTCACTCTTTATTCCTCTCTAATTCTGGTTGTTCCTATACCATCCTGGACAAATCCCCACTCACACAATAGAAAGCAAGTCGTCTGTTCTCGCCAGTTCTGGGATTTTGGGCAGGGTTCCTCCTCCTGCCACAGATGGTCCAGCTTTTGCTCATGTCTGGTGACATCTGTCCTGGCTAAATGACACAGCAGCAGCTGCAGAAGGGATGAGTGGGATGGAATTTCTGCCCCTGCCACCCTGGTGGGATCCGGCAGGAATGTGATGTGGGCAGGAAGAATCAGAGAATCATGGATGGTTTGAGTTGGAAAGGTTTAAATCTCATCTTGTTCCACCCCCTGCCATGGGCAGGGACACCTCCCACTATCCCAGTTTGGTCCAACCTGGCCTTGGACACTTCCAGGGATGGGGCAGCCACAGCTTCTCTGGGCAACCTCTGCAAAAGGTCAAGGACAGAACTGCTCTGGGGATGTTTATATGGAGCTCTAATGGGGTTCACATCTCCACATTCCAGCCCCACATTCCAGCCCATGCCTTGGGCTGTTTCCACCTGCATCAAACCAGCTGACAAAGAGCCTCATATTCCCAGAGTTCTTAACTGCCCATCCTCTACATGGGACACCCATGGGAGACTCAGCTGGAGCCAAAACACTTAACCCCCTGAAAGACCAGTCCCTATTTTCCCAGAGAACCTGGGAACAGCCTTCTTTGGCAAGAAGCATTTATCCATCCTCCTTTTCTTTTTTTTTTTTTTTCCTTTCTGTTGTGTTAACAGAGCATCTAATGTGACTAAATAGGACAACCTGCTCTCCCATCCCCATGAAAAATAAATTACGTGCTTTCTCTCGGCTACCTTCCCCCACATCCTGGTCCTTTTCCCACCAGGCAATCTTTGGACCTGTCCCTCCCTGGGCAGACCCCATGGAAGGGTTGGGGAACCTCTCCCAGCCACAGCACAGTGGTGGGAGCTGTTGGCTTGAGCCAAAGCCTGGTGGATGCAGGAGTTTGGGGGAGTCAGAGGAGGGTGGGGAGGAGGATGAAGAAGGTGTGTGTGTGCATGTGGGGGTGGAATCTGTGTGCAGAAAGCAGCCAAGTGGCAGCTTACCCTGTTAAATATTAATCATCCCTGCTTCTGCAATTTGGGCAATGCGTTTAGGCCCACCACTGCTGAATATTTCATTAACACCACTCACTTCCAACTGCACTTCTCCCACTTTTCTTTCTCCCACAGACCCCTCTCCCATTCCTGCCCCCTGCTCCTTCCTTGGCCGTGGCCGTGACCTCCATCCTCCATCCTGAACCCCCTGGTGGTGCCACCAGCCCGGCCCTGCTCCTTCCCCAGTGCCCTGATGGCCATGGCTTTGTGGGGAGAGAGTGGAGAGGCCCTTCAGAGCAGGGAAGATCATCAACTCCACTGGGAGAAGAACATAAGTGCGCATCAACAAGTCCTGGGCTAAATAATGCATGAGGCAGGTCAGGGCAGAAATGCTGACTCGGGGCTGGGAGCTTTTTAAACCACGTAGCCTCTGTTTCTTCATCACTGCCTCGCTCTGGGTGAGTACTTTGGGAGGGCAGGCAAACGTGCCAGGGTGAGTTTTGGTGGGGCTGAGCAGTTTTCACCTCAGGCTCCTCACTGAAGCTTCCAGCCTTTTCTTGAAGGAGCCCATGGAGCCCATGGAGGTGGGGCTGGAGAAGGACCATGCAGGGGATGGGAGGGTCTGGCAGGGACAGCAAAGCAAGGTGAGGTGTTGGTGCTCTGCCAGTTTAACCCTCAGTTCTCCCCAGGCACTGCTGCCTCCTATTAACACCACTTGTGAATTCCACCTCTCCCTGCCCTGAGACATCCTTTTCCATCCATTCTCCTGCTCTGCTCTTTATTCTCCATTCCCAAGCCTTACTCTTTTCCCTTTCTATCAATACATCCCTTTTAACACACCAAACCAGCCATTAGAAAGCTCAGCTTGACCTTTGGTCGTTGCACTTTTGAACAATCACCTTCCCCCACTAAACCCAGGTTTTAAATGTTTAAATCCCAATGGGATTATGTGGAGGTGGAGGAAGCAAACCAGGCAGCTCTGGGCTCACATTTCTCTCCTCATGGCACACATGAACTTCTCATTCCCTGGTGGAAATTTCTCCTGCTGGTGGGGAGATATTCCAGAGGTGTGGACTCCCAGCCTCTTCCTCCAAGAGGAGATGGACACGGTGGGAAAGAATCCTACAAGAAAGATGGAGAGAAACTATTTATAAGAGCATGTAGTGACAGGACAAGAGGGATGGCTGCCAGAGGGTTAGATGGGATATTGGGAAGGAATTCCTGGCTGGGAGGGTGGGGAGGTGCTGGAATGGATTTCCCAGAGAAGCTGTGGCTGCTCCATCCCTGGGAGTGTCCAAGGCCAGGGTGGAACAACCTGGGATAGTGGGAGGTGTCCCTGCCCATGGCAAGGGGCTGGAATGGGATGAACTTTAAGGTCCTTCCAACACAAACCATTCAGGGACTCCATGATTCTATGAATGTTTTAGGTGGGAATGGACCTTTAAAGGTCATCCAGTCCAATCCCCTGCAACCAGCAGGGACATCACAAATCAATCCAGTCTACATGGGCTTCCTCAGAGCCCTGTTCAACCAGGACACCTCTGTCCTCACTGGAACATCTGGGTGTAAAGAATTTAGGTCTGAGCTGGTCTTGTCTCCTTCTCAGTCATTAATTATGATGAGCAGACAGAGCAAAAGGACTCCCCCAGACCAAAGCCAGGTCATGTGGGTGTCATGTCTCTCCACTGCCCTGGGATGTGTGGCTTGGACTTGGACGTCTGATTTTCCAACGTCTCATGAGAGATGAAATAAACCACCCCAAGATCATTAACCCTGGTGAAAAGAGGGAAAAAGGAGCAGACAAACATTACATATGAGGTCAGTTAAAGGCTCTGTGCCTGCTGTTGCTTCTCTCTGGTCTAAAATCAGGTGGCACAAAGCTGGGCTCAACTCTGTGTTGTGTCTTCTGATGTCACTGCTGATGCTGGACCTGGAGAAAGACACTCAGGGATCAGTTCCCATATGTGGTTCCTCTTCCCACCACAGAAGGAGCAAATCCCAGCCAGGCTTTAATGGTGTGATCTGTCCAGAACAAAAAAAAATATTAGGATTTTGATCAACAGTGGATCCAGCCAATAACCTGTTTGTTGCAAGGGAGGGTTTTGCTGTGCAAATTTCCTTGGAGGGGATCAAGAAATTCCTTTTGTGCAATATATTAAATAAAATGTGAACTAGAGAAGCCACTTGAAAATATTGAATGAGATAACTTGGTCTGATTAACGTAGCGAGCTTTCTTCCCCCTTTTTATTAAAAATTCACAAGGCTTCCCATCCCTGATCTCAATTAAGCAACTTGTTTGTCAGGATTATTTGTTACGCATTTTCATAAACATTTGATGAATTATATGCAAACATCTCACTAATGTATTAACAAGGCTGAGGTTTTAATTACACAACACTCAAGGAAAGTGGGCTTAAGGCTCCTCCAGTGGAGTTAATTGTGCTTTCTGGTGTGTCTGGGCATTGCAACGGGGATTTTCCTCTGGGGGAAATCACATTACAGTCGGCAGTGGGAACACACCCTCCCAGGCTCTCTGCTGGCCAAGCACCACGGGATTCAACCACTTCCAGAGCTTCCCCACCCTCTGCTGAAAGGCTGTGGCTTCACTCAGGCTTTGGGGAGGAGCTGGGAGTGGATACCACCAGTTTTCCATTAGTTCTTGCTCATTTTTTGTTGCACGGATGTGACGTTTTTAAGGCTCTTCTGATACAACACAAGGGTCGTGTTTGGTCCATCCTCTTGTTTTCCGTTTAGGAGGGCATGGAAAACTGCATGGAATGGGTTGGGTTGGGGAGGAATTTAAAGCTCAGCCAGTGCCACCCCCTGCCATGGGCAGGGACACCTCCCACTATCCCAGGTTGCTCCAACCTGGCCTTGGACACTTCCAGGGATGGGGCAGCCACAGCTTCTCTGGGCACCCTGTGCCAGGGCCTCCCCACCCTCCCAGCCAGGAATTCCTTCCCAATATCTCATCCAGTAGTGAGAAGCCTTTCCTCCTTGTCCTGTCCCTCCATTCCTTCTCTAAATTCTCTCTCCAGCTCTCCTGGAGCCCTTTAGGCTCTGGAAGGGGCTCTAAGCTCTCCCTGGATCCTTCCCTTCTCCAGGTGAACATTCCCAGCTCTCCCAGCCTGGCTCCAGAGCAGAGGGGCTCCAATCCTTGGAGCAGCTCCGTGGCCTCCTCCGGATCTGCTCCCACATCTCCATGTCCAAGTGTTGCTCCTTGCCCATCCAGGGATGTGGAATCTCACAGCACTGATCCTTTGGTGTTGGGATAACTCACTCCCCACCTGACCTGTGAGTATCCAAGTGTCCCAGCACTCCTGGTTCATGGCCAGGCAGGAACTGTAGGAAGTCCAGGTCTGATGTGCCAGGATGTGAACAAGGGAAGCCAAACCCTTCTTTCCTAATCCCAGAACAACCCTTGGTGTCACCCCTGGCCGTGTTTGGGTATCACCCCTTCCTTCCAGGAGGTCTCCACACCTCCCAGCACTGCCTGTTCTGCAGCTCCTCATTGAAGGATTTGGGATCTGCTCAGCTCTGCTGGGATCCAGACTCTCAAAAAACCTCAGTACTGAGGTTGAACTCCTAAAAAAGCCCAAATCAAAACTGAACCATTTCCCCCAAATCATTTGATTTTGATTTCTGCTGAGTTTAGAATATTTCACTTCCCAAAAATAAGTTAGAAAGCCGTGGAAGTCCACTTTGGAACGAAATACTAACTGTGGTTTAATCCTTTTGGCAGCATTATTTGTTCCAAGTAATTTCTTTATGTTTCTCTCAGTGATACAGATCTCATTACTTGTGACTACTAATGACATATTATGATCTGATAGGATGGACAACTCATTATTTCTTCCATTTTTAACTTTATTTTCAAGCTTCTGATTTTCTGTTCTTTCCATTCACAAATTGGGATATTTGCAATGTTTGATACCCTTATTTCAGCCAGACAACAATTTTAGATGTTTCTTCTAAAATCAGCTTCTACCCCTAATTAGTCTTGAGCCCTTTTCTTTTTTTCTCTTTTTCACAAGTGTTAAAACATCAAACTGTTTCATTAGGCCAGTGAATGGTAGTGCCTTTGATTAATAAAATAAAGTGAGTGTGTAAAGCTAATTAGAGTATTATCTCCTCATTATTGGGCCATTTATTTGGTGACACAGCAGCAATAAAGGGTCTTACAGGGCTCATTTTAGACATCATTTGTTCCTCCCACAGATTTGTCACCAGCACAGGGTTTCAGTCCAAGGAGCGAGAGTTTAATGGCTCTCTAGACAAAATTAAAATGAAATTAATCATTTTGGGACTTGTATTTAATGGACAAAGAATTCAGAGAATCATGGAATGGTTTGGGTTGGAAGGAACCTTAAAGATCAGCCAGTTCCACACCTCCCACTATCCCAGGTTGTTCCAACCTGGCCTTGGACATTCCAAGGGATGGAGCAGCCACAGCTTCTCTGTGCCAGTCCCTCCCCACCCTCCCAGCCAAGAATTCCTTCCCAATATCCCATCTATCCCTGTCCTCCTTGAATTCCTCCCTAATCCAACCCCCCCTCCCACTGCCCTTGGCTGAACCCAAAATGACATTTCCAAATGCCACATCCTGAGTTTTTACCCACGCTGGTGGTGACCCCTCCACTTTCCCAGCCTGGGGCTGACTTGGGAAGTGCCCACCCAACATCCAACTGGTCCCTCCTCTCCCACATCCCTCCCCACTCCCCCAGGCACTGGGCCCCTCTCTCCCTACCCAGGGTGACAGCTCCAGCCCAGGCATGAGCTGTATTTTATTTCCCCACTCCCAAAGGCTGTCTGTGGTGGCCAGTGAATACAAATCAAGGCAGGAGTGTTAATATTCTCATTACATTTAAATCTAACAGGCTTTTTTAATATTCAGAATCAAAGGCACTTCACCACCAGCACNTTAAGCCAAGCTAAACCACCAGGGAAAGGCCATGCCTATAAACAGATGCCACTCACAGAGGGTCTGGGAGGCCTTCACATCATTAGATGATGGTGAACTTTGAACTTGTGATTTGGAGGCAGCGTTTGGGGGAGAGGAGGAGGAGGAGGAGGAGGAGGAACTGGGATGAGGCCGGGATGGAGGGAGCTTGACGGGGCCTCTCTGGTGAATTGCTGCTCTCCCCAGCCCAGGAACTTCAAATCGGCTCCAGTCACTTTGAAGCTCCTCTCTCTTAATCTCTCTCTCCCTTTCTCTCCCTCTTTTTCCCCTCTTGCATCTATGAATCATTCATGGCTTTTTTTTTTTTTTACCCTCAGAGGTTCCTTTAGGGAAAAAAAAAAAAAAAAAAAAAAAGGAAAAAGACGAAGGGGAAAAAAAAAAAAGGAGGAAAAAAAAATAACACACAAAGCCCTGCCCGTGTTTATGTTCTTATTGCTCTGTGTAGTTTATTATCTCCAGTGTTGAACAAATTACTTACACGACGCTGCCGAGGCGTTCCCGGCCCTCGGATGGGGCTGCTGGGCTTGTTTCAAATGTTAATGTTCCGTGGAAATCCAGGGAAAAGCGTTTGCACGGAGCAGGGAAGGAGCCCGGACCCAGCGCTGGAGCTGCCAAAGGAAAAGAGGGATTTGGACACGGGTTTGGCAAAGCTGAGGATCCGGTGATTGCCCCCACCACAGTTGGGTGGGAGGTGGGATTTATGGCTTCTCGTGGAATCACAGAGTTGTTTAGGTTGGAAAAGGCCTCCAAGATCCTCAAATCCAACCATTCCCAGCACTGCCGAGGCCACACTAGTCCATGTCCCCAAGTGCCACATCCACACGGATTTTAAGAGATGGTGACTTCACCCTGGGCAGCTCTGCCAGGGCTGCACAGCCCTTTCCATGAAGGAACTTTCCCAATATCCAACCTAAACCTCCCCTGGCACAACCTGAGGCTGTTTTCCCTTGTCCTGCACAAGTAGCTCCAGGAAGGGTTTGACAAGTTCTTGTGTCTCGGGCAAACCCTCAAACGATGCAACACCCAGTCCTGAAAACGGGATATTTTGACTTTCAGGACACATTTAAGCTCCCAAACAAACCCAGGAAGGGGTTGAACCCGTGTTTGGAGTTGCACCCACGTTCACTTTTGGTCTTTGCTGAAAGGGTTGGTTGAACCTGTGGCTCTGGGTCACCCCAAATTCTGCTCTTGGACATCCCCCAGCACAAGGCTCCAAACTCCCACTGCTTCCCTCTGACAGCCAAAGGGAGCCCATGGGCTGAGGTTGGGCTCAACCAGAAGGGGAAAGGAGAAAGAGCAAAGGCCATTTGCAGAGGGACAGTCACGGGGAGACCCCGTGGCTTCCACAGGATTGAGGGGACTGCTAAAATGTGGGTGGGTGGGCAGTGGTGTCACTCCAGCAGCTGGGGAGCCCTAAGGGACAGCTGGCATTTGCAGTGACCCCTGGGCTCATCACCACCCTACAGGATGTGCTCAAACCCCCAGGTTTTGTTCCCCATCTCCCCTCTCTTGCAAGTCTAATCCCAGATTCCTTGGATTCAACACCATGGTTGACTCCAGGTCCTCAAAGGAAACCCCAGGGGGACAATGTCTCACTTGGATGTGGGGGAAAGGGTGGATGTAGAATTATGGAATGGTTTGGGTTGGAAGGGACCTTAAAGATCTTCCAGTTCCATGGGCAGGGACACCTCCCACTAACCCAGGTGGCTCCAACCTGGCCTTGGACACTTCCAGGGATGGAGCAGCCACAGCTTCTCTGGGCACCCTGTGCCAGGGCCTCCCCCCCCTCCCAGCCAGGAATTCCTTCCCAATATTACATGGGTGGCTCAACACCCCCCAGCTGGTTTTTGGGGATGGGAAGAGCCCGGTGCTGTCCCCCACATCCCTGGGAGGTCAGGAATTAGGGGCTACTCTGCATTTGGAAGGAAATTCCACCAGGTGACCCAGCTTTCCGTAGCTCCTGGGAGGCCTGAGCAGATTGATGGGAGTTAATGCCACTGGAAAGGGTTTGAAATGCAGGGAGTTATGGAACACTCCTTTCCCCCCCGACACTTGGACTTGGCAGCAATTAGGTCCTGATGCACTTAAGCATCCGGCAAACTTTGGGATTTCAGGCTCTGAAGCTTGGGAAGCTTCGTAGATATTTGCTTAATGATGTCTCTGAAGGGGGAAAAAAGAGCATTTGCTGTCACCATGTGCCTCCCAGTCACATCCCAAAGGGCTCCTTGGTGCAATCCCATTTCTAGGCTAAAGCCCGGTCTAGGGTTTAAGTGGTTTATCCATGTTGACACAGGGAATCCCTGGATGGGCTGAGGCTTGGACCTGCATCCCTTTCTCTGAGCACAACTCCTGGTCATATTGCTGGATCACATCCTGGGAGAGGCCAGAGCAGCCACACAGTTCTACAGGGAGGGATCTTCCAGCCCTCCTGCAAATCCAAAGGCTGGAGTTTGGGATGTGATCCCAGCCTGCCCAGCCCAAGCAGGGACTCCTGTGTTCCCACTCTGTGCTCAGACCTCCACAGCCAAATCTTCCTCCAGCTGAGCAGAGCCAGCCCTGCACTGAGCTTTTATTAGATGAGATATATGACCTATTTAATATGTAAAAAATAAACAGCTTTGGTATTAATAATAAATATTTAGGGCTCGTTCCAGCTGTTCTTGTGGAGCTCTGTGATATCTTGATTATCACTTTTTGCTTTTGGTTCCCAGGAAAATGTTTTTCCTGATGCAATGCTTTGTACATCCCCTGGGTCTAAATAATAATCATCATCATTATTAGCACTATTTTTACACACAACTTAATAAATTTTTCAGGAAGTTTTGGGTAGTAAGTGTTAGCAGGAAACATTTTAGGGCCATCCATCTCACCTTCCAGGTGTGCCATGGAGTTTTTCTCCATCTCTAAATGATTTAAACCCCGAATTCCAAGGACAAGATCCAATTCACCACCCAGGACAGCCCAGGGAAGGTGATAAGGGAGTGACTCACCTTAATTAAATCTGGTTTAATTAAACAGTGCTTTCCCACTCCACAAGGAGGGTGGGTTGTCATGGGATGTGAGGATCATGAGGAGACAGGACACAAACATTTGGAGCACAGGACACCCAGGGTGGGATCCTTGCTGGGAAGATGCTACACCTCCACCTCCCCATGGAATTCCCAGGTCGCTGGGAGAAGGAAGCCTGAGGAGCATCATTCCAGGGGTTTCATCCCAGTTTCTGAAGGGAAAGCTCAGCAGAGCCCTCCTGGCCATCTGCTCCAGCTGCTGGACACGGGACAGGGAGGGAGGAAAAGAGGGAGGAGGAAAAGAGAGAAGAGGGAGGGAAAGAGGGAGAAAGGGAGGGATGGAGGAAAAGAGGAAGAAGGAAAAGAGGGAGGGAAGAAGAGAGGGAGGGAGATTTTTAGGAAAGGTATCTGGGTTCTGGGTCTGAATTCCAGTGCTGTCAACGCTGCAGAGTCACCCCCTTTCCCAGCCCTTTGCCCTCCCAGTCACTTCACCCTAAAGGGAATTTTGGGACAATGGGAGGTTGGGTCCTGTTTGAGCAGGCACTAGATCAAGAAAAACGAATTTTCTTAGATTTATCTCTCTCCGAGGGAGCCAGGCACTGCCCTCCAGCCTTTTTTGGGGAGAACACGAGATGCCCTGGGTCTCATTTCATGAAAGGAAATGAAATGAGCTTTTGGGACCTGGAGGCTCTGCCTGCAGCTGCGAGGGAGGAACTGGATTTGGGAATTTTGGGTGTGGCCGTCGGGAAAAAAGGGGCAAGGTGCTCGCCCGGGCCGAGCAGCCTTTAGGGAAGGCTCCTAAAACTTCCCTGCTCTCTGCATCGAGCCGGGAAAAACATGAAGGACACGTGGAAAAGCATCAGATCTTCCAGGCTATTGATTTCCGACTTTCACTCCAGAGCGGCCTAATCCTCCCTGAGCCTGTGATCCTCGGCTGCCCAGCCCTAAAGCTCGGCCTAATGGGCCATCTGTCCCCCTCCAGGGAATGCTGGAGTGCTGGGATCTCGTTCGGGCCTCGGGAAGGGCAGCAGCATCCCAGGGGTCTCGGGCTGCAGGACAGGTTTTCCCCCTCGCATTTGCAGCCAGGCACGAGTTTAGGTCAAGGTTAAAAACAGGCTTTGGAGATTAAACTTCAAGTTCAAGTGCAGGAGGGACTCTGTGAGTGAATTCTGGCTTCCAGAGCCAAAGGCTGGTGCCAGATCCCACAAAAACCCAGCAGCACTGAGGGTCCTGGGCTCTGGCATCAGCTGGAAGAGTCAACAGCAGGATTTTTTTTCCTGCCACAAACCTGCAGCTTTCAGTTACATTTATTTTTAGGTAGAACCAGACAGACTGGTAGATTTTTTGGCAATTTGGTTAAAAAAAAAAGAAGGGAAAGGATCTTTGATGTATAAAAGGGGAGCATTGGTTTAGAGCAAACCCGAGCTCTACATCCCAGTTTGCTGAACTTTCAGGCAAGTAACACTCAGCTCATCTGCCCTTTTTCCAGGAAATTCATTTCTATCCCTCAGGCCTCAGTTTCCCACCCATCCCACAGAGGTTTCCCCCATGGAGTCTCCTTTTGCTCTGGGACCTCGAGGAACCCCCTGTGAGGCTCTCACTGCAAGTCGTGCTCTGTGTGGCTCTGGCCCAGCAGGTCTGTCCTGCACAGGCTGGTGGACATCACTGTGGGCTGGATGTCACCCTGGGCTGGATGTCACTGTGGGATGGACATCACCTTGGACTGGACGTCACTTTGGGCTGGACATCACTGTGGGATGGACATCACCTTGGACTGGACGTCACTTTGGGCTGGACATCACTGTGGGATGGACATCACCTTGGGCTGGACATCACCCTGGGATGGACATCACTGTGGGATGGACATCACCCTGGGCTGGATGTCACTGTGGGATGGACATCACCTTGGGCTGGACATCACCCTGGGCTGGATATCACCCTGGGATGGACATCACTGTGGGATGGACATCACCTTGGGCTGGACATCAGCCTGGGCTGGACATCACTTTGGGCTGGACATCACCCTGGGCTGGATGTCACTGTGGGCTGGACATCACCCTGGGCTGGACATCTCCGTGGTCTCCAGCCTTGCTCATCCCCTTCTCCTGGTTGGTGGCCAGCCTGGAATATTGTCTTTAATCCCTAAAGAATTCCAGGAGCAGAGAGCTGGGGAGGTGGAGAAAGGAGGGGAGGGCAGCTGCTGTGGCTGAGACATGAGGGCAGAGGGTCCCCAGTTCCACTCAGGCCACTTTTGTCCCCATTTTCCAGCTCTGCTGAGCATCCCCCACTCCTGCAGGAGCCCTTTGGTGCATCCACCTCTCCCAGGGACACGCCCTGCACGGACAGGGGGAAGATTTTCCTCAATCCTTGTGTTCCTCAATCCTCAATCCTTCCTCACCGATGCAGGTGAGATGAAACACTTCTGGAGCAGAAGAAACTCTGGTCCTCTCCCTCCATCCAGGGCTCCCTCCTTCCCTTCCCCTCCCCACTGGCTTTCAATTATTTAATTTCCCCTCCCCCCTCCCAGCATCTGAAAGCCGAGAGCGCCTTAAATACAAATCACCTCCCAATCATTACGTGCAGGACCTTTCGGCCCCGTTCAGAGCGATGGGCCCCGAGTAATGAGCTCTGCTGAGAGTTTGCTGGATTCCACATACAACACATGTAAAACATGGGGCTGGAGAAGGGGGAAGAAAGGGGGAAGGGAGCTGGATCCAGCTGGGGAGGTGAAATATTCACCACTCACCTTCTCCTTCAGCTGCAGAGGAGGTCCAGGTCCTCCTGCTCCTCTGCCATCGGCTCCTGAGCTGGGCCCAGGCAGCCAAACAGGCAGGAATCAGCTGGAAATTTAAGCCCTGAGCCCTCAGGTGCTCCAGCAGCCTCCCAGGGATTGGGAGCCCACCCCAGACCTCGCCCTCAGCAGACCATGGGCAAACCCTCATTCCCAGAAATTGTCCTCCCCTTCCTTTTGTCAATAGGACTGTCACAGCCCCCCCCGACAGCCCCCCACAATGTCTGGGTCCCTCTCCCATGTGTCCATCCCCGGTCTCTGGTGCAGAATGAGGTGTTTTGGTTGATTCCCACATTCCATGGATGCACAGGCTCAGGTCCTGGAGGTGTCAAATGATGCCTGGGGTGGCCCTGGGCCCCCAGGTGCCTGGAGGGAGCAGCACTGGAAAGCCAAGGGGACCTCCCTGCCACGAAAGCAGGATGCCCTCAGCTCCTGGGGGCTCCCAGGACTCCAGCAGGACCAGGTGAAATCTCCACTGGCCCTTCTCCTCTCAGCAGGCACAGCCTGGAAGATGTTTAGCTCACTCCAAGGTCTCTGCTATTCCCAGGAACCACCACCTACTCCAGCAGCACCGAAGCTCCAGCAAGTGCCACCACACAGACCAACACACCCTCCATCCTCTCAAAAACTCCTGGGAGAGCCAGATCCCAGTCCCTGGGAGAGCCAGACCTGGTCAGAACTCTCCTGTCCTTCCCTGCCTGGGGAAAGGTGGGGATGGAGGGGATGGAGCAGGGAGAAAACGAGAGCAAACCCTTTTGCCTCAGACTTCAAAGTCACCGTCAGCAGGAGCCTTCGAAACAGTTTAAGTACAAAATGAATTGTTTTAATATTTAATCAGCCTATAATAGGCCCAGGGATCCCAGTGGAGATGGTTTGCAGCTGAAAAGATGTCCAAAGTGAGTATCCCTCCTCCAGAAGGGACACTGGTCCTGCAGGAGCCCCTGGCCCCGAGACATTTAGGGACAATCTCCTCTCCTCTGACTCCCCTTGCTGTGGCCCAACATCAGGAACCAGCTCCCACTCACCCACCTGCCGGGTGCTGGGGGCTCTGAGAGCCACAACCATCAATCCTCATCCTGCAGGACAAGGATTTAATTCTCTGGTGAGCTCAGAATAAATTCCAGCTGCTCCCCTCCCACCCTGTAACGCTCTTCCAGAAGGCTGGTGCACCCAAAGGGCACAGTCCCAACCCCTGGCATTACCTAGGCTGGGAAGAAGCCCTTGGCCATTGTGAGGGTTCTTGGATATGCAGGGATACAAACCTTTCAGCTCCTACCCCACAGGGTGGGAGCCTGGAGCCCCAAAGCCACTTCTCCAGCACCCTTGGGAAGATCCAACCCCAACCCCACCCTTGGTAACCTTGGAGCTGGGTGATGATTTTAAGCTAAAAGAGGGTTGGTTTGTATTAGACATGAGGAAGATGTTTTTAATGATGAGGGTGGGGAGGCCCTGGCACAGTTTTCCCAGAGAAGCTGTGGCTGCTCCATCCCTGGAAGTGAGACAGGATGAGCTTTAAGGTCCTTCCAACCCATTCCCTGATTCCATGATGCTCCTGGGTTGTTGGGAGGAGGAAAGGAGCCCTCACTGGGACAGCCCAAGGCTCCTTTCCTGGGCACAGGGCAGGAGGGGGATCCCTGTGGGCTCTGCCAGAGTGGGCAGGAGAATCAGGGAGCAGGAACAGCAGGAGCAGCAGCTGGAGGGACAGAGATGCCAGTGCAGCCCCACAACCCCCTGCCCAGGGGATTCACCCCCAGAAGGGCAGCGCCCCCCAAAAACTGCTGCAGAAATAACCAATCCTTCATTTCCCCAGCAAGAAGGACACATCCATCCCAAAAAACCACCTTCCTCAGGTGTTTGTTCCCCCCTATTTGGTACTTTTGGGGGGAATCCCCAGAGTTCCCCCTGTGGGACAGCCTGGCCCAGCCCTTCAGGAGGATGTTATGAGAAGGATCCTAGGGAAAAATAAATAAGCTTAAAACCATTATCAATCAGGGCTGTGCTTCCATTAGTTGCCCAGAGAATCCTCTGCCCAGAAGCTCCCAGGTTTCGAGTTACTGCAGTTGAGCTCTCAGGAACCCACTGGATGCAATAAATAACTCGGTGGGTCCTGCGTGGTGGACCCGGGACCATTAAACGCGCCGAGTTATTTTTTACAGCGATTCGTGGAGGAAAGAGGAGGGGGAAGGAGATAAAATATCCAAACCCTCCCCTGGTGGCAGAAGAGGAGAGGAGCGAGGTGTTCAATCACCTTCCTACCAGCACCATCTTCTGGCCAACACCAGTCCCTTGCCCGCAGGCTGGAATCAGCTGGAATCATGGAATCACAGGAATGTTTGGGTTGGAAAAGACCTTTAAGATTATTGAGTCTAACTCAGCGCTGCCAAGGCCGCCGCTACCCCGTGTCCCCAAGTGCCAAATCCCTCCAGGGACGGGGACTCCACCACTGCCCTGGGCTGGACAACCCTTTCCAGGAAGAAATTTTCCCTAATATCCAACCTGACCCTCCCCTGGCACAGCTTGAGGCCGTTCCCTCTCATCCTGTCCCTTATTCCCTGGGAGCAGAGCCAGACACCCCTTGGCTCCCTCCTCCTGTCAGGGAGTTGCAGAGAATTCCAGGTGCCCCCTGAGCCTCCTTTTTTCCAGGATGAGCCCCCCCAGCTCCCTCAGCCCCTTCCCAGCTCCATTCCCTTCCCTGGACACACCTCCTTGGAGCACAGGAGCTCCTCGGGCTGGAAGAGCTGCGGTGGATCCCGATGTTTTGGTGGCACACGGGATCACAGAACTTCTCCCCCTGGGCTGGAGACCCGGGACAGGGTCAGGATCTCCCACCACATCATTTTTCCCTTCAGGAAGTCCATTCCTGGCCAGCCCAAAAATAACTACCTGAGCGAGGTGATGACCAAGGCAGCCCAGCCAGGGCCAAAACAAGCAGCAGTTGTCCCAAAATAGCTCCAGCAACATCCCACTTCCAGAGGGGGAGCTCCACCCCAGTCACTCCAGTTCCCACCAGACAATCACAGAGCGACTCTTGCAGCTCCATGGGAAAGGGACAGGAACACATTCCCATGGGCTCCACTTTGGCTTGGCACCCCTGGCACTGCAGTGGGTCCCTCAGGGGCCCCATCAGTCCCTTCCTACCCTCACTGGATGTTCTGCAGCTCCAGGATGGGTCTAGAAGGCACCACCTTCACCCTGCCAAGGACAGGGGGACCAGGGGGCTTTGCCACCTCCGTGGTGGCCCCTGAGCAGAGGTGGTGCAGGTGACACAGGAACCACAGCAACCAGTGCCAGCTCCTCACACCTGCCTGAACCTGCCAGCTCTGCCACTTTGGAGCAACAGCCACCAGCAAGGGGAGAAGATTCCAGGCTGTCCCATCCACAGAGGGAACCCAAAGATGTCATCACTCCTGGTCCTCACTGCCACAAGTGCCTGGAAATTCTATAGACACACAACAACAGGTCAGTTCCAGGGATATTCCCCATCCCTGAGGGGTGACATGGCCTGGTGGATATGGATACACCACCTCCATGGCCAGGAGGATATGGATACACCACCTCCATGGCCAGGTGGATATGGATACACCACCTCCATGGCCTGGTGGATATGGATACACCACCTCCATGGCCTGGAGGATATGGATACACCACCTCCATGGCCTGGAGGATATGGATACACCACCTCCATGGCCAGGTCTGTGCCCAAGCTGTGTGTTGAGACCCTCAGAGACTCCCACCAGCTCCCAAAATCCACTCTGCAATTGTTTGGATGCTGCTGCTTGACCCAGGTTGAAACCAGGCCAAGGACCATCTCACCAACATAACAGGGTGTTCTTCCAGCACCCAGAAATATTGAGTAGCCCCACAGCTGGTCCAGTGGCCCAGCAGGTCTCGTGGAAGGTGTCCCTGCCCATGGCAGGGGGATTGAAACGAGATGATCTTTGAGGTCCCTCCCAAGCCAAACCATTCTGGGATTTGGCAGAACAGACTCAGACAGAACCTGCAGTCCTGGAACACAGAGACCATGGATTCATCCCAGTGTCTCCAAAGTTTGGGAGTCCAATTACAGAGAGAGTTCACACCCCAAAGTCCCATTTTAGCTTTGCTTTGCCTTGCCTGGAAAGACAAACACTGGGATCCCTCAGTTTGTCCATGGCAGGGACAGAGCTGGGAATGGCTCTTCCCTTTGGAACCCCTGGCCAGCTGTGGCTTTGGGACAGAACCTGCAGCATTTCTCTCCCTGCAGCCCTCTGGTCATGCCTGGTCCTGGTCTGGAATCCGTGGAATTCTCTCTGCACTCCACTGGAAATGAATGGAGGGATGTGATCCATCTCTCCTGACACTGCAGGGCACAGGGAATGAGCTGCAGGCAGGACTTGGGTGTCTCACATTGATGGGAGTACAAGGAAAGGAAGGAATTCTCCCCTGTGAGGGTGGGGAGGCCCTGGCACAGGTTGGGCTGTGGCTGCTCCATCCCTGGAAGTGTCCAAGGTCAGGCTGGAGCAACCTGGGATAGTGGGAGGTGTCCCAGCCCATACAGAGGGTGGGACTGGATGGGCTTTAAGGTCCTTCCAACCCAAACCATTCCATCATTCTATGAAAAATTCACATTGTTTAATAGAAAGGAAAAACTGGGCACAAGCTCACACTGTGGATGTGATTGTCCCACATTTGGGATGGACCCCACACCCACCTCCCTGCAAAAACCCCCCTCATCCCCTCACCACCATCCCAAGCAGTTGTCCCTGGGAGTCACTTCCTCACATCCAGCAGCAACACCACCACCATTTCCACGAAGGGAGAGAGGGAGAGGCAGCAGGAGATGTTGCACCACCCCTGGGCTCAGTCCAACACACACAGCCTGGGGCTCAGAGCCATCAGGCCCTGCCAACGACCCCATATCTCTGCACATGGACAGGCAGGATGTGAGCAAAGAGGAGCCTTGGACACGAGTTAAATGTCCTGGAGAGTGAATTCCATGAAGTCCTTTCTTCTCTGCAGTTCAGTGACACATCAAAGCCCAGATAAGGCTCACAGACCATTGCACTTTCCAGGAGGGCTTGGGGGGACTTTATCTCCCTCCAGTTCTGCCTCCTGCATTTCTCTCCCATCTCTGGCTTCAGCTCCTGCTCATCCTCTCCCATATTTCACCCCATGGTTTCCATGGTTGTCCAGGTGCTCCTAGAAAGAGAATTACAGGGAATCAAGGTGTTTGACATTCCCACTGGGGACGGTGGTCAGTGTCTGTGCTCCTTGTCCATGCTGGGCACACAGTGACCTGTCCCAGGCTGGGACACCAGGAAAAAATGTGTAATTCCTGTAAGAAAAGGCATAAGGACACTGGCTGATCCCAAGTTTGGTGGCTGAGCTTTCCCACAGGTGACATAACTGTCACCCCCCAGAGGCACAGCCAGGTCCCACCAAGCAATGGCAGCTCCAACCAGCTCTGTTGGAAGTTTGGGTCATAGAATCATGGAATGGTTTGGGTTGGAAGGACCTTAAAGCTCATCCAGTTCCACCCCCTGTATGGACAGGGACACTTTCCACTATCCCAGGTTGCTCCACCCTGGCCTTGGACACTTCCAGGGATGGGGCAGCCACAGCTTCTCTGGGCACCCTGTGCCAGGGCCTCCCCCCCCTCACAGGGAAGGATTTCTTCCCAATATCCCACCTAACCCTGCCCTCCTTCAGCTTAAGGCCATTCCTCCTTGTCCTATCCCTCCATTCCTATCCAGCCTTCTGGAGGTGAAATCCAGGGGACAGCCCTTGTTTTCACCTGAAGCAACACTCAATGTAAGAAGGAAAACAGAAGCTGATCCAGCAAAAAGAACAGGCCAAGTTTTTGCTCCATTAACTGGGATTACTGGCAGCTGCCTGTTTCCATACAGGACAATCTCAGACATCTGGAGTGACAGCTCCAGCTGTTGGCCCTGCTTGGGCAGGGAGGTTGGGCCAGATGTGGTTCCTTCCAGCCCGAACCATCCCGTGGTAGCTGCCAGGAGGGTCGTGCCTGGGCTGCAGGGGCAGCTTTCCAAGTCTCTGCCCTGCCTGGCCCATCCCTGTGCCCCTCACATCCCTGGAGCACCCTTTCCATGACCAACTGGAGTGCTGCCTGTTCCAGTGGCAGCCAGGTGCCAGCTCTCCCCACACTGCTCCCATCCCAGCACTGGGCAGATTCCCTGCATCCAACCCCGTGGAGCCACCCCAGTACTGCCCCTCTCCTCCATTTAGTGGGAATCATCGGGAAGCCACGCAGGGATTTGAGTCTGGCAGTGCTGGAGGTGCTGGGAGCTGCTGGCAGAAGGGGTTCCAGGGCAGGAGGTTCTTTCTTAGCCTCTCTGTGCTCAGGGCAGAAGGTTAATCAGGCAGCAGGGTAATGAGGAGTCATTACATCTGCCTGCACCGTGCTGTCACTGTAACAAGGGCAGCCCAAGAAGGTTAAAGCCGGGATCCTCGTTTTCCCATTGCCTTCAATTAACCTCTCCATGTTTTTGCAACACTCCCGGCCCCAGAGATGGGTTGTGGTTCCTCTCAGGGGATGTTAATTAGCAGAACACAGAAACAAACTTTCCTTTTAAGTGACCGGCCGGAGCCTTTTGGTTTGGAGCTTCAAACAAACAGTGGGGACCCCGAGGAGCCTTTGGGCAGTGCCACTGTCCCATCCAGCTTTGGGAGGGGGCAGGAGGCTCCGGGGGTTTGGCTGGAATTGTTATCCTGCTCTTGCTTTCCCCGTGTTGAGTGGGAAGAGCCGGGGGCTCCTCTCAGCCCCCAGCAGTGGGATCCCTCTCTGTGGCACAGCTGGGGCAGAGTCCCCAAAAACTGCAGGGTAAGGGGGGGTGTTGTCCCACCACCTGCTTCTACACCCCCAAAACTGTCAGTCAGCCCAACCTGAAGAGACTGGGGGGTGTCCACAGGAAATTCAGGGCCAGTTCAGAGCCCCCTTAATGAGCAGCAGGGTTAGGATGTTAATTGAGCAGGTGGTGTCCATGAGAAATGTATCCATGGGATACACAGGGATAGCAGGCACATCCCAGGGAGTCACAACGTGAAAACTCTGACTAACCCACCACCTGAGGAGGACTCCTGGTCGGGATCAACACCACCTCCAGGGTTGGGATGACAGGCTGGACACCCCACACTGCACAGGACTGGGAATAACCCCCTGGCTGCAGGATTGGGTTTCCTCTCCTGTTGGATTTCGCCCAACCTTCAGCAGAGACCATCTCCCTCTGGGATCCCCAAGGACTCCATCAACCTAAGTTTGGCAGGCTGCACCCTCCTGTCAGAAAACCTCGGGATGCAAAGGCTTGGGAAGCAGTTGGATGCAGCCTTGGGATGCCAGGACATGCTCCCAGTGGGTTGTAAGAAGAAGATGCACCATCCCAGTGGGTCCAGCAGAGCTGCCAGTGAGTGAGACAAGGTGACGGACTTGGTGCTTTTTGGGATTCCCTGGTGCATAACATTTCTTCCAGGTGAGGAAGATTGATGGTGAAGGACATGGAGGAGAGTCTGGAAAAGTCCAGGTATTTTCTTACTGTGATAAAGTTCCTGGCTCAGTGCAGGAAGTGTTTCCTCCTACAGCTTTTTATCCGAGCTCCCTCTTCCACCTGAGCTTCACTTCACCTGCTCCCTGTTGGTGCTCTTCCCTTCCCTAATCCTTGATCCCTAATCCTTGATGGGCGGTGAGGCTCCCGTGACATCCCAGCTCCCTGAGCCAGGTGCTTCCAGAGGGTGTCAGCAGAGCACACGGGGCTGGCAGAGGGAATGTTTGGTGGAGAGACATCCCAGCACAAAGGAACCTCCCAGTGGGTAGTGGGGATGGGACTGGATGGTCTTTAAGGTCCTTTCCAACCCAAACCATTCCATGATATGTTCAGCAGATGCACAGAAAACATCAGCTGCTTTCCCATCTTAAATCCCAAAGGAGATCTGAGAAGTGTCCACAAGAAAAATCCTCCTCCTCACCAATCCATGGCAGCAGAAACCACACTGCACATCCCCTGTGTGCAGGAGCCCACACAACTCCCCAGAAAAGAACATTTTATAACCCTAAAACGGGACCCTGGGGGCATTTTTAACACAAAACCCCCCCTAAAGGAGAACCCCCGTTTCCATTCCCGCTCTCCCTCTTCCTTGTGAGAGCTAATGGAGCAGGGAGAGGCTTCCCAACACACCGTCCTTATCTCCAGCATCCAGATGGATTGGCCATGGTGGGTGGCAGTGCCCTGTCACATGTGCTGCTTGTGACCCGGGCCGTGCAGCCCCCACAGAGGGCCAGTGTGTGCTCACACAGAGACCCCTTTGAGCCCCTCACATGGGACCAGTCAGCCCCAGCACGTGGCACTGCTTTTGTCCCCAGGCCATCCTCGGGTCACAAGGCAACTCCTCTTTTTTGGCAGTTTTTCCCCTCCCCCCGTCAGTCTCTCTCCAGCTCCATAGGGATGAAAACCTCCCCTTTAGGGCTCTGTCTCCTGACTCCCCTTGGAATCTCGGGGGGATTTTCACGGTGCCTCCCCCAGCACATCCCCTCCAGCTCAGCATCACAGAGTCTCCTGAGCTGGGAGGGACCCACCAGGATCATCCAGCCCTGCACAGACACCCCAACAATCCCACCCTGTGCCAGAGGATCATCCCAACCCTCCTGGAGCTCTGGCAGCCTTGGGAAGTGCCCATTCCCTGGGGAGCCTGGGCAGTGCCCACCCTCCCTGTGGGGGAAGAACCTTTTCCTGAGCTCCAACCTCTCCCTCCCTGGCACAACTCCAGCCATTCCCTGTGTCCTGTCACTGTCACCCGAGCAGAGATGGAGCTGCCCCTCCTTTGGAGCTGCACACCTTGATAAGGTCCAACCTCAGTGTCCCCTTCAGGCTCCACAAACCAAGTGCCTCCAGAGCCTTCCCCCCAGCCATGTCCCTTTGGATGCTCCCCAACAGCTTTAGGAAGGCAGCACAAAGGATTTCCCCATTCCAATTGGAACCACTCATCAACAAGAGGGACACACGGGATGGCTGGGGGAGGCTTGGAAGTCACAGGAATTCACTCCAGGGATGGAACTGAGCACTGCTGTGTGCAGGAAGATGACCCTGGGGCGTTGGGATGGGAATGGGATGTTTACAGCTGTGGCTGGATGGGTTTGTAACTGGCAGCTCCTTTTTAAAGCCAGCTCAGAGCACGTGCACGGAATGATTTTCCCACCTCTCCTGTCAGGATTGCCTTGGAGCAGGAAGGGAATGGGAGATGGGCATGAGGAGGTTCATGCCAACTCTCTTCTTCCTCCAACTGTTTTGGGGTCACTGATTTCAGGCACTCAGTGCTTGTGGTGGGGGGCTGCCCTCACCATTATCCAGAGGCATCCCAGTGGCCTCATCCCAAGGCTCCCAAGGCACTTTCCATCTCTCTGGGCTGGTTGGAGCTGGCAGAGCACTGAACCCCAGCTGGTATCACCCCAAGCCTCCTCCATATCCCTGCTGGATGTGCCACACGCTGCACAACTCCCAAGAAAAGGGTCACATCCCCTTTGGGCAGTGGGGACTTCCAGGGATTCCTCTATTTTCCTTGATGGCATCCATGAACCTGCTTTTTCTCCAGCAGGGCCCAGGCTCCAGGGGTGAGTTTGAAGCCAGGACCTGCTGGAACAGCCCAGTTGGAAGTTTGCCATCACTGTTATTCATGGAGCATCCCCGGGCTGGACACTGAGTTATGGAAGGGATGAGCCATTGGCAAATCCCAAAGTGAGGCAGCCTTGGGTTCCTCACTGTATCCCTGTTATTCCCCTGGGATAACCAGAGCCCAGGCTATGGGAAGGAAGTGTTCTCCCTCAGATGTCAGGGAGGTGATACCCACTTGTGTTTTCCTCTGCCTTCCCTTACTCCCAGTGCATTTTTCCACTGCCTCCCAGGCATTTTCCACTTTCCCCTTCCCGTCTCCATGAGCAGCCAACTGACTGTTGGTCTGCAGGGAGGGGGGTTTATGGGGAATCACATCAGTCCTGCTCCCCCCATCACTTTGAGAGTCTAAATTACACATTGTTTACCCAACCCATCTCCCAGGAATGTTCCCTCATTCCCGTTTCCTGGAAAGGTCAGTGGTACTTGAAGACCAAGCCCTCGTTGGTGGCTCTTAGAGAAGAGGCCATTAATCTCTACATAATTATCTGCAATTATTTCAGGAGCAATAACCCCTTTGTCCAAACTTTTCTCAGCAGCTCGTTAAGCAGGATGAGGGAATGGAAGGTGGGAGAGACTGGGAAAGGATCCAGAGCTCTGGGTGCTGTGGCTGTTGATGGTCCTGCACTGGCATCATCCTGCCCAAGCCACTGGGGATTCCCTGTCCACTTCCCAGGCTGGAAGGATCACAGGGGGATCTGATGATCTCCCCAGGTTCTTGGTGGGTTCCACATGAAGAGGTTGGATCTACCCCTGTCCTGACAGTGCCTGGATTTCCTTCAATTTCAGTGACTTTTAATCCCCCAGGAAGTTTGTTCCTGAAGTCGAAATGTTCACAGTTCTTGAGCTGAACTATTTAAATCACATAGATCCCAAAATAGATAACAAACAACATCCAGACATTAAAACCCCCCCACCCACCTCATGGTGACTGTGGCTGATGGTTGTGCTCGATCTTGGGAGATCTTTTCCAACCTTAACAACTCGGTGAGTCTCTGATTTTTAGGTCCCCTTTCCAAGGTCAGGATGAACATCCCCCTGCCTCTGATTTCAGCAACATCTTTGGAATACAGAGTTTCTGTGGAATTTCTGGCTTCCATGAAGGCACCCACGGGGTGACCCCAAACTCTGCAGCTTTGCCACCAGGGCCACCAAGAAGCTCGTGACAAGCCCCAAATTTATCTGTTGTCAAGCAGGAACTCGCAGACAGATCCATGACACTGGGACAGAACATCCAAAGAGCAGCAGCTGCCCAGTGTCCTGTTCTGCCTGGAGCTGCTGTCAGGAATTCCCTGTGCCTTGGAATTTGGGGCTGCAAACGCCCCCTCACCCTCCCAGCAATTTGACTTCACTTGGCCTCAGCTGATAAGAAAGTTTTGAGCAAAAAAACTTCAAGTGCAGGGTCGTGGGAACAGCAGGGATCTGCCTCGCTGGCTTTTTCCAAGGAAAGGAAGAGTCCTGGCATTCCATGTCCTGTTCCTGCACTCACCCAGCCCAGGGAAGGGATGGGCTGCAGGCACAGACACACAAGTGCTCAAAAAATCCCTGTTTTCCAGCTCTTTGCGTAAGGGAATGTCAGCAGTTCAGTGGGATCCAGCCTGGAATTGCTGGAGGTTTTGTAGTGTGGGATCCAAGGAATATTACCTGGAATTTCTCCTGGGCTGGTACAGGTCAGGGTGGGGGTCGGGGACAGAAATATGGGGGGTTTATCCCAATGCTTCCAAGTTTTCCCAAAGGGGCCCTTCCCCTGCCTTGTCTGGGGGGCATCTGAGACTTCAGACTCGGCAGATCCATAGGGAAGGGAAGGTTTGGGAAGGGAAGGTTTGGGAAGGGAACATTTGGGAAGGGATGGGAAGGGAAGGTTTGGGAAGGTTTGGGAAAGGAAGGTTTGGGAAGGTTTGGGAGGGTTTGGGAAGGGAAGGTTTGGGAAGGGAAGGTTTGGGAAGGGAAGGTTTGGGAAGGTTTGGGAGGGTTTGGGAAGGGAAGGTTTGGGAAGGGAAGGTTTGGGAAGGTTTGGGAAGGTTTCGGAAGGTTTGGGAAGGGAAGGTTTGGGAAGGGAAGGTTTGGGAAGGGAAGGGAAGGGAAGGGAAGGGAAGGGAAGGGAAGGGGGAGAGGGCAGGATAGGTCTTTTACTCTCTTTACCCTTCGTTGCTACACTGGTTGGTTGCTCCAGGGGTTAAAACTGAGGGATCTGGGTCTGGAGAGGGGAAAGGAGAAGGCAAAGGTCAGAGATCAGCAGCATCAGAGAGCTTGACGTGAATGAAAACATTTGCTGCACAAAAGCACCCCTGGAAAGATGCCAGAGCTGCTCTCCAGGACTCCAGACATCTCCTACAAAAGAGGCAGGCTGAAGGGAATGCTGGCAGCAAGATTGAAGGAATAGGACTGGCAGTGCAGGAACAATTATCTATTTCTGTCTTTTAAATAATTCCAGTGAAGGCGTCGGGCTGGGAGGAAGTTCTGAGTGTTCAACATCAGCATTCCCAGTGCCCCAGGACTAAACCCAGGCATTCCCAGAGGATCCCTGAATAAAAACACACCAAGCATTTCAGTGAGATAAAAACAGCCCTCCCAAAAGAGGAGGATTTGCTGGCTGACAACCCTAGAGAAGCATATTCCCAAAGGATTTGGTCCTGCAGGTCCCCAACAGTCTCTTCTCCATAATGTTTTACCTGTGTGAATTCCCAAGGGACTGTCTCTGAGTTCCCTGTTCAGGTCCCAGAGGGGACCATGATGCCTCCATGAATATCCATCCTCTCCTCCCAGACATCCCTGCTTTGCTGTACGTGTTTCCACAGCCCACTGTGTTTTTGGGATAACACAGACTCAGAGAATCACGGAATATCCTGAGCTGGAAGGGACCCCCAGGGATCCTGGAGTCCAACCCTCAGCCCTGCACAGCCCCATCCCCAAGAGTCCCCCCTGTGCCCAGAGGATCATCCCAGCCCTCCTGGAGCTCTGGCAGCCTTGGGGCTGTGCCCACTGCCCTGGGGAGCCTGGGCAGTGCCCACTCACCCTGTGGGCAAAGAACCACCTGGTGCTGAGCTCCACCCTCCCCCTGCCCTGACACAACTCCAGCCATTCCCTGGCTCCTGTCACTGTCACACAGAGCAGAGATGGAGCTCCAGACCCTGATAAGGTCCAACCCCAGTGTCCCCTTCTCCAGGCTCCACAATCCAAGTGTCCTCAGCCTCTCCTCAGAAGGTTCCCCCACNGCTCCACAATCCAAGTGTCCTCAGAAGGTTTCCCCATCAAACCAGAGCACAACAAACTCTCTCTGGGACAATTCCACACTTATTCCTCTGCAGGTTAAACCCAGAGGCTCAGGCTTGGAGCAGCAGCAGTTATTCCCTTTTCCCATCCTTTAAGATGACTTGAAATTCATCAGCACATTCCCACAGCTGGCAAAGCCACGAGGGAGGGATGCCCTGAGCTGCTCCTCTCTGCAGCCCACAGGGATCTGCTGGTTCCTTGCTGTGACCCAAATCATGGGACTCGGCTTCACTTTGGGGTTGCAGCTTTAACCAGCTGAAAATGAGCTCCCAGGGAAAGCCAGGCACGGGAAGGACTCACTCCCAGATGAGCAGAAGGGCTGCAGATCAAGGGCCAGGAACAAATTCCAGTAGCTCAGAGCTCTGGAGAATGATTTCCCATGAGTATCTCAGACTGGGAATGCTGGGCCTGAAGTCAAAGACAGTCCCAGGGTGCACAAACAGCCTGAAACTTATTATGGAATGGTTTGGGTTGGAAGGGACCTTAAAGCTCATCTCATCCACCCCCCTGCCATGGGCAAGGACACCTTCACTATCCCAGGTTGCTCCAGCCTGGCCTTGGACACTTCCAGGATGGAGAGTCCACAACACAGACCTGTCTGTCTTCTCTCCAGACGTGACTGGAGACACTGCAGACACTGAGGGATTGGCAGAATCTCATCCAGGACTTGAGAGATTCCTGATTTCCATCCCAAATCTGAGCTCCAGGCAGCAAATAATCAACCAGGCTTAAGGGTAGGGTGAAGACAACCTGTCATTGTCCTTCTCCCTCCCATCAGTGAGGAACTGCTGTTTCCCTGAGCTGTGGCTCCCCAGGGCTTGCCCAGCACCATCCAGCCCCCTCCTGTGTCCTTTCCATGGGCACCATTTCAGCCCCAACAGCACCAGAAAGCCAAATTCCTTATGTCTGACACCTCTCTAAAACGTGGGGGCAAAACCAATCCCGTGGAGCTGCTGCCTGGTTGCTGCTGGACTGGGCTGGGATTTCTTTCAGGAGCAGCTTTTTTGTTCTGATCCTTCCAGTGGCTGCACAAGGTCCCGTTTTCCCGGGATTCCCCGAGGGGGCTGGAGCCCCCCTTTGTCTGCAGAGGACACAGAGGGCCCTTCATGGCCCCGTCACGTGCAGGAACGTGGCTGGCCCAGAATAGGCTGCAGGACCCTTCCCCAGGGGGGTCAGGGGCAGAGGTGCCCTGTGGACTCGTTTGGATTTGGGACAGCCTGGCAGGAAAAGCTGCAGCCCCCCCCCCAGGGGGGTTCCATGTGCTTCCATGTGGCTGAAGTGACCCCTGACCTGCCTGGGGGTGTGGGGAGCTCGGGGACAGTGAGGGGTCACCTCCTCCAGAGCCCCCAGCTGAGAGTGACCTCGGGAGCTGCCCCAGCCTGGCTCAGACACCCACCCAGGGGCACAGATGCTTCTCTGAGGTCCAGAGGGAGCTTTAGGGAGCTTGGACAAGTTGGGGACATCTCTAAGCAGAGGTGACCAAAGCAGCCCCCAGACAAGGCCAGGAATGGGCTGTATCCATGAATCCCAGCACTAATCCTGGCTTTAGCCTGTGTGTCCTTCCCCAGCCTCGTGTGGGTTGTCACACACTGAGATGGGCAAGGGAGAGTGGGACTGGAGAAAAGAAAGGAAAATATCCAAGGCCCATCCCTGCATGGCAATGCCACCAACAGAGAAACCTGACCCTCAAGCAGGTCCCATAAACACCTTCCTTCTCAAAAAAAACCCTCAAAACAAACCATAAAGGGAGAGTTCCAAGTAAAATATTCAACTTTAAAACCAGAACGGGAAAAGCAGCTCCCTGAGCACCTGAGGTGGTTGGACAAGGAGATGTTGGGGACACTCCTGTCCCTGTGCTGTCACATCCCCATCTGCAGAGCAGGGCTTGGGCAGCCACAGAGACATGGGAGGGTGACAGATCCCTAAGATCTCTCCAGTTTGGGATGAAGAAAGGAGAGTCTGAATGAGGGTTTGTTCTCTGATCTTCTGAGTGAGGAATTGGCTCTGATCAACAAGGGTAGGAGTAAATAAAGATATAAATTTTCTTTGGGTTATCCACAACGCTGAGTCACCAAATCTTCAAGGAATCATGGAAATAAACCAGTGGAGAAACACAGATCATTTGCTTTCACATAAATAAGGAAGAAAGTTCCCAGAAAACAGATATAAATGATCTCTGCCCTATTTAAAAACCTAAACCACTGAGAAAAGCCAGGCTGGTCCAATTCTCTGTGGCATTTTTGGTCAAATCTTGAGATGGGAGGGAATTTAGTCCATCCCTGTGTCTGGATTTGTGCAGAAAAAGGGCTGTAAAAGGGTAAAAATATAACCATATTTTATTATGAGCTCCTGCAGTTCTCCCATAAGTAGCAAAGATCAGAGAATCCTGGAACCATGGGATGGTTTGGGCTGGGGGGACCTTAAATCCCATCCAGTTCCACCCCTGCCATGGGCAGGGACACCTTCCACTGCCCCAGGTTGCTCCAACCTGGCCTTGGACACTTCCAGGGATGAGGCAAATCTTGCCCTGGAATCTTTGATGGCTCAGAAATATCACAGAGCAATTACACAAAGCCAAGGCAACTTTACTTGGCCCCAAAATAAGGACAGAAGGAGAGGGTCAGACCCCATCCCAGAGTGAAAGCACCTCAGGTGGAAGGAGATCATTCCAAAGGCTCCCACTGCCATCCATGTTCCCACGATTTGGCAAATTTTGCTGCCACACCCCAAATAAACCCCCATCCCTGAGCAGTTGGGTTCACATTACGGGGGGAATGGAACTTCCCTCTCCAAGCAGATGAGCTGAGGAGGTTGGGAGAGGTTTTATCCACAGGGTTGGACAAATCCCTACAGGTTCCTATGGTTTGGAGAAAGGCAGGAGGAGCGTCCTGGAAGCACAGCTTGTGAGGTTGTGTTTGCAGGTGAGTGGAGAGCAGGGGGAGGTTTGGGGGCTGGTGGCACCAGCTCAGCCCCGGGTTCCTGCCCTGATTCCTGAGCCACCGAGCAGGGTCAGGGAGCTCAGGATGCTCAGGGACCACAGCAGGAGGAAACCAGGGCTGCTGGGGGAGAAGGCACTGGTGCAGCTTGTAAATGGGAGCGTGGAAACCTGTTCCCAGGCTGCTTCACCAGGACCTGCTTCACCAGGATCTGCTTCACCTGGATCTGCTTCACCTGGATCTGCTTCACCTGGATCTGCTTCACCAGGATCTGCTTCACCAGGACCTGCTTCACCTGGATCTGCTTCACCAGGACCTGCTTCACCTGGATCTGCTTCACCAGGACCTGCTTCACCAGGACCTGCTTCACCTGGATCTGCTTCACCAGGACCTGCTTCACCAGGATCTGCTTCACCAGGATCTGCTTCACCAGGACCTGCTTCACCAGGATCTGCTTCACCAGGATCTGCTTCACCTGGATCTGCTTCACCAGGACCTGCTTCACCAGGATCTGCTTCACCAGGATCTGCTTCACCAGGATCTGCTTCACCTGGATCTGCTTCACCAGGATCTGCTTCACCTGGATCTGCTTCACCCAGACCAGGCTCAGGAAGGTTCGTCCTTCCCCAGCGCCTCATCCAAGCCATTCCTGCTCCATCCTCTCTGCTGGAAGGATCCCACAGGTCCCCCTGCCGTGCTCCCTGTGCACACCTTGCTCCCGAACCTTTCCCCGGGTGCAGCAGGACGTTCCCTGGGAAGGGAGGCTTTGGGGTTTTTTCCCCCAAAATCTGAGGGCTGCGTGTCCCATCCTCCAAGCCCCTCTGCCGATGGAAGAGGGATCCCATCTCCCGGTGGATCAGCCACGTTCTCTGCCTTCCCCAGCCCCCGCCCTGCCCCTCCAGCTTTATTTGTTTATTATTTTCACTCCTTCCCAGAGCCATCCTGCGTTTCTCCCGCTTTTCCCTCCTCTCTTCCCATCCCACCCTCCACCCATTGGTCCCAGGGGCTGCGCTGGGGGAGCCCCGGGAGTTTCTATAAAACCACCCACTCCCGGGAAAACCGGCGAGTCACGGGAGGGGAGAAACATTCCCTGAGCACCATCCCCGTCCACAAAGCCCAGCTCCAGGATCTAAAACGCTGCGCTTCTCCCAGGACATTCCCGGAGCCCCGTGCAGGGAAGAGGGGCCGTGAGACGGGAAGAGACCGATCCCGGGAGCGCCCGAATTCCACGCTCAGGAGGAAGGTAACTCAGCCCCGGTGAAAAGCTTCGCTGTCCCGTGCGCTCATTTGCAAACGAAAGGATTTCTCGCCTCAGGGTGAGTTTTTGCACGTTTTCCAGGTTCCCGGCCCTCCCTAGGGAAGGCACTGAAGGGACCACGGTCAAGGATTTGGGAAGGGAGAGGAGAAATCCAGCATATCCGTGTGGGAAGCTCCTGCTTCTGGAGCAGGTTGGGTCAGGGCAGGGAGCAGCTGGGGATGGGGAATTCCCACCTGCTCCTCTCCCTATCCCATGGAGATTTTGGTTATCCACAGAAAAGGGCTTTTTGGTGCTTGGGGGAGGGTGAACCTGGGAAGTGAAGCTGCTCCCAAAGGAATGGGAGAGCCGGGCTGGAGTGGCATTCCTGGCCCCCAAGGAAGAGGGATCCCAAGCCCCCCCTCCAGCCACACCTTTAAGGCAGGACCAGGTTTTGCAGATGGTTTTCATCCTCGTTTTCTCTCTGGGAATCATTCCCTGAGGTCCATGTCAAGATTCCAGCGGGTTCAGCTGCGATTTGGGCTCAGCAGTGGAAGTAAAACTTCCACTCTCCTGGGTCCAGGCTGTTCCCTAATGGAAGCACCTCTGCCAGGCAGGTGGGATGAGGACAATCCCTCCAGGCACTGAGTCACCTCCCCATGATCAGCAACATGAGCAAAGCTCAGAGGATTTGGGATCAGGCAATGCTGGCTTTGGTGTCACATCTGCCAGGCACTGAACAAACTTCTGGATGCTCCTGTGCCTCAGGTTTCCCAAAAACTCAGAGAGGGTTGTGCTTTCAAGCCTTCTGAGATGGGAGAGCAAGGAGCAAAAGGGGTGTTGGACAGGAGAAAGCAATGCTTCTCTGACTAAATTTTGGATTTAGTGAGAGATTTTATTAATTTAAGGCAAGATGGGGGGAAAGTGCTTTTGTTCTCGGGTGTTTTGCAGTCGGGCAGGGCCCAGTGAGGATCCTGTGATCCTCACTCACATGAGCCCTTCTGCCAAACCCCCAGGGCTGAGCCAGGCTCTGAGGTTGGGCTGGGCAGATGAAAGCACTCCATGGCTGTGGGGACACAGGGAATGACTTCCAGGGATGCTGTGGCACTGCTGGCTTCAGGAGCCACTGTTTTCTCCAGCCACAAGTGGCAGATGCTTGTCTGTGCCACCCAGAACTGCTGCCCAGGCCCTCAGGGATTCCAGGCAGGAATTCTGCTGCAATCCTGTGGGAATGCTGGGGTGGAGAGGTGAGGACACCCACCCATGGGACAGCTGCCCCTGGTGTTGGGAGCTGAGAAGCTTAACAAGGGTGCAGAAGTCCCTGGAACAGGACAGGGGTTTGTGCCCAGCTTTGTGATCCTTTAGTTATTTTTCCATCCTCTCCCTTCCCGACACAGCTGGGGGCCCAGGAATTGCCAGAAATCCTGGGGTATTTGACACGTGGGAGATGCACATGGTGTGTCTGGAGGAGCTGTGGCTGTACCTGGAGGGACTCCTGGCTGGCCTGGCAGTGCTCCCACCACATTCCTGGCCCTGGGATCCTCCCAGTCCTGGGCAGGGAGAACTGTGTTACAACCCACGAGTGCTTTGGCTGGATCATCCTGGGGAGCAGATCCCAGGATACAGGGGGTTTGGACTCAAATCCCAACTCTGCCTGGAGTCCCAGCTCTAATCCCAGGCAGGCTCCCTGATCCCTGCCTCACTGGCTCCTCTGGAGCAGATCACATCCCAGGGAATCCAAAAAGCAGTTTTTCCTCCCTTCAGAGCTGGAAAGTCTCATAGTTCCTCAAACACATTCCAACCAGGAGCCCCTGGAGGCACAGACTGGCAGGTTGCTGCCCTCTCCCATTCCCACTCTGAGTTCATTTCCAGATCTGGATCATCCAGAAGCCCCTTCCTCAAACTCCCATCACTCCAGGACGGTGCCCTCAGCTTTCTCCTGTGGTTATGGAGCAGCAGTTGGCTCGTCCTGCCTGGAAGTGCCACCAGAGACATGCAAAGCTGAACCATTCCAGGGATATTTATTAGTGCTCCAGCCTTGGAGAACTTGGGAGACCTTTCCCTGTGCTCAGCAGCCAGGACTGCAAACAGCTCAGGGAGATTTATATCCCTGAGGATGGGGCTGAATGGGCACAGTGGGTTTNAGAGGAAATGGCATCAAGCTGTGCCAGGGGAGGGTCAGGCTGGACATCAGGAGGAATTTCATCATGGAAAGGATAGTCAGGCATTGGAAGGAGGTTTGGAGTGCCCATCCCTGGAGGCGTCCAAGGAATGACTGGACAGTGCTCTGGGCTGGAGGACAAGGTGGGTGTTGGACACAGTTTGGACTCTGTGATCCTGGAGGGCTTTTCCAACCTCAGTGATCCTGTGAATACAAACAAGGAGTGGGGTGGGCATAAAAGGAAATTCAGATTTGCCAGGTGAACAGCAGTGCCAGGGCAGGAATGCCAGTCATTGATGCCACACACCCCCCGAGCCAAGGGGTCCCTCTGTCACTGCCTTGCTGTGTCAGAGGCACAAGGGACTGTTTGTTCTGCTTTGAGTTTGTTTGTCTGAAGAGCCTGTTTGATTTTAGCAGCACAAAGTCCCACCCTCTGGGGCAGCTGCTCTGTCCCCACGGGATCTGCTCTGGAGTCATTTCTGTTTGTTCTCCAGCAATTCAGAGAGTAGAATAAAATCATAAAATAGAATATCCTGGGTTTGAAGGGACCCACACCCCAATAATCCCCCCCTGTGCCCAGAGGATCATCCCAGCCCTCCTGGAGCTCTGGCAGCCTTGGGGCTGTGCCCACTGCCCTGGGGAGCCTGGGCAGTGCCCACCCACCCTGTGGGCAAAGACCCACCTGGTGCTGAGCTCCAACCTCCCCCTGCCCTGACACAACTCCAGCCATTCCCTGTGTCCTGTCACTGTCACGCAGAGCAAAGATGGAGCTGCCCCTCCTGAGGAAGCTGCAGACCCTGGTGAGGTCTGACCTCAGTCTCCTCCAGCTGAACAAACCAAGTTTCCTCTCATTCAATCCCATTCCTTCTTCACCTGCTAAACAATTGCTCCCCCTGGTCCCTTTCTCCACCTGCAGATCCCACCAACACCCGAGGACATCCCACAGGCACCATGAGGACATCCCACAGCTTCTCCACAACAAGAATCCCAGTTCCCACCGCTCTGGCCGTTATCCTGACCTGCCTCTTCTCCAGGGCTCTCAGCCAGACCCCACGGCCTTTCCAGGAGGGCACCGTGCCCTCGGGGCTGCTTGGCCAGGAGCAGGCTCGCAGCCTGGTGCAGCCCAGCCTTTTCCAGGATGCCAAGGGGTCAAACCTCTCCGAGAGCCTTCCCGGGAGCACCAGCTCGGAGCCCCCTCTGCTGCCCGTGTGTGTGAAGCCCGCGGACATCAGGCACATCTTCAAGTACATCAACACCGTCGTGTCCTGCACCATCTTCATCGTCGGCATCATCGGGAACTCCACGCTCCTGAGGATCATTTACAAGAACAAGTGCATGAGGAACGGGCCAAACGTCCTCATTGCCAGCCTGGCCCTGGGCGACCTGCTCTACATCCTCATTGCTCTGCCCATCAACGTGTACAAGGTAGGGCCGGGCTGGGATGGGCAGGAGCGGGGCTGGGATGCGCAGGGAGAGGGCCGGGATGGGCAGGAGCAGGGGTGGGATCTGCTCCCTGGAGCCCTGGGCATGATCTCTTTGAGCACCTGTGGCTGCCCCATCCCTGGAAGTGTCCAAGGCCAGGTTGGAACAACCTGGGATAGTGGAAGGTGTCCCTGCCCATGGCAGGGGGGGGAACAAGATGGGCTTTAAGGTCCCTGTGAAGCCAGTCTGTGACTCCAGGGAAGAGATTGGACAGGTTCTGAGGGGGGGCTCTGTTTTGGGGGTATAAGGGTTGGGAACTCAGGCTCATCCTCATGACTGAGTGGCCTGGATTTCTCCTGCCTTCAGGGCACCTTGTCCCCTCTGCTTGGCCCACTGATTCCCCCACTCTGTGAGGGATGTGAGTGTGGTTGAGGATCAGAGCACAGTGAAGGCTCAGGACACGTGGCTTTGGAGTTGTCCATGCTGGATTTGGGCTGTTTCAGACCATGACACCCATTTTCCCTTTGAAAACACCCCAGAGAAGCCCATTATGGCGTTTAGGACTCAGATCCATTCAAAACCACGCAGGGTCTGGTGTCTGGCCCATCCTTCATCCACGTATCCACTCATCCCACCAGGAGCCCTCAGGGAAGTGAAATGTTCCCAGTGCCACACGAACTGCCCAGTGAGGGAACCTCAGAGTGCTCTCAGCTGCTCCCTGTGAGCTTCTCACACCTCGTGGGGTGCATGAATTCCCAAAGCAGCCTGGTAACCTATGGTTCTCCCCCAGCTCCTGGCAAAGGACTGGCCCTTTGGAGTGCAGGTGTGCAAGCTGGTTCCCTTCATCCAGAAAGCCTCTGTGGGCATCACTGTCCTGAGCCTTTGTGCTCTCAGCATCGACAGGTAGGAACCAACCTCTGGCCCTGGCTGGCTCTGGTGTGGCACTTTGTCACCAAAAGGCAAATCCTGTCCTGGTCCCAGGGCAGTTCTGAGATGGGGACAGCCTGCTGTCGTGTAGAGTTGAAACCCAGTGGGAACTGAGTGTGGTGGCAGAGCTATATCCTGCTGGGAAAGAGTTAGATCCCTCCTGGAGGGGAGAACGTGCTGGAACAACAGGCTGGGTGGTGGGGAAAGGTGGCAAGTGTGTGTTGGACAAGGACAGCCCCCATCACACCCACCCTGCTTCCTATTCCACTAAAAAGGAAGGTTCAGGGGTGGAGGAGGAAGGTGTAGGGAAAAGGGCCTCTGGGGACAACTCTAATCTTCACCTTCTCACCCCTTTCCTGCTCTTCTCCCTCCAACCCGCTCCTGTCACATTCCCACGCCCCGGGCAGGTACCGAGCCGTGGCGTCCTGGAGCCGGATCCAGGGGATCGGGATCCCCATGTGGAAGGCAGTGGAAGTGCTGCTGATCTGGGCAGTGGCCATCGTGCTGGCCGTCCCCGAGGCCATCGCCTTCGACATGGTGGAGCTGAGCTACTGGGAGCAGCACCTGTGGGTGTGCATGCTCTCCTCCGAGCAGAAATCCAGCTTCATGATGGTACATCCCCGTCCTGCTGCCGGGGACAGGGGCACACGGCGTCCTCCTGCTTCCCTAGGGAATAGATGCTCCCGGGGGTGGCTTGTGGCGTGAGGGAGAGACGTGGGGGGGTGGGGAAGGTGTAGAGTGTGGGTGCAGCAAACAGGAAGGTGGGTCGTGGTTCAGCACCCACGGCAGGTCACGAGATGTGTCAGGAAGTTTCAGAACCTCCCACGCTGTCCCAGCAGGACAAAGAGCATCTGCACGGGCAGTGGTAACTGTTAGCTCAGGGCTGGGTGGGAGAGGGAATGGAAAAGCCCCAGGAATTATCCCACTGTGCCCAGTGAGCTCCTCCAGGAGTGCTGGGTGGGGCTGGCAGCCAGATGTTTAGTGGGTGAGGTAGTATTTGGGCAGAGGTTGGACTTGCTGGTCTTGGAGGTCTTTTCCAACCTGAATGATTCCGTGATTCAGTGATTCCATAACTCTCCATAAACCAGCCTTGATGCCTTGAGGTCAAACACGTGCACCAGCCTTTGGGGAAGATAATTCCAAATGCACTTGGCACAGGAGCTGGGACACTGTCACACCCCTGCCCAGGCAGCAGCAGTGTCAGGGACTGGGCCAGTTCATGCCCCAATTCCCCACCCTGCCCTTTCCCCAATTCCCAGTTGCTCTTCCTTTCCCACACAGTTCTACCGGGATGTGAAGGACTGGTGGCTTTTTGGCTTCTATTTCTGCCTGCCCTTGGTGTGCACTGGCATCTTCTACACCCTCATGTCCTGTGAGATGCTGAGCAAGAGGAACGGCATGAGGATCGCCCTGAACGACCACATGAAACGGGTAAGGAAACAGGGAAGGTGGGAATTCTGCTCTTTCCCAAAGAGGAGGGAGGGCTGTGGAAGGGAGGACGTGTCCCCATCCCTGTGGAGGACGGGTGGGAGCTGGCAAAGCCTCACAGTGGATCTGGGGACATGGGTGCAAGGATGAAACCAGGGAGAAGGGCTTCAGCTCTGTGGGGTCCAGTCTTGGGGACAATCCCAGCCCCCTGATGGCTCTCGGGGACAATCCCAGCCCCTGATGGCCACGGACCAGCTTCATTCTCAATGTGCTCTGGTCATGCTGGGCCAGCCCAGCCCACACCAAGCTGGACCAAGTGCTGGATGTGCCAAATCCCAGCCAAGGGGCTCAGGGAAAAGCAGAGTTCACTGTCCCCTGCCACGCTTCGGGAATGATTCCCTGAGGGAAACCAGCTGGTTGTCACCATAACACGGTGTCCCAAGGGATGTCACCCCAGGAGGGATGGTGGGAAGGGGTGGGAAGGGTTGTTGCTCACCCCCTCCTGCAGCCTGAATTTCACGGTGCAGGATTTTTGGAACAACCTGATCTAATGGGAGTTGTCCCCGCCCATGGCGGGGGGTTGGAACGAGACAAGATCCCTTCCAACCCAAACCATTCCATGGTGTGGGACCTGCTTTGCTCCACCTGCTCCCAGTGCTCACCTCTCCCACCCACCTTGTGTTGGCAGCGCCGGGAGGTGGCCAAGACCGTGTTCTGCCTCGTGGTGGTCTTTGCTCTCTGCTGGCTGCCCCTCCACCTCAGCCGCATCCTCAAGAAGACCATCTACGACCAGACAGACCCCAACAGATGTGAACTGCTCAGGTGGGGCCCTGGCACTGCACTGGGAGCACTGGTGGGACTGGCAGAGCTGCCTCCAACACCTGGTTGTAACTCCTTTTCCAGACGGGATCGCCCTCTGGATGGGCACGGGGCGGGGGGATCCAAAAGAGCTGGAGTTCAGAGCTGTGGGTTCAGGAGGTTTCCAGGGTGGAGGAAGTTCAGGAAGTGTTTGGATGATGCTCTTGGGCACAGGGTGTGTGGGAAGGTTGGACTCCTTGATCCTCGTGGGTCGCTTCCAACTCGGGATATTCTGGGATGGTGTGAAGTGTTCCCAGCTGGGCTGAGGGGACTGTGGAATGTCCCACGTGGCAGGTGCCCATCTGCCCTCTCTCTCCACCCCTCCACCCAGCTCATCCCAGGTTTGGAGTTTGGAATATCGTGGTCACCAGAGGGAAATCAGAGTTTTTTGCTCTTGGCTTCCTCAGGGAATTCTCCTCGCCAGAAAAAGTGGATTTTCTCAGGAAAGGACTGGTTTGTGCTCAGCTCTCTGTTATCAGTCACTCCCTCCATGGGGGCAGGATCCCAGGCCAGGCAGTTTGGAAACTCTCCCTCAGTTCTCCACGAGCTTCCAACACTCTTCTCTCCCCTCAGCTTCCTCCTGGTGATGGATTATTTCGGGATCAACATGGCCTCCCTCAACTCCTGCATCAACCCTGTGGCTCTTTACTTTGTCAGCCGGAAATTCAAGAACTGCTTCCAGGTAGGAATGACCCTCCAGAGCTTCTGGATCCTGACAAATCCCAGACACCACTCCCAGAGGCAGAAGCTGATTCCTCATCCCAAATTTTCCCCCTTGTAGGTACCTCCCTTCCCAGCTCCAAGTACACTGGAGCTCAGTGTCCTGCCATGGGGAGGCTTTTGCCAGAGTAGGATCTAGGACAAAAATTCCCTGTCACTCTGGAATGGGAGCATCCCCACAGACCACTAGACCAGGAAGTGGGGCTGCTCCAAAATCGAGTCCAAGTTATTTGGATGTAATTTTGAGTAGTGGAGCCCTGAGAAAGGGATGGGAGTCACCTCCCTGTGAGGTGACTGTGGCAAAAGGAAGAGTTGAGCCTGTAATTTCTGTCCTCTAAGGACAAGAAAACACAACTGTAAGAAGCTCCCAAGATTTTGGTACCTTCATTTCCCATCCACACCAGCTCTATCCTGGAAAACCTGCTCCCAGGACAGCGAGGCTGCAATTCCCAGCAGAGTGACCTGCCAGCACCGGCATGGGAATGTTTCCTCCTCTCTTCCCTGTATCCCACACTTGTGACCTCTCCCTCCTCTTGTCTCCTCAGTCCTGCCTGTGCTGCTGGTGCCAGAGGCCGGCCCTGAGCATCACCCCCACGGATGAGAAGGGATCCCTTGGGAAGTGGAAAGCCACGGGGCAGGAGCTGGGGCTGGACCGGAGCAGCTCCCGCCTGAGTAACAAGTACAGCTCCTCCTAAATCCCTGTTTCCTGTGGGGTCGAGGACAAGGCACAGGGCCAGGACAGCAGGACCCCTCTGCTCCCCTCCCGTGGCTGTTTCCTGGAATCATCTTTGCTGTGTCATAACCCACCTGGAAGGAGCTGCAGCATTCCAGGGGCCAGCTGGGAACCAGCCTGTGCCCCCCACCCTGCAGGATTCGGATCCTTACAGGATTTTTCATTTCCTTGCAGGAAAACCAAGTGACTTCTGGCCGTGTCTCAGGGTGGGGGGAGCTGTGTGTGGGAAGGGAAGGAAGGTTGAGGGGTGGTCACTTTGAGATGGATTTGGGAGGAGGAGGAGTGAGAGAGGACCCTGAGTGACAATTCCCAGCTGGAAAAGCCAAAAAAAAAAGCTTTGCTCACACCTGTGGATCCAGGATGAGATGCAGGTCTGGCTGGTGGAACATCCATGGTGTGAAACCTCCTGCTCGTGGTGGGGAGGGATGGGCTGGAACTTGGCCTCACTGTGTGACCCACCTGCCCCAGGGGAGCTCTAAAATCCCCTTCCTCTTCCCCTTTTCCTGGGAAATCTGGCAGGGATGATGTTCACCCCACCTGGGAATGGCACACAAGGTGACCAGGTGTGACCTCATGGTTTGGGGACCAAGTGGGAGCATCCAGCCATCGGCTCCAGCTTCCCCTTCCCAGAGCCAGGGGAGCTCCAGGCTCTTCCCTTGCAGGAAAAGTTGGGAAGCCCAGGAAAGGGAAGGCAGAGATGGCTCAAACCCAGGGGAGGCCCATACCAAGGATCCAGCCCTCCCCTTCCCAACCCTCTGGAAGCAGCTCATTCTCTGCTGGACCAGCAGCCAAGGCAGAGGATCCAGATGTGCCTTTCCAAGGAAAGCATCCAGCCTCAATCCAGGGTCTTCAGCAGCTGGAATGTCTCTTGGGAGGGGGATCACCTGCACAGCCACAGCTCCAAAGGGAAAAGGGGTGCCCTGGATTTTGATGCCTGGAGTTGTTCCCACTGCCAGCAGGGCTCTGACAGGGCAGCACGTGGTGGATCCATGGAATTTGTGAGGGGACAGGGATGTGGTGGAATGAAGGTGGAATTGAGGTGAATGAGGGAGGGGGGAAGGCCCAATCCCAGCTGAAGGAGCCCCTGGAATGAACAAAACACCCAAATTCACTATGGATAAGAATTAATCCCACTGTGATTTTCCAGCAATTTTCAAGGCCAGGTTGGATGGGGCTTGGAGCAACCTGGCCCAGTGGAAGGTGTCCCTGCCCATGGCAGGGCTTGGAATGACATGATCTATAAGGTCCCTTCCCAAAACCATTCCATGCTTCCATGTTTATTCTTGCCAAAGCTTTGAGAAAACCTACATGAAAAAGTTGTAGTTACCAAATTTTTGAGGATTTTCTGTTGGTTTCCCTTTCTCTCTTTTCCCTCCCTTTTTCTTCTTTCCCCTTCCCATGGAAAAAAAAAATGGAGAGAAGGGGAGAAAAGACCTGCAACTAAATGATTTTCCAGGTGTTTTATTTAGCTTTGCTTTCACTGAAATGCAAATGTGTTACAAACAAGTCACAGTTTTGAAAGACAAAGGGGTTTCAAGGAAAACAGGAACTGAGGAATATCCAGACCAGCCCGTTTTCCATGAATTTCCCAACCTCCTGGAGTGATTTGTGTCCATGGACAGTGGTGCTGTTGGACCTGGCTGTGTTTGTTGATGGGAAAATGAAGGAGGAAACTGTTAAAATCCTGAGATGTTCCAGCTCAGACACTTTGGTAAAAGGGTATTTTTTAATGATTTTGCTTATAAAAAAGTCTGAATTCTGTCTCTTTTTGTACCTGTCCACATTTACAGGCAAATGGGAGTTTGTGACTTCAATTCCCTCTGGATTTGGGACCACAGTGGCAGGGGTAGGATGAACCCCTGGCAGCAATCCCAGAGGAAAAGGAGCTGGATTAGGAAAGCCAGGGTTTGCCAATTCCTGGTGGACAGAGGGATTTTATAGGGAAACCCTGACATTTCCCACCCTCCTCTGTATGATACTAAAATGTGCTGGTGGTGGAAAGGAAAACCTCTGGATCTTTGTTATCAAGCACCAGGGGGCTGCAAAATCTCCTAAATACTTCCATGAGTGGCATTCCATGATTCCATGACTTTCCATAGCTGTGCTGAACAGAACAATGTCACCTCTGCAGCATTTAAATCCATAAACTTTTATTATTAGGGAAAACACAGTTTAATATCAAAGTTGTGAAAATACAACTGGGAAAAAAAAAAAAAAGCTTGGACACAGGGAATTCAACACACAGAGGTCACACACATCCATGGGGATCTCCATGGCATTCCCAAAGGTTACTGCATCTCCTCCTCCCTCTGTGCCCTGTACTCCTTCATGCTTTTCTGCAACAAGAATAAATGTTAGCAGCATGTCCCTGAGTGCCACCTCCCTCTGCCTGGAGCCTGGAAAGGCTGGGAAGTTCTCCCAGAGCTCCAGGTTCTTTTGGAAGTGGCTGAGGAAAGGAAGCCAGGCTGTGCCATGGGTCAGGCTGTCCAAGAAAAATCAGCTTTTCATGGCAAAAGTGCTTCCAAGACAGGCCCCAGCCCAGTCCCAGCCCTGTGGGAAGAGAGGGAAGGTGGAGTTCTCACCTCAAAGGTGCTCAGGACGTGCTGGCAAACCCCCATCAGGTCGTTCAGCCCTTTCCTGAAGGGCTCCATGGCAGGAAGGGCCCCTTGGGGAAGGGACCTGGTCAGTGACAGTGACACCAAAGGGCTGTGGCCTCTCCCTCACCTGTGACCCTGTGCCCAGGGCTGTGCCCACCCCCAGCCCTGGGGCTGGGCTGCTTCCCATTCCAGCTGGGAACAGGAGCTGGAGCAGCCTCTGAGGCTCAGCACTGCAGGGGCTGGCACAGGGCTTTCCTCTGTTTAAATGAGTGGGAACCTGGCGTGAGCAGGGGGAATTCCAGGAAAAAAAGGGCCCCAGATGTGAAGGAAGAGCCCCCAGCCCTACCTCTGGTCTGGATCCTGAAGTTGATCTTGGTCTCTGAGGGGTGTGTGATGCAGTAGCCACAGAATTCCACATCGGGGCTGCAGGAGGGACAGAGGGAGCAGTGAAACCCAGGCCAATCCACAGCAAACCTCAGGGAAGTTCAAGGCTCAGGACATCCCAGAGCTCCTCAGGATGTTTCCAGAATGACTGAGCAACAAATGGAGTCCACAACCCAGCACAGGCTGAGCTGGAGACCCAGTTACTCCTCCAACAGCCCAGGAGGGACTGAGAGCCCTGAGCTGAGCTTAACTAGGGCTGCTCAGGCTCTTGAAGGCCTGTTGGTGCTCTCAGATCCCTGACACAGCACAAGGAAAAGGTCAATCCCTGAGGAGATGCCGGAGGTGGGAGCACAGCACCACGTGGGACAGAAAGGCTCTCAGGGTGTGCACAGATTTGGGATCATTCTCCTCGTTCCAGCAGCAGTGAGGTGTGGATCAGTCAGGAGAGGGCACTTAAAAGGCTCTACTCACTTCTTCATGACCATGTAGCGGAGGGAGTTGCCCAGGGTGTGATCCTCGTCGTGCAGCACAAAGGTGACACAGTTCCCGTGGGTCCCGTCCGCCTGGATCTGCCACAGATGGGAAGGAGGAGATGCTGTAAGGCTCCCTGGGGGAGGGAAGGGTGAAGGATCAGCTCCTGGGCCCCCACAGTGACTGGGAGGGAGGAAGGTCTGGCTGGGCCACCACTGTGCTGCCAAAACACCCTCACAGAGGAGGGAAACATCCCAAATGACACCTCTGTCCACTCAGGATATCTGTGCATCCTTCCAAAGAAAGCTGCAGCCCAGAGCCCCGAGTCCTTCCCTGGACACCTCCAGGGATGGGCACTGCAACCTCCCCGTGCCTGACCACCCCTTCCATGAAGGAATTCCCCGTGATGTCCAACCTGAGCCTCTGGGGTGACAGCCGAGGCTTTGGACACAGGCATGAGAGGGAAGGTTTAAGGCAGGTGGGGAGGTTTGCACAGGGGTCGGTGCTGCTTCCCGGGATGGGCACCAGCCCCGGGTGACATGTGGGGCTGGGTGTCCCTGGGAGCCACCCTCCCTGTCAGGAACTGTCCCCACGCCGATGCCACAACACCCCTTGTGAAGGTGCCCCGACACTGAGCCAGGCTCGGGAATCAGTCCTGGAAACACGGGATCTTTCAGGCTGGACAAGCCCTCCGGGATCACCGAATCCAACCATTCCCCAGCTCTGCCCAGGCCACCGGTACCCATGTCCCGCAGTGCCACATCCCCGTGGCTGTTAAATCCCCCCAGGACCAGCAGCCCTGGGATTTAACCCACCTGGGATTTAACCCACCTGGGATTTAACCCACCCGTGCCAGGACCGGACAGCCCTTTCCACGAAGGAATTTTCCCGACATCCAACCTCCCCCCCCTCTGGCACAACCTGAGGCCGCTTCCCCTTTCCTGCCGCCGTTCCCCCATCACACCGCTCGCCCCCAGCCTCTCCCAGCCCCTTCCGGGAAGGGATTTTTCCCAACATCCATCCTCAACCTCCCCGGCGCAACACGAGGCCTCTTTTCCCTCGTTCCCTCCAGCGCGTCCCGACCCGCCGCCTCCCCGCGCTGCCGGGAGGGCCTTGCGGGGCAGATCCCCCTTCCCCTTCCCCTTTCCCTCACGGTCTCCAGCGCCCCTCCGCTCCCGTTCCCGCTGCCGGTCCCAGCCATGGCCAGC
>WEIV01027158.1:39215-78664 GCA_013390005.1 Calyptomena viridis | reverse complement strand
TGGGGGTTGAGGTTCGACCCGGTAGGGTGTTACTGGGGGGGTTACTGGGGCGTTACTGGGGGCGTTACTGGGGGGTTAGTGGAGTTACTGCGGGTTCCAGGAGTGTTATTGGGGGGTTACCGGAGTTACTGGGGGTTTCTGGAGTTACTAGTGTGTTACTGGTGTTATTGGGGGGTTACTGGAGTTATAGTGTGTTACTGGGGTGTCACCAGTGTTATCAGTGTGTTGNACTGGAGTTACTAGTGTGTTACTGGGGTGTCACCAGTGTTACCAGTGTGTTAGTGGGGGTTACTGGAGTGTTACTGGTGTTACGAGTTACTGGTGTGCTACTGATGGGTTAGTGACATTACTGGGGCGTTACTGGGGTTATCGGGGTGTTACTGGGAAGTTACTGGTATGTTACTGGGGTTCCTGAGGTGTTACTGGTGTGCTGCTGGTGGGTTAATGGTGTTACTGGGGTTTCCTGGAGGGTTACTGGTGTTATCGGTGTGTTACTGGGAGGTTACTGGAGTTACTGGGGGTTCCTAGGGTGTTATCGGTGTGTTACTGGGGGTTACTGGTGTTACTGGCATTACTGGTGTGGTACTGGTGGGTTACTGGGGGGTTATTGGGGTGTTACTGGTTTTATTGATGTGTTACTGGGGATTCCTGGGGTTTACTGGTGTTACTGGGAGGTTAATTGGTGGTTACTGGAGTTACTGGCCTGTTATTGGGGGTTTACTGGAGGGTTACTGGTGTGACTGGTGTCTTATTGGGGTGTTAATGATGGCTTGCTGGTGTTACTGGTGTGTGACTGGGAGCGGAGGGTGTCGGGGATGTCACACTGGGGGGGTTAATTAATTAGTTAATTAATTAGTTAATTAATCAATCATCCCAGCTGGGTGTGGGGGAGGGCCTGGCTCTGCTCCCGGGGAATGGGAATGGGGGGAAACAGCCTCCAGCTCCAGGATTTGGGAATATTCCTTCCTGGAAAGGGCCGTCCAGCCGTGGGGGGATTTAACAGACGTGTGGATGTGTGGAACACGGATCAGTGCTGGGATCAGTGGTCCCGGGGGGGCTTTTCCAGCCTTAGGGATTCCCTGATTCCCGGCTTTGGGAGCGAGGCTCGGGGCTGGAATGTGGTGCGAGGGAATAACGATTCCCAGCTTCCCGGGCTGGATTTTGCTGAGCTCACGGTGCTCAAACCGCCCCGTGTTGCAGCCCGGCAGTTTGCGGCTCCCTGGGTTGCAACACCTCCCTTTGGTGCTGGAAACCACCAGCAACGCCATGTCCTGTGCTTCCTGGCAGAGGATTTCTGGGAATGCAGGCAGCGACCTCCTCCATGGGAGGCTGGGAATGTTCGGGGCCGGGAGAGTCACTCGGGAAGGAGGAATCGGCCCGTGGGTGTTTGAAATGTCACTGAAGGTTGGACTGGTGTTTGGGATGGTTTTGCAGAGGTTTTTCTGTGTCCTGGTGTTGGGAAGGAATTGTTCCCTGGGAGGGTGGGGAGGCCCTGGCACAGGATTCCCAGAGAAGCTGTGGCTGCTCCATCCCTGGAAGTGTCCAAGGCCAGGTTGGAGCCACCTGGGATAGTGGAACTGGATGATCCTTAAGGTCCTTCCCACCCAAACCACTCTGGGATTCTTGAGTCACCTTTGTGCTCCATCCCTGAGAGCTTCCTGGCCCTGCTCAGGGGCTCTTTGGATCCCTGGGGTTTTCTGGGAATGCAGCCTTTTCCTTCTTTCCCTCCTAATTTGGAGCCTTTCCATGCAAGACCTACTTGGTATGTCCTGAGTGAGGTTTTTATTTTAGGAATGTTTGGTCTTGGCTACTTCCAGCCTCTTAATATTGTAAGTTTAGGTAGAAAACAGTCTTACAAAGGGGCTGATTTTCATGGATTTCATTCCTGACTCCTGTCCCCCCCGAGGAGGGATGTCTGGAGCAGGTTGGTGTTACTACCAGGAGTAACATGAGTGTTGCAGGGCTGCACCAGGCCCTGCTCAGGGAGGGAAATGCTCCTGGTTCATCTGTTTTACTTCATGTAACCATAAAATCAGGGCTTTTTCCTTGCAGAGCACGGGGTGTTGTTTCCTGAATAAGGTGAGGATTGTGAAAAGAGGGAATTGAGGAAAAGGGGCCCTCCAGTGACAGTGTCACCTCACTGGGCTGAGTCCTACAAACATCCAGTACTAAAGGAGACTTGTGGAAATTATCTAAACCACTTCCATCCCCAGCTGGAGTTGTTCTCCTCAGGGATTTGAGGTTTCCCTGGGCTTTGTGGGCTCTGCCCTGCTGATCCCTGGGGGATGTGTGCCAGGGGGAGGCTTTGGAGATGTGTTTTCCTGGGATAAATGCTCCTTTCTGTCAGTGCTGCAGCAGCAGGCACACCCTGATTGCTCCAGAGGATTGGTGCTGTTTGGGGGATCCAGGCTGTCCTGGGGGATCCAGAGGGACAGGAGGGTGTGAGGAATTCCCTTAGTGAGTGCTCTTGCTGTAACTGGTCACAAATTCCCTTGTTGGGAAAACTGGGATGGTGGCACCTGAAGAGCTCAGGTGTGGAGTGAGTAGAAACCAGGACAAAGTGGAGTTTGTGGCTTTTGGATGAAGCAGAGCTGTGGTGGAGGGTGAGTTTAAGCTTGTAAAGAGTCACTTCTGAAAGCTTGGACAGGAGAATTGATTATTGTTTTCCCATTTTTGCTGGGAAAATGTTGTGCCCTCTTGGCCTGGGCAGACAGGAGGGAGCTGCTGTCTCTGATCAGGGGAAACCAGGACCAGTTGTGTGGTGGGAGTTAATCCTTCCTCTGTATGAGATCCCAATCCCAGAATCCCAGCCTGGTTTGGGTTGGAAGGAGCCTTAAAACTCATCCCATTCCACGTGGCAGGGACACCTTCCACTATCCCAGGTTGCTCCAGCCTGGCCTTGGACACTTCCAGGGATGGGGCAGCCACAGTTTCCCTGCCTGTGTTGCTGCCCTTCTGTGCTGGGAGCAGCATTTAATGTGATTTATCCAAGGTTTAGTTTGGTTTCATCCCTGTAAACCTGTTGGCTCTGGTTTTTGCCTTGGCTTCTCTGTTGCAGCATCTTCAGGTGGAGGCAGAGGCACATTCCAAGGAGTTGCTTATTCCTTTATGTTCCAGCTCTGAGTAATCTCCCCTTTGGCTCATTTTCAGGTCAAAATGCTCCTGTTTTAAATCATGTTGTGACATCAGACTGAACTTTTGGTGTCCCCAGGTCCGGGGAGGTGGCACTTGTGATTGTATTTAACTAGGGGTGGGTGAGCCTTGCCCTGGAGTCCTGCTTGGTGACCCTCACACTCCCAAATCTGCTTGGAAAAGCTGACAGCAGCTTTTGAAATATCCCTGGAATCCGTGCCTGCTTTTCCTGCTCCAACACCAGCAGTGTGTGGTTGATGCAGCAACTTAAAACTGGCTTAAAAATCAAACTAAACCAAACCCAAACTGCTAGTGGCCTCGTGTGGCAGGAGGACAGGGCTGCACATTCCCTGAGCTCTTCCAGGGCACGTTTGTGGAAGGAATTAGGAATTTTGGGTACTGGGGCAGCTCTGGAATGCTCAGCAGGGTGTGAGGATGGAAGAGGCTCTGCCTGTTCTTGGTAGTCCAAGTGTTGCAAGAGATGTTGGGATGCCTTGGAAGAGGGTTTGTGAACTCCTGGAAGGCATTGGCTGTAAACTGGGAGCACTGGGATTTCACAGGCCGGGGCTTAATTAGCTGTTAATTGTCCCTGTGTGGGAAGAGCAGGGGCAGCTCTGGAGCTCCAGGGAGAGGCACAGCCTGAGCTGGGGCTGACTTAGGTATTCCTTCCTCTTCAAGCATTTTTCCCTGGAAAAAGAAGCTGCTGAGCTTGTGGAGGCAGTGATTCCCCATGCTCTGGCTGGGGGTTGTGGGGTGGAAAAGCAGGAGAAACTCGTGACAAACTGTGCTCCAGGGTGAGCCTTGTTTGGTGGGGATTCTTTTCCTCCACAAACTGTTCCCTCCTGGGAACACTTCTCTTCCCTGATAATCTGGGAGCACTCCAGGTTGGAGTGTTGGGGGAGGAATTTCCTTCTGCTGGAAGCTGTTCCTGATTGTGTTTCCATGTCTGTTGCAGGGAGTGATCCCGACTTTCCTCCCTGCTTTCTATTATTTCTCCTTGGATATCTTTGGAGTTTCCTTAGGAAGCACCTTTGCTTTTCCAGGTCCTGTAACCTCCACAATCATCCTCAGGTGGACACTGGGATGGTTTGACCCTGGGAAGCACCACCTATCCCTGCAGATAGAGAAGATTTTGGTGTTTTTTTTCCATAATTCTGCCAGGCTGGATGTCAGAGGCCACTTGGGAGGGACAGGCTGTTTGTCCCCTCTTTGTATTGGCAGTTTTAATGTGCTGGAGCTTCTTCCAGCCTGGGAGGGAGGGGACAGGCAGGGGACATTTGTCTGCACCCCAATTCCTTCCCCAGAGGGGAGAGGGAGCTGTTAAAATGGGAATGCTTCCCATTCCTCCCTCCTGACAGGTGTTGGTGTGAGCCTGGTGTAAATCCCTGGGCCACATCCAGGGGAGGTTGGCCAGTAAAGGACTGACAGGGAGGCAGGAGAGGGACTTTTCCTGAGGCCATGGAGTGATAGGACAGGGGGGAATGACCCTTGGAGGAGGGCAGGATTAGGTGGGAAGGGGCTGGAATGGATTTCCCAGAGAAGCTGTGGCTGCCCCATCCCTGGAAGTGTCCAAGGCCAGGCTGGAACAGCCTGGAATAGTGGAAGGTGTCCCTGCCCATGGGGTAGAATTGGATGGTCTTTGACGTCCCTTCCAACCCAAAGCATTCCATGAGTCTGTTCCCTTTGGCAGTGCTGGCTGGTCTCTAAATCCATGAGTTTATTCCTTTTCCCCTGCAGTGCTGAGCTCAAACCTGTGGGAGGTTTGGGAGGGAGGTCTCCTGGCTGCTGCCACTGATCCAGAACAGATCCATAAGTCTGGCAGTGCCAGAGGGATGGAAAGTCTGGCTGGGCATGGCCTGTGCTCCTCAGATCCTGGAGCTCAACCATCCCTTCTCTCCTGTCTCCAGCTCCTATAGGGGCAGGATCTTTCCAGATGTTTCTGGACACGAACCGAAGCAGGCAGTGAATAGGGAAGTGTAAAGTGGAAAATTGGATTTTGGGGTTTTGCAGGGTCAAAAGTCATCCTGAGGCTTTTCCTAAGCAGAAAGGAGGCTTATGGATGTGTGGGCTGAGTGGAGCAGCTGTCACAGCTGTGCTCTGACATCTGGTTTCATGTGTCACATCTGGGCTCTGGCAGCAGATTAATGTGATGATACTCAAGCTGATTGAATGTGTCCCTTTCTGTGCCAGCAGGGATGTTTTTCCAGCTCCGGAGACTTAGGGAATCATGGAATGGTTTGGATGGAAAGGACCTTCAAACTCATGTCATCCACCCCCTGCCACGGGCAGGGGCACCTTCCACTATCCCAGGTTGCTCCACCCTGGCCTTGGACACTTCCAGGGATGGAGCAGCCACAGCTTCTCTGGGAAAGCCATTCCAGCCCCTCTCCACCCTCACAGCCAAGGATTCCTTCCCAATATCCCATCCAACCCTCTGGCAATGGGAAACCATTCCCCTTGTGCTGTGCCTCCAGTTCCTGATGAACAGCCCCTCTCCAGCTTCCCTGTACCCCCTTCCCATCCTGTTTCCACACAACCCTCTCTCCTCCTTCCCAGAATCCTGGCCTTCCCACACCTGCACTCTGTGTCCAGGTGGATCCACGTGCAGGAACGTTGCCTTGGAGAAACTATGAGTTGCTGAGGACAAATAATGAGTTTTCCAAAGTTTTCCTGCTCTGAGAAGGGCAGATCATGAGATTTTACAGGAATCTTGTGGCAACACATGCTGGGAGTGTCTGGAGCATTAAAAGGAATGTTCTGGTGGGATTCCGAGCACAGGGAAGTGATTTTAGTGCAGTTTGGGAACAATCTGAGGGAGGAGGAGCTCGGGCTGTGTCAGGAGCTGTGAGCTCATCACTTCCTTTGTGCTGCTCAGGGCACTTCTGTCAGTAAAGAGCAAGAAAACCCCCAAGGATCAATCCAAGAGCAGAAAAATGAAGTACTAACAGGTAGAAATCCAGGTGGGAACAAGGCAGGGAGAACTCCCAGCAGGATCTGTGAGTGCAGCACACGGTGGTGATAAACCCCCCCTTTTTTCCAGAGGTTGGTGGAGGTTTGGAGTCATCGGAGCAGAACCTAAAAGGGGAAATGAAGGAACTTGGTGTCGTGGCCGTGCCAAGGAACCAGAGCTCATCCCAATGTTTGTGTTCCCAGGAAGCCATGGCCATCCTGTTCGCTGTCGTGGCGAGGGGCACCACCATCCTGGCCAAACATGCCTGGTGTGGAGGGAACTTCCTGGAGGTGACGGAGCAGATCCTGGCGAAAATCCCGTCGGAAAACAACAAACTGACCTATTCCCATGGGAGGTGGGTGACACCCCTCCCGTGGGGCTGGGAGAACAGTGGGGATGCACAGGGCAGGGCTGAGGGTGCTGGGGGGTGTTTTCCTGGGGTTCTGTCATTTTTGCTGGCCCACATTCCCATTTGGATGTGTGCCGGAATGTGCAGTCGGCTCAGCTTCTCCCAGAATTTTGCAGCAGAACCAGGATTTCAGTTGAGCTCAGGCAGTGGGTATAAAATCCAAGTTTTCTGGTTTTATACAGCTCCAATGAGCTGGAGGGTGTCCAGCCATGGAATCTTTGGAGTTTGGTTTAGGGAATCTTTCCCTGGCTTTTCTGAGGCTTGGACATGGCTTTAGGTAAAACTGTGGATCACCTGTGGATCCCCTGTGGATCCCTGGGGTTTTGGGATAAGTCGTGCTGGCAGATCATTGGAGTCATCCTGAGCTGCCACAAAGCCAGTGTGTGGGACACAGGGATTTTTCCCAGGATTTTGTGCTGGGATTAAATGCTGCCTCACCGGACATTCATTGCACCGTGAAGCAGGTGAGTCGATGTGCTGGTGAGCAAACTAAAACCACATGGAAAACCAACTAAAACACCTCTGGAAAAAACAGTTTTAGCCCCATTTCATTTTTTTTTTATGGAATTGGCAGCAGGGTTGGATCCCCTCTGTTGCCCACACTGTTGTGTTAGAGCTGGTCTGGCTGCCTGAGGATTCAGGAGATGAGGATTGGGATGACCTTCCCTCATCCTTCCCTGGCTTGGGAGCATGAAAAATCCCTGGGGGAGATGTTTTTAAGGAATCTGCCTGCCATGGGCTCTGATATCTGGGATATCTTTGTGTTTACCCCAGTTCACATGGGATAATTCCTGGTGCACTTTAATTAGGATTAGACATAAACTTACCCCTGGATATCCCATCAAGGCTTTGTTTTCCCAAGTGAGGAGCTGGGAAAACCTGGAACTGAGGATTTTTGGCAACTAAATGTCCCACCAAGTTGCTTTTAAGCAACGTAAGGCCAGTGGTTTTTTAGGGATACACTCCAATGGAGTGTAGCTCATGGAAGTGGAAACATTGGGAATTGTGGAATAGAGTCACAGAGTGGTTTGGGTTGGGAGGGACCTTAAAACTGATCCTGTCCCACCCCCTGCCATGGACAGGGACACCTCCCACTATCCCAGGTGGCTCCAGCCTGGCCTTGGACACTTCCAGGGATGGGGCAGCCACAGCTTCTCTGCCCAACCTGGGATATTTTGGCATCTGTGTCAACTCCACAGACTGTCTGGAATTTGCTCTTCTTCCCCAAACCCCGAAGGCCCCACAGGCAGCAGGATCTTCTGGAAAATGAGTCCTGTGGCAGCTCCAAATGACCTTTTTGTCCCTTCTTTTTCATTCCCTGCAGTTACCTGTTCCATTACATCTGCCAGGACAGGATCATTTACCTCTGCATCACAGATGATGTGAGTATTTTGGATCCAGCTGTTGCCCAGGCAGGCCCTGTGCAGGTTTGGGAATTTCTTGTATCCACGTGTCAGTTACCAGTGGGAGCTGATCCAAGCTGCCTTTTCCCCGTGGAATCTACTCCTCTCATTCACAACAGTCACAGCTTTGAAATCCAAGCTTGGAACTTAAATTATAAACTCATGGAATGGTTGGGGTTGGAAAGGACCTTAAAAATCCTCCCCAGCCACAGGCAGGGATATCTCCCACTGCCTGTGGATTGTTTGGAGGTGAAGTTCTTATTTCATCCCAGTTCCTCTCCCAGCAGCTCCTTGCAGTGGGATGGGGATGCAAAGAGCAGCTCAGTTGTCAGTGAAAACGCCTGATGCTCTTCAGTTCTGGAAGTGCTGAAGGAAAAGCTTCTCCCTCACTGCAGGAAGGTGTCAGGCTGGAATTCGAGCTGGGATTGCAGTCTGGCTGCTCTGGGAGAGGCAGCCCAATCCCAGTGTCACACACCCCCAGGCCATGGCTGTGTTATTACAGATCTAATGGCTCCTTCCCTGTTGTTATTCCTGATGTCTCTGCTCTGCTCTTCCAGGACTTTGAACGATCCAGAGCCTTCACATTCCTGAATGAGATCAAGAAGAGGTTTCAGACCACCTATGGCTCCAGAGCCCAGACAGCCCTTCCCTATGCCATGAACAGCGAGTTCTCCAGTGTCCTGGCTGCACAGCTGGTGAGCCCTGGGGCTCCAGGGATTCCCTGCCAAGCCCAACCTCTCCCAGAAACTCTCCTCCTCGTTTCCTCGCTGGAATGGGGTGTAAAGTTGGGGAGTTGGGTTCTTTCAGCTGGGTTATTTCACAGTTCAGGGTGAAAAGGGGTGATGGATGAACTGTTTGGAGCAGGTGGTTGCACTGGAGAGCAGAGCTTAGTGGGAACAAACTGGTTCCAGTTAGCACCCAGTGCAAGGGAATGTCTGTCACTGGGAGCAGGACAAATGTGTGTTTTCTGCTCAGCTTCAGGACCTGAGGATCTGGTTATCCCTGGCTGCCTCTGCCTTCCCTTCCTGGCAATTCCAGAGGCTGCTGGAGTGTGCCAGGGTGTTTGCTCGTGGCACTGTGCCCTTTCCAGGAGCAAAGAAATCTGGGCTTGGCTTACAGCAAAGTGCAGAACTGTGGGAGATCTGCAGCTTGCACTGAGGCTCCAGAGGTTTCCATTCCCATGGAAGGAAGGAGGTCCAAGGGCAGGACAAACCTGTGACAGGTCCCTGGGATGAGATTTCCCTTGGATGCTTCCAATCCCAAAATGAAAAGTGTGAGGGGAGTAATTCCACCCTCAGCTTGTCCTCCTCAGCTGGGATGATGCTCCAAGTCCAGGCACTCCTAAAGACATTCCCAGCTTCCAGAAGATTATTGTGGTCTGTTGTTGGACTCCTGGAGGGAAAGGCTGGGCTGGGATCTGTTTGTCCCTTGCAGTGTGGGAGTTGTGTGCTGATTCTGCTTCCCCAGGGCTGTCCAGCCTTGATGTCCAACCCTTTTCCAGGAGAGCTCTTTGCTGGGAGTTTGGATTTGTGTGTTTGAGGTGTGCAAAGGCCAAGCTGAGCTTTGAAATATTTCCATGGCTTTATCCCTTTTATTTCCAGCAGCATTTGGCTGCAGCTTCTGAAGGAGGGTTTGCACCTCCCTTCTGGAACCAGAAGCAATTAATTCACTTTCTCCTAATGAACTTTTCCTGCCTGGCTCTGCAAACACCCTGCTGCAGTGGGAATTTGGGGGGGCAGAGGAGGAGATAAAAGCAGGGAGCAGATTTATGGATGTGGGATTGAGCTGCTCTTAAAACATGAGCTTAATATAGAGGGAAAGGTGCAGCTGGTGCTTCCCCAGGATTTGGGCTGCAGGGATGCAAGGACAGGGCTGCTCCCAGAGGGAATAATGTCCAGTGAAATGAGTGGAGTCAGCTGGAAGATGGAGAAGGAAGAAATAAGTCCTTGGTGACTCAGATCAATAACATTATTAGTGCCCAAACCCTCAGGCTGCAGGGTCTGCAAGGAAAGGCCTTTGGATCTCCTCTGGAAGACTCTTAAGAGCCTTAATTGACTCCAAACAACTTAATAACCTGCTTTGGGTTTGTTTGTAGGTTTGGTTTTTTTTTTTTTTTTTTTGAGATCTCCCTTGAATTAAAGACAGGATGTCCTTGGAATATTGGCTTTGGGGGCTGTGCTCCCTCTGTGGCTGGGGCTGGCCTGGGGGTCAGGCTGTTTCCAGGGAGGGTTTGGCTCTTCTCCTGCTCATCTGTGCAAAGTGCCAGGTTTGATGGCATTCCAAGTGCAGGAGCAATGGCCAAAGCGTTGGAATTCTGGATCCCTCCCAGCTGAACTGGCTGTAGGGTGAAGCAGGACCCTGGGGTGGTTGAAGGTGAGGGAAGTTTGTACTGGAATTTGGGACAGGAGCCTTGTGTTGGTGCCCACAGTGACTGGTGAGGGTGGTTTGGAGCATGGAAAGTCACGGGAATTCCTTTGAGGAGCTGTTGTTTGGCTTACACAGCACAGAGGGAGCAAGGAGGAACAGTGCCAGGGCACAATAAATGAGATTAATTCCTGGGGGTGACAGGATGGAGTTTTCCTTCCTCACCAGGCTTGGAGATTGGGGACTGAAACGACACAACGTGCTGACTCATCACTTTGTGAGCTCTTCAGGCCCAGATAAATTTAATGAACTGCCTTATCAGAAAAGCCAGGTGGGCTTTGGAGCCATGTGCTGATATTCCCTTAAAATCCAGCCTTTCCATGTCCCTGAGGCAGGAGGGGAGCTGCCTCAGCTTTTGCATATTGATGGAGTGCAGTGAGAGGAGGGAAGTGCTGCCAGAGCTTTCCCTGTCCCAGGGAAGGGACAGGAGCAGGGATGTTATCCAGGTGCTTCCTGCCACTGGGCTGGGACAGGGATCACACACATAATCCTGGGAAGGGAAACCAGTGACCACCTTTGACAGGGAGCCAGTCCACACCTTCTCCCAAAGATTCAGAGGAGCTGTTGGACTGGGAGTTGTAACTGTTTGGTTATCCATGACCAGGTGCTGTCAGATAGGGATGCAAATTTCTTCTTATCCAGAAGAAAACTGGGATTTAAGCAGCCCTGTGGGTGATCATGGAGCAGAGCAGCTGTGATGGGAAGAGTGCCTTAAAATCCATCCAGGAATAGCAGAACTCAGTTGCCTGGGTGTGCCCAGGACATGGGCTGGATCCTGGATCCTGGCTCCCACTGGAAGGGCAGTCAGGCCACCCCAGCTGGCCACCTTCCTGGTGTGGCATTCCCAGTCCACAGGCACTGCTCATCTTTGGTGGAGCTCCCTCTGAGGATATGGATCCATGCTGTCCTGCTTGTGGGACTGCAGGGATCCGTTGATGTGTTCTAGGGAGATGTGGAGCAGCTCCTCACGTAGTTCAGAAATGTGGGAGTGGCACCACTGACAGAGGAATCTCCTCATTCCTGTCCTGACTTCCCTCCCTTGCTGCCAATTGCTCTGACTTTCCAAGGGGGCTGTTCCTTGTGGCCCCTCTGGAAGTCACAGCACCTGTGGGAGCAGAGCAGGGATCAGTGTGGGATCTGTAAATGGCTGGAAAATCCCATTTTGGTCTTCTCCCCATTCCCAACCCTCTGAGGTGCTTTGGAGACTCCCAGTTCTGTCTGTGCTGGAGTGACCTGGAGTTGCCTTTTCTTTGTGTAAAAGATCTGAAGTGGAATGTTGAGGGGCCTGTTGTCACTGACTGTTGTTTGTTGATGTCACTGACTATTCTCAGTCGATGTCCTGTGTCACTGACTGTTGTTTGCTGTCACTGACTGTTCTCAGTTGATGTCCTTCTGTCACTGGCTGTTCCCTGTTGGTGTCCTGCTGTCACTGACTGTTCTCAGTCAATGTCCTTCTGTCACTGACTGCTCCCTGTCGATGTCCTTCTGTCACTGACTGTTCCCTGTCGATGTCCTGCTGTCACTGACTGTTCCCTGTTGGTGTCCTGCTGTCACTGACTGTTCTCTGTCGATGTCCTGCTGTCACTGACTGTTCTGTGTTGATGTCCTTCTGTCACTGACTGTTCTCAGTCAATGTCCTTCTGTCACTGACTGCTCCCTGTCGATGTCCTTCTGTCACTGACTGTTCCCTGTCGGTGTCCTGCTGTCACTGACTGTTCCCTGTTGGTGTCCTGCTGTCATTGACTGTTCTCAGTCAATGTCTTGCTGTCACTGACTGTTCTCAGTTGGTGTCCTTCTGTCACTGACTGTTCCCTGTTGGTGTCCTGCTGTCGCTGACTGTTCCCTGTTGATGTCCTGCTGTCACTGACTGTTCTCAGTTGATGTCCTGCTGTCACTGACTGTTCCCTGTCGAGGTCCTGCTGTCACTGACTGTTCTCTGTTGCAGAAATACCACTCTGAGAGCAAAGGCCCAGACCAGGTGGCAGAGACACAAGCCCAGATCGACGAACTCAAAGGAATCATGGTCCGGAACATAGGTACTGCTTCCCTTGGGAACAGCTCCCTGGAGCCTTGTTTTACTGTGTGTCACGTTGCTTGGGGTTCTGACAAGTCTGGCCATCCAAATTAGAGGGTTACATCTGGAACTGACCAAAATTTAGTCCCCAAAATGAGTCCCAGCCTGCTCCTAACGTGCCTGGAACTGCATCCAACAGCTCCTGGCTTGGGGGTGGGTGTTGGGAGCAGCTTTGGGCACTGGGATTCTCCCTTCAGATGTGGATTTTTGTCTCTTTTTCTCCAGACCTGGTGGCACAAAGAGGAGAGAAGCTGGAGCTGCTGATCGATAAAACAGAGAATCTTGTGGATTCGGTGAGTCTGGAGGAAAACCTGGGATTGGGAAATAGCATTCCTGCCCCAGCTGTGCTCCACAGGGAGCAGGACACCAGCACCTGGAGACACTTCAACAGCCACAGGAGCAGTGAGGCCTGCAGGGTTCCCTTCCCTGCCTCTTGCCTTATCCCTGCCCTCCTTAGAGGTGTTTTCCAGCTGCCTCCCAGCCTGGGAAAGATCCAGGTTCCAGCTGCTCCTCTGTGCCACATCCAGCCACGGGTTGACACGGTGCCAGCATGAGCTGGGGTGGTTCTTGTCCTCATCTCTTGTGCCCAGCGTGGGGAAAGCTTTACTTGGAGTGACAGGGAAGATAAAATCACAATCCAACTTGTCTTGCAGCCTGCTCTGAGCTGAGCTTGGTGCAGATAAACTGGAAAATGGGAATCTGTGGAGCTGCTGTGATAGCCCAGCAGGGAAAGTGTGGCTGATTTAAAATTAAAAAGAGCTGAGTTGTTCCACCCTAAATAGTCTGTAAAGACTCTGGAACTCCTCAGAGTGTTTTCAAGGGAGAGAAGTCTGAAAAAAACCCCAAATTTAATGTGATTATAAAGCACTGTGTTATCTAGTGCACTCTGGAAGGTTTTTGTCTTCCCTTTGGGAATCCCCAGCCCTGGCTCCTGCTGCTTCCCCTGCAGCATCCAGCCCTCCAAAGCCAATCCTCAGCCTGGGAGAGAGTGCCAGGATCTCCTGTGTGGGGCTTGTGGGCATCCAAAAATCCCTGAGGAAGCCTTTATGCTTTGGAGATTCCTGGAGCTTATCCAGCAGGAATATTGTCCTCCACCTCCCAGGTGTTCAGACCTGACCACGTCCTCAGGTGGTGGGAGCAGCGTCACCTCAGGAGGTGCTTTAGGGAAAAGGACTGGAATTCCTTCAGCAGTTGGGCTGAATTCCCATGGGAGCTCTGGGAAACCAGGCAGGAAATGAAGGGATGGGATGTGTCCAGTGGGAATGTCCTACGGTGTGTCCTGGGAGATCAGGGCTGACGTTGTGCAGCTTGGGAATGGGCTGCAGTTCACAGGGATGCAATTCCTGCCTGGGGAAGCAGGAATTTTGGGGAAGTTTGTGAGGAAAATCCACAATGCCCAGTGGAGTGAGCTGCTGGATCCGGACACTGCTGCCTTTCCCTGGGCACTGAGCCAGCCTGGTGGGTGTTTGGGGTCATTTAGTGACCAAAATCCAATTGGAGTGAGTGGAATTGCAGGATCCAGAGAGGAGACTTGGAATGGGACAAATACAAGCTTTCCATAACAGGCTGCCCAGAGGAGCTGTGGCTGCCCCATCCCTGGAAGTTTTCCAGGCCAGACTGGAGCAACCTGGGATAGTGGAAGGTGTCCCTGTCCATGGCAGGGGCTGGAATTAAGTCCTTTCCAACCCAAAGCCTTTTGTGAGTCTAAAATGCAGGAAGCCCAGATTCCATAGGAATCTTCTGGCACTAAAGGACTTGTCTCACCTCCTGGGATTGGCTGTCAGGAGTAGCCCTGTGGATCATCCCATTTTGGCAGGTTGTCTGTAATATGCTGGGAATCAGATCAGTGGATCTAGAAATACTTTGGAGCACTTCACTTCCCAAAAGGTCAGAAGTTGGATGGGAATCCACCAGAAATACTCTGAGATAACTAATCCCTGTGGGCATCCCCTCGATATTCCATGTTTAATCCTTCCAAGCTGGCTCTGGATTTACTTGGACACCTTATCTTGCCCCTGGAGTGGTGTGGGAGAGTTTTCTCCTGATGCCTGTTCAGTTTTATACTGGGATTAAACGACTCTGGAGAAAACTGCCGTGATTTGACTAATTAGGGGATAGCAGCTGGGAAAAACATGGATCTTTTTGGGATGCACCTTCCTTTGGGACTGAATTCCCTGTTTTCCTTGCAGTCAGTCACCTTCAAAACCACGAGCAGGAACCTTGCCCGAGCCATGTGTATGAAGAACCTCAAGCTCACCATCGTCATCATCATCGTGTCCATTGTGAGTGTGGAGAACCCGGAGCCTCTGGAAAACCCCAAACCCACGTTCCTGTCCTTGGATCCTGCAGGGATGTGGAGGAGGAGGAGGAGGGTGTTGGATAAGCTCTTCAGGGGTTTGACAAGCTGGGCTTCCCAAATGCGTTTTGGGAGGTGAGTGAGGGATGGAAATGCCTCGTTCTGTACAGAATTCCTGTTTTCCCTCCCCAGGTGATCCTGTACATCATCCTGTCAGCGGTGTGTGGGGGGCTGGCCTGGCCCAGCTGTGTGCAGAAATAACCTCAGGCAGCAGCTGCTGGGCCCTCGGAGATGAATCCCAGGAGTGTGAAGAAGCAACCTATGGAATAACTCACCGTCACCTCTGTCACCTTCTCACCCCTCCAGGACTCGAGACTTTTTGCCTTATGAGCCCAGAAGGAGCCGAGAGCTCCCGAGTGGGCTGGGTTGGATTACTTGGAGGGATTTCTTTGTTCCTTTTCTGTCCCAGTGATTCCTTTCCTGGCTGTGCACCCCGGCCCCGTGTCCCTGTGGATTTGCACTGGGATGGGGACAGGCCTGTCCCACCCGTGAGGATGGTGCAGGGTGGGCCAAACTACCAGGGCAGGGACAAGACAGTTTGAGTTCCCACAGATCCTGGAGATGCAGGTGCCTCTCCCTGCACATCTGGCCACATGTGGAGGTCACGGGGGTGATCCTGGTAGGAACAAAACCATTGGGGTTTGTGCACTGAGAGGTGGAGCTGCTGTGGGAAATCCCCCTTTTCCCAGAGTGTTCCTGCAGCTGGGAGGAGGCTGTTGGGTCACCTCCTGTTTGGAATGGCTGCCTCTTCATCCTCCCTTCTTCCTCATCCCCCCCTTCCCTAAAGGAGACGGTTGCACGTGGTTCCAGTTGCAGGAACTTCTCTTTCTGTTCCTCCAGCTGTTCCTTGGAGGGTGATGCTGTCACTGGTGTGGTGAATTTGGGGGCCAGGCTGTGGGGTCAGGGAGCTTCTCCTCCTGTGTGCACTCAGGAGAAGGGATGGAGGGCTGGAATTGCTGCATGGTGTGAGGCAGGAAGGCTCTGCCACAGGGTGCAAGTTGGGCTCTTTTTGGGAAGAGTTCAGCCCAAAGCCAAGGCTGACAACCAAATGCAGGCTCAGGTGGGCTGTGCTTCTGGCCCAGCTCAATTCCCAACCAGGCCTGGCTGCTGGAGCTGCTCAGGGAGGGGTGTCCACACTCCTTTCCCAGAGAACAGTGGGTTCCAAAGGAATCTGCTTCCTTTTGTGCCAGGGAAGTGGGGTGGTGGGTGGCAGCTGGTGAGGTGTGGGGAGGGGAGGCTTCACTTGGTGACACAGGGAAGGTGGGGAGGTGACACTGCTGCTCCCAGTTCTCCTCTAAACCTGGAACTCCTTGGATTTGTGCTCTGCTGGGCTGAAACTGCACCGGGGGTGACGGGATCCTGATGCCCACCAAGTGTCAGTGGCCACTGGCACCTGCTTCTCTTTGTGTCCCTGGAATGTAAAGCCTGGAGAAAGCCCTTCCCTGGGAGCTCCTGCTGCAGCTCTGCATGTTTTAGGGGTCGTGGTGTTACGTGTTCATTTCAATGAATTCTTGTCTTATGTACAAATAATTTTTAAAATCTTTCCTTTCCTTTTAAAGGATGCACTGAGGCATTAGTGTAAAAACTAATTAATTTGATTTCAATAAAATTCCTGTACAGAAAGCAAAGTTCCTTAGTTTCGTGGAAGCCTTTTGCCCATCTTGGGAATGCTCTGGGATGAGGGAGCTGGATTTCTTCTGGAACTTGTAGAAACTGTTTGAGTTGTTGATTGTTATCTCAGATTGAGGTAAAGCTGCTTTTTAATGGTATCAGCCAGGGCTTGGGATGATGGAGAACAGTGGAATGTGAAGGGAGAGCAGCTTAGAAAAATGACAGGATAAACCTTAACAGCTCCTCAGGTTCTTACAGAGCTGGGGGTGTGCTCAGTGTTCCCCTCCTGAAGCCACTTCCAAGTGTTTTCAGGATCAGATTTGTGTTTAAAATGCCCATGAATCCAGAATCCAACCTCAGCACCTTCCTGTGTTCAGCCTAGAACTGTATCCAGGTCTGGAGGGCTTAAAAAACCAATCCCCCCTGCCTGCTTTAACTGGAATAGAACCTTCAATTAATTAACATTTCACTTTTGGGGGCAGTTTTTGTTCTTTAGCTGCTTTATCCATGAAGTAGCAGTTGCCTCAGTGCCTGGGAAAAACTCACCTTTGGAATACAGAGCACAGTCAAGACAACAAACCCTTCAAGAATCCAGGAATCAAACAGATGCTGCTGGTCTTTGATCTTCCCAGTGCCCTGAAAGGTAAATGTGAGCAGGATCCAGCAGGTGAAGCCTTGGAAATGAACCTTCTCCATAAAGGAAGAGCCAAACCAGGGTGGGGAGAAGCCTGTTTGTGTCAATCCAGTTGTTTCCAACAGTGTCACAGAGGGAAGGGAGGGGTGACAGGCAGGGAATGAGCAGCTGAAACTCTTCCCTGGAAAAGTTTAACTGGTGCAGGGACAGTGCTGTGCTGGCACTGGGTGACAGGAACACACCTGAGCCACCAACTGTCTGTTCCTCTCTTTTCCCCTTGATCACAAGTGGTCTGTGCAGGGAATGGCCCTGCAGAGCTTCCCCTGTCCCTGGATTTGGTTCTGCTTATGGGATGCTTTAGGAATGACACAAACTGAGCTCTGTGCTTGAAGTTTTCCTTTGCTAACACCCCCCTCGTTCTCTGAGCTCCAAGGAATTAAAGGTAAATCTCCCTCCTTGCATCCCAGGAGACTGCTATGGAGCCCTGTTTATCCAGGCAAAGCTCCAAGAGGGCCCAGCCTGTCAGGAAAAGCCTCATTCCTGGCACAAAACTCACTCCAGGTCCGGCTCACTGTTGGAATAAAGCAGCTCTATTTCAGCACCATAACATTTTATTAAACTACACTATCAAAGTCACATTGATGGCAGGGAGAACATTGCTATCAGTGCATATTTCCTGGACTAACACTGTGTTTGTAGCATCCAGCACTTGCTGAGGAAAAAGGACATTGGAACAGAATCCTTGAGAGACAGTAGAAAACTTCTACAAAAGTCAGGGCAGTTGGGAACCAGCTGAGAGATCCAACACTTCAAGACAAAGCTGTCAGGGAGGGTTATTTGGGAAAAGGTGACTCTTACCTGGTGTAAAGCTCCTCAGCTGAGGTAAGAAGGTGCTGGTAACCAGTTTGGAACTGGTCTCCCTGTGCCTGCTTGTTCACACCCCACACAAATATTGTGTACTGCTCCTTGTGACCTGTGCTGACACCTGGTACAACAGTTCTACACTTATAAAAACCTGCTGCAGCTCGAGACCAAACAATAAAAAGTAGCAGAAATACATTCTATACAGAAGTAAAAAAAAAACAAACCAGGAAAAAAAAAAACCAAAAAAACCAAACCCAGTCGAGTTTCGGACAAATATTAGAGCACATCAGGTTGGATTTAAAAAGTCTTAATTCTAACACCTATGTCACTATTTCTAGTGTCTCCCCGAGCTCTGCCCCCCTCCCCAGCACCAGCTGTGGCACAGAGAGGACACCCCCAGCTTTTGTCACAGCCCCAGGGGTGGGTGACACACTTGCCAAGGGCTGCAGCAGGGGGTGGATGAAATAAGGCTATTTCCAGTCTTCCTGGGAAGACTCGTGGTGAGGCCCTTGTGTCCCACCAGGGTGGGGCTCTTGGCAGAGCAGGAGGTGGGAATGGCTGTGCTGGGAAGCAGGAAGGTGAGGAATATGTACAGCAGTCTGCAGGGACAGGGGCTGAGGGCTCCTTTCCCAGGGAGGGGATGCCCAGCCAGCTGGGGCTCTGCTCCAGGGAGTTTTCAGTAGCACCCATCCTTCCAGGAATCATCCTCAGGGGGCTGTGACTGCAGGAACCTGGATTGGGACAGAAAAACAGGTCAGGGACAACTCCAGGCCAAGCCTCAGTGACTGTGGTGGGCAGAGGTTTGAGGGTTCAGCAACCCTGGCACACCCTGGGCAGCAGCAGCAGCACTGATTGGGGAAGTTTGGGGAAATTCAGACTCTTTACTGACAGTGAATCAGTCCTGGGCAAAGAGTTTTCCCTGCAAATGGAGCTGAACACATGGAAAATAAGCAGGTTGGCAGAGCACTGCTACAAATGGAGGGATGAAAAAATTCCCTTTTTAGTATGTTTTTTAAAGAAAGTGGACACATTTCAATTCAAGGCTACAATGGGACATAAAAATCAACAAGCAGTGTTTGCTAATTAGTCTGATATCAGCCATATTTCATAATTAGTCTGAATCTACTCAATTTTCTTCAATCATGAAAATCTGCAGGACAATTGTAGCATAAATAGCTGTAAAAAACAGCAACAAGAACAAAAATTGAACATTTCTGGCCACCACTCCACGTGCTCTGCTTTCCACGATTTGTATAAATCATGTTTAAATCAAACTTGTTCCTTTGTCCCACCTTTCAAACCTTCTAAAACTTGATTAAGCTTTGGATAATACCAACCTACAGCCCTGACTAAAGGCTCAGGAAGAAAAAACCCACATGTATTTTCCCAGGGGCAAAGTTACAGAGGCACCAAAGTAGGTCAGCTGGGAAGATTTCATTAACAGGAGAGTTTATGAGTCCTTTGGAAGAGCTTTTCCCCTTCCCAAAAACACAGGTATGCACCAAATATGTGCCGTCACGTTTTCATTTCTAAAACAAATAACTTTGAGCCTTTTCATTTTCCTGGATAATCAGCTTTGTTTAAACAAGGCAATTTGGTTTTTCAAACAGATTTAATACTGATTAAACACAGATTCTGTGGTTAAAAAGGGGCTTCTCACACCAAATGATGAGTTCACACAGAATTCCATGTCAGAGGGGTTTAAGGGACTGGGATTCTTTGTTTCTTGCTTCACTGGCCATGAACCTTCCAGCTGATCCCTCCTCTGTCCCCAAACACAATCCTGCACTGGCTGCATTCCCTGTGGTGCAGTCCCCATTCCCAGGAATGTTCAAAAAACGTGTGGATGTGGCACTTGGAGGACGTGGTTTAACAGTGCTGCTGGAGTGACCTTGATGATCTTACAGGTCTTTTCCAACCTTAATTCCCTGATTCTGTGATTTTATCTAATGTTAATGAGGAGCTCAGATCCAGCTTGACACTCGTATTCCAAATTAGAGCTGGAGATGAACATGATTAAAGGAAGGAATTCTTGGCTGTGAAGGTGGGGAGGCCCTGGCACAGGCTGCCCCATCCCTGGAAGTGTCCAAGGCCAGGTTGGAGCAACCTGGGATAGCGGAAGGTGTCCCTGCCCAGGGAAGTGGAACCAAACAATCTTTAAGGTCCCTGCCAAGCCAAACCATTCCATGATTTCTACAGAAGTGTTTCTAACCTGTGACCACTCAGTCCCTGAGGTTTGAATCCTCCCACTCACCTCCTGGACGGGGCCGTTGCCTTTCCCTTGGGCACCGAGATCCCTCCGACGGCCGTCCTGGCTTTCAGGCTGGAATTCTTGGCCACGGTGACCATGGGGGTGGTTCTGGAAGTGCAGCTGCTGCTGGGAGAGCCCGTGTGAAGGGAAGGGGCCTGTGGCTTTCGGACTGCAGAGCCAGGAGCTGTGTAGCTGCAGGGTTTCACTGCCTGCCTGGTGGACAGCAGGGAGTTGGTTCCTGAGCCTGCCTTCACCGGCTGCCGCACCGTCAGCGGGGACTGCCCGGCTCCCGAGGAATACCTGAGCTTACTGGGATTCACACCTAGGGAATACAGCAGGAATGACCCACTTAGCCAACACCTGAGGTTGGATAGAGAGAGGAAAGGGAAGGAAGGGCAGCGGGGGGGGTGGCACTGACCTGCTGACCGCTGCTGAGTCCTGGGAATTCGACTGCTTGGCACTTGCAGGTCGGACTCCAGGCTCCGACTGCTCCTGACGGAGTCGAGGGCGCGCAGGCTGGTCCTGGCCAGGTTGGGCATGCTGTGCCTCAGCTCCTCTGGAAGCAAAGCACAGGCTCTTGGCTGCTGCTGCTGCTGCCCCTGGGCATGAGCAGGGCATTGGCTCGCCCTTAACAGCACAGGAGTGGGTATCTAGTTCTTGGCTTCCAGTAAATAACAGGGCTTTGGAAATCACAGGCTGGAAGAGACCTTGGAGATCATCCAGTCTTGCCATCAACCCAGCACTACCATAATCACCCCTAAACTGTGTCCCCAAGGGCCACATCCAGACATTCTCAATGACTCCACCACCTCCCTGGGCAACCCATTCCAAGGCCTGACCACTCTGTCAGTGAGACAATTGTTCCTAATCTCTGATCTGAACCTCCCCTGGCACAACTTGGGGCTGTTTCCTCTCATCCTTTCACTTGGGACCTGGCAAGAGCTTGACCCCCACCTGTGTCCCTGCACTGTCAGCGAGTTGTGGAGACTGAGAATGTCCCCCCTGAGCCTCCTTGTCTCCAGACTAAACTGTTCCAGCTCCCTCAGCTGCTCCTCAGCAGACTTGTGCTCCAGACCTTTCCCAGCTCTGTTCCCTTCTCTGGACACTCTCCAGTGCCCCAGTGTCTGTATTGGAGTGAGAAGCCCAGAACTGGACACTGGACTCGAGGTAGGACCTCCCCAGTTCCCAGCACTGGGGGACAATCCATTCCCTGCTTCTCCTGCCACACTATCCTCGGTACAAGCCCAGTTGCCACAACCTCTCCCAGCTGGGCACACACTGGCTCATACCCACCTGGCTGCCAAGCAGCATCCCCACACCCCCAGGCTGGAGCAGTGTGGGGACACGTGTGTCCCAGAGGGCTCACAGGTGTGTCCCAGAGGGCTCACAGGTGTGTCCCAGAGGGCTCACCTTCACTGTTGGTGTACTTGAGGCGCTCCTGCACGGAGCCCTGCACGGCCCTGCGCGGGGCCCGCAGCCGGGACGCGGAGCACCGCCCGTAATCCACGCTGGAGGAGGGGGACTGGCAGCGGGGGGAGCTCAGAGGGGACGGGGAATATCTGTGGGTGCTGCGGTAGGACAGGGAACAGTCACAGTCCTCCTCGTCCTCCAGGCTGTAGGTGTCGAACTCCTGGTCGCTGTAGGTGCCGCGGCGCAGGGAGTGCAGGGACGCGCTGGAGCTGCGGCGGGACACGGAGGCGGAGCTGGAGGCGCAGTCCTGACGGAGGCCTGGAGACACGGGAATGCAGTCAGAGCCAGCACGTGGAAAAGGAGGAATTCCCTCCCTGCCTGCAACCTTAGAGAGTGTCCAAAGGAGGGAGGGAAGGTGGGGAAGGGTGTGAGGAGCAGCTGAGGGCACTGGGTGTGTTCAGCTGGAGGAGCCTGAGGGGAGACCTCATTGCAGGGACAACTCCCTGGGCAGGGGCAGGGACTGAGCTCTGCTCTGGGGGAACAGGATCCCAGGGAATGGCTGGAGTTGTGTCAGGGCAGGGGGAGGTTGGAGCTCAGCACCAGGTGGTTCTTTGCCCACAGGGTGGGTGGGCACTGCCCAGGCTCCCCAGGGCAGTGGGCACAGCCCCAAGGCTGCCAGAGCTCCAGGAGGGCTGGGATGGTCCTCTGGGCACAGGGGGGACTCTTGGGGATGGGGCTGTGCAGGGCTGAGGGTTGGACTCCAGGATCCCTGGGGGTCCTTCCAGCTCAGCACATCCTGGGATTCTTTGATAGTGATTCTTTCAGCTTGAAGGAGGGTCAGGTTAACAACTGTCCTCAGTGCAGAACTCGTGGCACCTGGAATGCACAAAGTGCCCCTTGTCACCCACACCAGCACAGCCAGAGTTAACACTCCATGGACCTGAACTCCTCATTCCCAAACACAAACATTGGGATTGTGGACACCAGGCTCCATGAGGGTAACCAGGTATGGGAGTCTAATTTCCAGGGTGTTTTAGTTGGATTAATTCCACACCCACCAGCATTTCAAGAGGTGGGAACAAAGCCCTGGACATTGCCAAGGAAAACACACCTGCCTGGCACTGACATCTGGGTTATTTACAGCTCCTCCCTCAGCCTATGCCTTTACTCAAGTCTTCCAGCATTCTGGGGATTCAGATATTTTCTATTTCACTGGAAACTTTGGAATGTGACAGGATTTCCTTGGCTTTTTTTAAGTGATTGCAAAGCATGAAATAGCCAAATTTAGAAAGGAAAAGGCTGTTATTTGCTTTATTCACTTTAATACAACTTTTCCTCAGTTGTAAAAAAGTGATAACGAGATCTCCAGAGTTTTGCTCTCTTTGGTCTCATATCCCAATTCCCAGGTCACAGTATTTTTTTAATTTACAAAGGCACAGTACTAAATGTTCTAAAGAAAGACAGAGAACTTCATTCTCTGTTTGCTGGACATCAAATTAATGATTCACTTGCACAGAGACACAGCTCCAACCCCTTTTTGCACCTTGCTCTTCAATTAGGACCTCAGCCAAATTCCACAAGTCAACAGAAACTTCCTCAGTGATTTAATGATCCTGAAATCCCCCCACTCTGGGACACAAATATTTTAAGTTCAATTTGCAGAGCTGCCTCTGAGCACTTTACCAGAGCAAAACCTCAATTGTAAATTCAGCTCTTTAAGTTTTAATACTCTTGAACTCCTGGTTTTACTCAACACAGCAGTGAAAAGCCCGTGTGAAATAAACAGCTTGTAAAACCCTTTAGAGCTTCTGATTTCAGGCTGAGTGAGGCTCCCTGCTCAGAAAGCCAAAAATTGACAAGCAGAACATTTTGGTGGGTGATTTTTTCTCAGCTGGGTGAGTTCCCCAGTTTGCCCAAGGGAGGGGACAACCCCTGGGAGCTGCTGCTGTTCCAGCTGCCACTGCCAGGACACATTCCCTCATAAAACCTCAGGGATAACATGGGATGGAGTGTTTTTAATCTCCAGGAGCACATATTAACAGAGGGGGGGTTGGATTGCCCTGTGCTTCAGGAAGTGTCACTTGGAGGATGTTGGACAACTCCACGTTGGCACTTGGGGTGGATTTTTCAAGGGATCCCAACCCACAAAGGTTATTTTTTGGGGTGGGAAAAGGGGCAAGAGGAGAAGGCTGGGGATGCAGCTGTGACACCAAGGAGGTGGCTGTCACCTACTCTCTTCCTGAAGGCGTGCCATGACCTGGACATCCGTGAGATCCTGCAGTTTGTACCCCATGGAGATGGAATCGTCGGAGGTGCTCAGCTCGCTGTCCACCGAGGACTGGGAGCTCAGGGCCGAGTGCATGCTCAGGTAACCTTGGGGACACAGGACACGAGAGCTGTCACCCCCCCTCCCAAACAGCACAGGAGCCATCCCAGGAATCCCCCAGTGCAGCTGGGAGCGTGGGGAAGGGCTGTGGGAAGGAAGGCAGGAATTAGGAACTCGTCCGCCGTTCACCTGCAGCTTTCGGGAGCAGAGTCTCGGTGTGGGGGGAAAACTGTGGAATTCTGCCCAAAAGGTGGGAAAGGGATGAGGGGGTTTGGAGCTTAGAAACAGATTTCAAAGGTCAGTGATGTCTGTGCTTATGCTGAGGAAAGGGCAACTATTGATGTGGGAGTTCAGCAGCAAAGTTACACCAAGTGCTGCTCGGGGTGTGGGGGAACAGCCAGAGGGGAAAAAGAATCCCAGGAATAAAAGGATCTCAGGACAGAACCTCAAACATCTTTTGCTTTTGCAAAGTAGAGCTTATCCTAAATGCCATCCCATTTCCTGAGGTTTACTCATTTTTTTCCCTCTCATCATAAAGCAAAGTGTCTCTTCCAGGAAAGGACATGGCTTGTTCCTACTGCAGGTCACAACAAACAAACTGGGAGGGTTTTTCCACAAGGAAAGTTGTTCTTTTTGAAGAAGAAGAATAATAAAACTATCATGATAATCATCATGAAGTGCAAATTTTTAGTGCTTTTTAAGTCAAGGAAGTCAGTATTTCCCTTGGCTGAAACAGGGAGAGGACAAGTTCTGAACTTTGGGTCACTTGTCCTTCAGTTGTGGGAGGGTTGGGAGCAGCCCCATCCACAGAAATTTGGGATCACCACTGGTTCTCCTCATCCCTGGCAACTGGAATGGCTGTTGCTGCAGGAAGGCTGAGAATCCTGGCAATTCTTTGCCAGCTTTGAGCATGGAATGCTGAGCACACCTCCATCTCCTCCCCCATTTCACAGCTTCCACACTGCCTTGGATGAAAAGAAATCCAACAAACCAGAAAAAATCTGGAAAGACAAAGATTAGTGGATGTAAAACCTCTCCCTGGCACAAATCACACAAAACCCCTCCAGCACAGTCCATGGAACTTCAGAGCTTTTTTAGGAGAGGGGACATCACCACTTGTAACTCCAGGACAAGGTTGCAATGAGGATTGTAAAGGTTTGGAGCCCCAGGAAGCAAAATTCAAACACAATCTGCCCGAGATGAGACAAAACCAGAGCACTTGGCTTCTCTTCCAACCTAAGGAATAAATCCTGCTCAAGCAGGGACTGAAATAATCACTTCCATCAAATCAGGAAGCAGAGACAAACCAGGAATAAAGCCAGGCTGCCAAGGCAGGTGTCATTCCCCACTGGCTTTTCCTTCAGTTTTCCTGCCATGTTCCCAGAAGGATTGAAGGCAGTGCCTCTCCTCAGTAATGGTGTTAAAATAAACCATTTCCCAACAAAACATCCAAAGCCCATCTCTGAGCAGCCCTTTCCAACTGTGGGCAATTCCAGTCAGGCAGGAAAAGGCAGGAGGTTCCCAGTATTATTCCTTCATGTGGAAAACACAGGTTTGAAGTTCAGGGCTAAAATAAATTTCTATGAGCTTTTTAAAAGGCAAAATTCCCAATTCAACTCGGGATGTTTAATTTAGTTGTTGCATTTCTAATCAAAAACAGCCAAGGAAGGCATAAAAATCCCATTTTTTCCATCAGTAAAACCGAAGTGATGATGTTTTTCCTTGGAAAAACCACACCTGGAGTTTGTCAGTGGGGTTTGTTTTGTTTTGAAGGGAAGTTACTGTTAAACATTTTCCATTTGAGTGTTTGCCTTAGAAAGAAAATTAGATCGGTTGATGAATCAATTAATTAATTAATTAACCAATTAGATTAGTCAGGTTGACAGAGAACTTGAAACTTGTGTTAACTTTTCCAGAAGTCCCAAGGAAGAGCCACCTGAGGGATGAAGTGAAGCCTCATTATACCCTGGATGTGCCTCTCCACTGAAACCTCAGCTCCAGAAGCTCCTATAAAAACCAAGGAATTGGCTCCAAGGTGTTTCCCAGCTTCCCAAACTTCCTGTGTGCATCCTTTTGTTTGCAAAACAGAGATAAAAATGTTCATTTCTATTGACAGCACATCTCAAAAGCAAACCTGCACCTGCAAAAACATCCCCCAGGCAATTCCTTTTTTTTTCTTTAAAAAGGGAAAAAAAAAAAAGGTTCATTTAACAGCAAGTTCCAAAGCAGAGAGTGTTAAACATGCTTTGTTTTGAACCATGCAAAGTAGGATTTAGCCACACAAACCAAATAAATAAGGAAGATTCCTTTGAGAATAAAGCCAGTTGTGCCAGGAAACAGCAGGAAGTGCCCCAAGGATAACAAATGGAATTATCACACCTCCAAACCCACAGGAATTGTGGCTCTGAGGTGGGAAATCTTCTTCCACACACAATGAAAGCTGAAGGATTGTTTTATTTTAGCTGCCCCTCAGCCAACTGAAGGGTTTGCCCTGGAGACTTTTAACTTTCTGTGACCTGCATTAACCAAAATTTCCCCAAAGAAACTGCCCCAAACTCTGAAGGCAGAAAACTGACCCCGAGGAACTTGCCAAGAGCAAGATTTTCTTGGCTCCAACAGCTTCTATTTTAACCCCCTTAAAACCAGTCCAATTCCAAAATACAGAGAGAAAAACTTATCCAACCCCAAAGAAGAAACAACTTCCAGACATTTCAAACACAAGGAGGTTTTTTCCCCCAACAGAACAGATAAAACTTGGGGGGGGAGTGAGCGAGCAAAGGAAAAGCAGGAACCCCCTGGGTGCCAAGGTGAGTTTTCCCTTTGCCAATGGAAATTCCTCCTTGGATTTGAAGCATTCCAAGCCCTCTGCCATGCCATACCTGAGCTGCCACAGGTTAGTAGTGCTTTGTTAGTCGATTTGAGGTGCCCAGGAGAGTTTAGTGCATTGCTACAGGAGCCTGGCTCTGAATTCAAGTTATGGGCGCTGGGAGATGCCAGGGGGCTGCAATACAGGTTTTTCCATCTACTGGCTAGAAGGGAAAATACAAAACAAAAAGCCAGAAAAGTCAGCAAATTGCTTTAGAAACAAAGAGCAAGATAAAGAACAAGATACAGAGGTAGCAAACAAGGTTAAATGTTGCTTTGTTTGGTTTGTGCCTGCAGGAATTACTGAGAAAGTTGGATTTAAAAAAAAAATAGATGTATTTATTTCAGAAAGTTCCAGTGGTTGTTTCCATCATTTTACAGCCCACCTTCATTTTAAAGGGTTCATTTTTTATGTTTACATGTATTTTAGTCTGAATTTTGAGGATGGAATCAAGACAGCATTAAATCATCCAAACTGTGCCTTTGGGTTAAAGGAGAGCAAATCAAGATGAAAAACAACTTGAATTCAATTTATTCAGCACTCACACACACTCACATGTTCAGGAAACAAGCAAAATAAGCCAGGTAGCAAAATTTAGTGCACCCAGTTCCTGCTGGAGGTGGAAAGAGCAGCTACAACACTGAGGAAATTCCTCTGGATATCCCTGGATACATCCAAGGAGCTGCTGAATTGCCCACAGAACTCAATTTTCCCTATTGAGAGAGTATCAGCTCAGAAAATAATGAAGATTCACTGCATAAATAAGTTTTCTTTGTCATTTCTCCCACAAATACCAGAAGTGACAGGGAACAACTGAAAGCCTGAAACATTTCACTGATCAAATGGGGTTTCATTCAGATTTTTCAGTGCAGGTGGTTTATAAAAGCAAAGGAAGTTTGTTTTCAAACTACACTCAGTTATCTCCAATCAGGAATTCCAAGGTTAAACTCCAAAGAAACCAAACACTGTCAGCAGGAAAAAAAACCCCAAACCACCCAAATTCAGTGACCTCAGGCTTGAAATCACTGAGTCAAATTAGTGGTTAAAGTGAAATCTGAATTATTGTAATTCCATGGAGACAAAGGCAGCCCAGATCAAACCTCACACCAAGCTGGGAGTTGTATTTCCAGAACATCCCTGAACTTCCATATGGAAACTCCCAGCCCCTGAGTGTCCTGGCTCTGAGGATTTCAGCCCATTTTGCCCCCAGGCCTGGAGCACATTTGCAAGGACAAAGGCAGGATATCCAGAGCTGCATTCCAGGCACAAACAGAATAAACTCATTTTTGTCCTGAACAAAACCCTGCATCATTTCCAACACTATGGGATTGATCCTTCCATCCTCTGGGAAACCACCACAAACCCAGAACACTGACTGTGAGGATGGGATGTCACTGCTCAACAGAACATTCCATGTTTCCATCTCAGGCACATGGAATAAGGATATTCCCTCAGGATTGAGTGACAGAGCCAGAAGCCCCCTTTGAAGTGCTTTTAGGGACTGATAAAACTGGAATAAAAACTTAAGTTTCCAAGTGACACAATTTTTTCAAGTTTAATTTAATGATTTCTTTGCATCAAATCTATATTATTATAGAATATAATTGATATTATTATAAATACTAACATATATTATTTAATATTTCATTATTCTAAGCTTTGAGCATCAGCCAACTGTTTTACCCAGGTAAGACACAGGAGGAACAATCCCCCTCAGAACCACCCAACACCACTTTTATAGGACTTTTTACATTAAAAAACCCTGCAATAAGAATTCCCTACAATCCCTCCCCCATTCCCCAAACCCACATTTTTCCTCCACATCTTTTTTCCCACCAAAACCATTGAAATCCTCCCAAATTTAAAGTTCAAGACCCTGCAAACACTGAGCTGCATTTGCCTGCTGTGACTGGGAGCACATCCAAACCCATTCCCAGCGACATTCCCAGCTCCATACCTTGATCCAGCCTGTTGATGAGGGTCCTGCAGGCTGCCTCGATCTCAGGACTGGGATTATCCAGCACCTGCCTGCACCATTTCAGAGGAGAGGCTGTTTTCTCCTCTGCAGATTTCCTTGGAGACACGTAGAGCCTTTGGATTCAAAGGAGAAAAACCGCCCGTTAATTCCAAGGATTTACTCCGTTATTCCCAACCAAGAGTCATCCAAATGAAAACAATTCAGCTTTAAAATGTACATTATGGCTCAGGATTTCCTACCACAGTAAAATCCAAAGGTTTGGCAGAGAAATTCCACAGCTCCTGCAAGACAGGGGTGTTCCAGTACTACTGGAATTTGAGTTGTTGGAATATTCAGCAGCACGTCCAAAAAAATCCATCTCCTGACAAAGGAGGTTCCTCCCTCTACTTCCAGGTTTGTTCAAATCCCTCTGGATATTCCAGCAGGTTTGCACTGCAGGCAGCAGCTCTGAGACACTGAGTGATCCAAAGTCCAGCCCCGGATTTCAGGGATAAAGCACTTCCCTGGAAGATTCAGAAATGCTCCACATCAGCAAGTGTGGCTGTGTGTTCTCTCCCTTTGGGAATGTGGGAATGTCAGAGAAGTTCTCCTCACACCTGAGAGTTTGTGAGCTCTGTTCCACCTCCACTGCTCTGCACTTCCAGCCTGGATTAGCCCAGACACGTTTAACCACCTCCCATTCCTGGATTATTTACCAGGAATTGTGTGTAAAGCAGCATCTTCCCCTTATTTCCAAAGCAGAAAATTCCTCTGGTCACAAAGAGCCTTTGCTATAAAACATATTTGATTTACATATCCCACTTTTGTATTTTTAAAGGCAAAAAAATCCCAACAAAAAGCAGCTCCCTGTACTTTAACTTTTTTAATATTCAGCAACACATTAAAAAACAAATAAATCCTGTGTCCAAAGTTTTTTAATCCTTGCACATCCCTTAGAGGTGCAAGAGCAGGGAAAACCCAACCTGGATCTGGAACTAGGTGGTTCCAGATCAAAATCCCAGCCCAAATCCTTGTGAAATTCTTGGATTTGAGTCTGGCTCTGAGGAGCTGCTGGCACAGCCTTCAGAAAGCCCAGCTGATCCCTGTGCTCCTGGAAAATTCCCACCAATAGGCATCAGGAGTTCCACAATCACACAAGTGCTGGCTGTGCCAGCACCTCCTTCCTCTCCTGGTATTCCCACACCTGGATTCCCAGTGTTCCCAAGAGCTCAGGTCACACTGCTGTATCCATGTATCCATAACATTTCACCTTCAGCTGCCCAAAAGCCAGGATTTAAGCAAAAGATGACCATGAGGATGCTGTTAAGATTCCCAGGAATGTCTCCATGTGTTTCAGCTCCCTCCTGCTCTGTCTCCCAGCAGGGAATTCTGAGCCTCCTGCTTTCTGCTCCAGCCACTCACTTCTCATATCTAGCCCACAAAACACTCATTTCCACAGCAAAACTAACAGGAATCATCAGGAATGTCAGTGATTATCCCATTCATTTCTGAAATCCTCATGTGGGACTCTCAGTTGTGAGTTGCCCCAAACAGCAATGTTTGAGTAAGAACATAAAAACTGGGATATTTCAAATATTGTAGAGGCATCAAAATGTCTGTCTGATCCATTGCCCTGTCCCTTGTCCTGCATCCAGGTATGGGAAGTATGGAAAAAGTCAATCCAAAAGCTCTACTGATGTCCTGGACTGCCAGGAGTTTGGGGCTATTTTGGAGCAGCTCCCAAAATCCCTATTTTTTGCCTCCTGACACCCACTCAGGACTTTACAGCCTTAACAACACACCTACCCCTGGCAGAGCCATCTTTTCCAGGGAATCAACATTTCCCACAGCAGCTTTTCCATGCCAAGCTTTACATAAAGTCACAGGCAAATTAAGAAAACAAAAATCCCAAAGATAATTTGCTGTTGACAAAATAAACTCTGAGAAACACGAACACAAATATTCCTGAATCTCCAGTGGAGATTTCAGGAAAGACCCCTTCTGCATGGATAAATGAGCATCAGATCCAAGAAAAGAGAGGAAGCAAAGACTTCCCTGTCTCTGGATTTCTTTTCCAGTTCAGCCACAAAAGGAGCAGTAAAAGCAGCAAATTAAAAAGAGGCCAAAAGGCTCCTCAGGGCAGCTCAGATTGTTCTGCTGCTTCCCAGCTCCTTCCAGGAGCTGAGGATGGAGACCCTTGTTTCATTCCCACAAGAATTCCCTGCAGAACCCTCCTGTGTGCCAGAGGATTCCCATTTTCCAGCTGACAAGTCTATTGCCAAGAGCTGTTTCACTCACAATTCCCCCAACTCAATTCACACCATTTTTTCAGGGCACTGACAAGTATAAATCCAGAGGAATTGTGCTTGGATCCCAAACATCAGGTTCACTATTTCCCTTTTTCAGGAGCTTTGGGATGGATTCAACCCCTCCCAGCACAGTGACACCCCAAAATGTGATGAGCTAAAACCTCTTTGCTGTGTTTAAAAACACACAGAATTGGATTTCTGAGGCTTTCAGCCTCCAAGGCTGTTGGATTTGTCAGGATAACTGAATCCCAGAAAATCTGAATCCCAGAAAATCTGAATCCCAGCCTAAGCCTGTGGCTTAACTAAGCCCTGAGCAGTGACTAAGCTTGACTTTGCACTTTGTTCTGAGGACTCAGCAGTTTGTGGGAAGCACATTCTGTTTAAATGGCTTTAATCCCATTTTCTCTCGTTATTTACCTTACAACCCCTCACACAAAAAGCACCAACATTTGGGCAAATAGTCCCAGGGTTTTACTGCCTAAATTATCCAAAATGAATGGGATTTTCTTCAGCTTGTGATAGGAAATTTTATCTAAAGTATCTTTAGCTTCTGCTTGATGATGTTTGGGGTTTATTTTCCTATACAAAGTACTTTACAACAACAAATTGGAGTTGTGCCACAACGTGAGATTTTTCCTCACTCAAAAATAATTCATGGGACTCTCTGCACTTTATTCTCACACAACCCAATGTCCTGAAAGCAAAGAACCTTCCAGAGGCACTTTTTTCCCTTTTGGAATCAGCAGCACAGGAGGATCAGAGCAGTTCTCAGAGTACAAGGCACTGAGAATTTCAGCTCCTAATCAGGCAGAAGATTTGCACCAGAAATCCCTAAATGAGCAGAGGAGAAGCCAGGCTGCAGAAAGTTCTAGAAGCAGCACATTAGCAAATGAAAGTGAGCAGAAAATGCAGCTCATTTCCAAAGGCTTGGTTTATTATCCATCTTGCACAGCACTTGGCAGCAGGAGCTGCAGCAGCTCCAAAAATGGCATTTTAAACCTTTGGGTTACACACAGTGCAAGGACACAGACCTGAGGCAGCCAAATGTGTTTAGAATAATTCATAATCCCCCCTAAAGTACTAAAAGGCACCTAAATTCCTGTAGAAAGCATGTATTTCAAACAGGTAACACATTCATTTTCCTTTCCTTTACAAATTCAGATTTATTGCTAAATATTTCCTAAATATTAGGATAGAAATATCAATACTTTCTAATCTCAAATCTAAACACACTTGCTGAACAGAAATGCCAACACAGAAAAGAGTGGTGGAAAGTCACAGTGAAACAATCCTGTCCAAGTCCTGAATGATAGAAAAAAGGAAAAAATGAGGAAAACCCTGTGGAGAACATTCCACACAAAAACATTCTGCCATTGGCCCAAGCAGAGGTTGGAGCCTTTATTCCCAATGTTTCACTCACAATTAGAGAGGGAAAAATACTGTGAAGACACTTTCTTGTGTGTGTGTAGGGACAAATCCCCCCAAACCAAGCACTAAGGATCACATTAATGGAACCTCTGCCCTGTCCCAGGAGGATCAAAAGGCACCTTGGGAGACAATTCCAGAGCTGTGCTGGATGTGGGATAAAGGCACCTTGGGAGACAATTCCAGAGCTGTGCTGAGAGTGGGATAAAGGCACCTTGGGAGACAATTCCAGAGCTGTGCTGGATGTGGCATAAAGGAACCTTGGGAGACAATTCCAGAGCTGTGCTGAGAGTGGGATAAAGGCACCTTGGGAGACAATTCCAGAGCTGTGCTGGGGGTGGGATAAAGGCACCTTGGGAGACAATTCCAGAGCTGTGCTGGATGTGGGATAAAGGCACCTTGGGAGGACAATTCCAGAGCTGTGCTGTGATGCAGAGCAGCATCTGTAGCCCCACATGAAGAGGCTTTTCTCCACATTTTTGGCACCATAACTGAGCCACTTCCCTGTTTTCCACCCCATGTCACATGGGCAGGGAGGTTTTCCCTTTTTTAGGTAACTCTGGCAGGAAGGTGAGTGCTGGGAATGTTCCCACAAAGCTGCACAGAGGGTTTGGAAGGAGCTCATGCATCCAGAGGGTGTCCCAAAATGTTGGCCTAAAATGACCAGTCTGGGACTAATTGCTGCTTCTAAGTCATGTCCAACTTGTCACCAGGAAAGATGGCGGGGAAATATGGCATGGCCCTGGAAGGGCACAAATCCATGGAGCAGAGAGTGAAAGTTCTCCCCAAAGTACAGCACAAGGTGGGAGAATTTCTGGATTTTTTGGTGGAACTTCTCCAGAATTTCTTCCCCTCTCTCTGGTGGCAGCCAACAGCAATGATCTCCTCCAGCAAGGCTCCAAACACACATTCCCAGGAAAATCCAGCAATTTATCAGAGCAAAGCATGCTCCTTCTCCCTACAAATTCAGGGGTATCCAACCTGCTGTGCTGGACATGGATTCAAGCAGGAGACAACAAACCACTGAGGGAAAGGCAGGTTTTTGGGAATGTGCAAGGCATGGATGTAGGAGCAACACAGGGATTCCCCTGAGTGACAGGGATTCCTTGTCCTCCTCATCCCACAAAAAGCAGGCTCACACTGAGCTCAGCACACCTGTACACTCACATACACACCCCTAAGACTGGACATTCTCTTCCAAAAGGAAGCCTGGAATTCCAAAGGGTTTGTTCCAGGGATTCCTGGGATTGTTGTGGTGTATTTTGGGGTGGTTTTTTTAAAAAGCAGAACACACATCAAAGCTCCTCTGAAGGCCTGTGTTAAAGCACTGGAAGTTTCAGCACTGGGATCAGGTTGTTAAGCAACACACACAATCCTTGTTCCCTCCAGCAAGGAGAAATCCTGGAGGTGTTCAAGGGGAGGGAGAAACAGAGTTTGGTTCTCATCCCAATGGGAATGGAGGCAAAAACAGGCTAATCCAGTAGAAAGGAGGAAAAAAATAAGGTTTTCACTTTTGCTATTTCCTGATCTTTCGTTTATTAACACGTTAATAAGGACATTTTAGAGTCCAGAGGGGACTGGAATTTGAATCATTTCATTGTAACTCCAAGTCCAAATTCTCTCTCCCAGGTCTCAGCAGGAAAAATGTCATCACTTGGACAGAGGGGATTGAGGGCAGAGCTCCCCAGGAATGGCTGGAGTTGTGTTAGGTTGGATCTCAGGAAAAGGTTGTTCTTTCTCCAGAGGGTGGTTGGACACTGACCAGGCTCCCCAAGGAATGGGCACTTCCAAAGGCTGCCAGAGCTCAAAGAGGATTTTTGGATGATCCTCTGGGATTTTGAGGTGACTCTGCAGGGCCAAGAGTTGGACTCAATGATCCTTGAGGGTCCCTTCCAACTCAGGAAATTCTGGGATTCTCTGAACTGGCAAAACACCACCCAACTAAACCCCCCCAAAACATGGGAATGCACAACAAACAGCTGGACACAAATCCCTGCAGGAAAACCAACCAACTGAACACACACAAAATTCCTGGGCACAGGGAACACCCGGGAATGGCAAACACTCAGGAACACAAACAAGGCAATGCTTTTGGAAGCATATCCTGGTTTTTCCCTGGATACCAGGGAACTGGGATAGCAGCTGAGGAGCTGCCCTGCACTGGAGTCCCACTGAACTGAGAGCACAGAAAGCCCAGTTCCATGGGATTGGGGCTCCAGGACATTTACAAGTTTGAGCAGCTATTTGAGAGAGTGAGCTGAGGAAGGAGTCAGGGCACAGGGCACAGTTCCAGGGGCTGGGAACAGGGCACAGTTCCAGGGGCTGGGAACAGGGCACAGCCTCGGGTTTCACACCACCTCACTCACTCCAGTGATGCTTCTAAACACAAAGCCTCACATTTGCTGAAGCTGCACAGAAATGTCTGCAAGTTCCATCCAAAGAACCCAAATCATTCCAAAATAGTGCAGGGATTGAGGCTGCCCACCCCATCCATCCCCTGGGGAAATGGATTTTGCTGTTCCCAATCCAGCTTAATGAGCAAAAATCCACTTTTTTCAGTTTCCAGCCTACAGGGCAAAAGCACAAAACCACAACACAAGTTACCTTAGAGCTGGGACCTGTTTTTAAAACTACAATGAGGAAGTTATAAGAGATAAAGGTTCTCTTTTTAAAAGTTTCCCACTCCCCAGCCCCTATTTTAAACACTTCCTTACTTTAAAAGAATACAAAAATTAATTCTTTTTGTTCTGTAAGGGATAAAGCATCACCTCTCAGGATGATATCAAAGAACCCATCAACAAAAAGGACTGGGCTGTAACAATTTATCAATTCAGTGACAAAATTATAAAGTATCCAACTACACATGATATGTATCAATAGCAGCTACAGGTTTTTTCCTTGTGCATAAAGTGAAATAAAAAGGATTACAAACAGAACAGAGTCAGCTACTCCCTTTGACTGCTCCACTTCCAGCCAGGCAGGATAAATTCCCTCAATCAGCAAAGCCACCTTATTAGAGCTGATCCCAAATCCACAGAGCACTAAGGGGGTTTTGGTGTGGGTTTTTTGGTTTATTCCTTCCCCACTTGCAGAAGAAGCTCTAGAACAAAAAGCCAAAAAGCAGCTGCTTGTTTGACCAGAGGAAAAGGGAACAGATGGAAGCAATGCAGCACAACCAAAGGGAATTCCTGGCAGCAGCACTGGCACAAGTGCTCTGTGCCACCACTGTTACCAGCTCCTGGGGCACCTCTTCTCACATCTCACCCTATTCCAGCCAAATCTGGCAAAATCCAGAGGAAACACAAAAATCCTGCAAGGTCTGGAGTGAAAAGTAGCTGGGAAAGAAGGAGGGAAGGTTAAAGAAGGGAGTTCCTGGGCACTTCCTGATTGCACTGGACAGAATTCCCTGCCTGGGTAAATCCCACACTGGCAGAGTTTGAAGGATCTTTCCTGTCACAGGCTCTGTAAACATGAAAATAAACCTGGTTGCTCCCATTAACATGCAAATGATAAAGCCAGTCTTCCAAATTCCACTTGTTAAATGGATATATTCCTTATTTGTTTATAAGGAATCTGCTCAAAATGCTGCTGGAGTTTCAGGGACCAAGTCAAAACCAATATTTGGGTTTTAAAAGTCACCTGTTTTAAATATAAGCTTGAATTTAGTCCATTAAGACAAGCTCTACCTTTAGTTTAACAGCTAATGAAGGTTTAGGGCTGTCCTTGCTGCCACACTAACCTGGCTACACCAATCTGAAACCCAATTTCCAGAGCCCTGAGGCTCCAAAGTCTTAAAAATTAAGAAAATGGAGAAAAATGCTGCTCCTCCTGAGGAAATTCAGGTGAAATCCCAAGTCACAGCTATGGCACGAGGTGGAATTAGCCTTCAACTTTGTATTTCCCTTGCCCTTGCCAAGGTAGTGAATGTGCTGATTTATAAAACAAGTTCTAAACAAAGCTGCTGGTGGAGGGGGGAGTCCCAGAGTGGGGTCAGTTAAGGATTACATCACTGATCTGTCTCACTTCATGTCTCTGAACAAAAGGGATGCTGAACTGCAAAGAAACAGCAGTCAGGAAATGGAAATGGTTTGTCTTCTCAGGTACCAGCAAAAGCCACGAGTTCCAGGTGGTTTAGGGATTCTTATTTACAAAATTCTCATTTAAATAGGGTATTTGTCAGTTCTGTGCAAGGTTTAAAAGGTCCATCATTCATTTGCATGAAATATATATAATTAAACTCAGAGAGAAAGGAGGCTACAGCAGTGTCAGGAAGAAAGAGGGAAAGACAAGTCCTAGAATCAAACTGATTTTTTAGAAATCCATCCTGGTGCAACGGATATAAAAATAAGAACAGTCATTAAAAAGAATTGCATTCCTGCTGCTAAAAATCAAAGCCCTGCATGGAAATCACTTTATGCCCTTAAAAACAACTACACACCAAACACACAACTCCCCTCCCAGGAGTTCCCTCTCCCACCAAAACCTGGAGACACCTACCAGCAATCCTCCTCTTCCGGGCAGTTTTCCAGTTCTAACACTTTCACCTCATCCAGATCCGCGTTATTGGAGAGACTTTCCAGCTCTCCACACTTTTCCCTGGGCTCCTGTTCATGGATCCCTGCTATGACCACCAGCTCCGAGCTGGCACTTGTATCCACACCTGAGGAATATTTCCCATCCTCAGGAGAACCCTCCTCCTCAGGGGCTCTGAGGCAGCTGTGCTGCATTTGGGAATCCACAGCCCTTTGGAAGCAGTTGTCCTCTCCTTCCTCCTTCCTCCTGCTGTGGAACTGGCTGTGCAGATCCGCCATAATTTGCAATTCCTGCTTGTCGCTGATGGCGTTGATGCTGTTGTTGAGCTCCATCCCGTTGAGCCCGGGATTATCCACACCGGCCACGTTTGTCCCGAGCATATTCCTGCTGCTTTTGCTTCTGGGATGCTGGTTTTCCAGCTCCAGCCTCCTCACCAGCTCCCGGAGCTTCCGTACCTCCGCCAGCTCCGGGCCCACCTCCTGCGGCCCCGGCTCCGTGCCAGGCCCCATGGCAGGGTGCTGGGCTGGCTCCAGAGCGGGATCCTGCTGGATCACCGGGGCGTTCCCGGGCACCACCATCATCCACGAGGCCCTGCAAGGCATGGAAAAGGTGTCAAAGCTCCGCCATGGAATCAGCCATCCACAATCCCGGTTTTTCTAAGGATGGGTTAATGGCACCGCGCCAGGAGGTGACAATTCCATCGATATCCTCGCTTGGAAGCCCATAAATCCCTGGCTTTGGACATTTGGATGGGCACCTGTTGTGCTAGAAATGAGGTGATAGAAAAGGAAGCTGATTTAATTGGTTGGTTTCCATGTGTTTACCAACAAAATCCATGAGAAAAGCAGGAAACTTCACTAACGAGGTGCTGACGTCGTTAAGAAAATGGTAAAAACATCCTTTGTTTGATCCCAGGTTTATCCTGGAAAAGCAGAAAAAACTTGGAAGCATTTCTGGATGACTTTACACCAAGGTAAGGACAGGAACTGCAGTTACTGTGGTACATGAGAATAAGAATAAATAATGTCTTTACTGGCATATTTTGCTGTTACAAGTGAAAAGAGAGAGGTGCAAACACAGCAAAACCCCCCAAAAATATATATATCCCACCAGAATATTAGATATTCCACTAAATTCCATAAAATGAAGCCATCCCTTTGCTTTTCCTTAATTGAGGAAGGAAGAGTGTGCAGCTCACTCAGGCAGCTTTGAACTGCACAAGATGTTCAGGCTTCCCAAAAAACACAAAGTGCATCTGACACCAGAATAATACACTGATTTTTCCCTCCACTAGTGATTCATGTGAGTTTTCAGTTCCATTGGGCACATTCATTTCCAAATTGACTCTTCATTGCAAACCCCTAATACTGAAAATCCCCTAATTAATGGCCCACAGAGCAAGTAAAATGGCTTAAAAATTAGAAATCCTCTCTTTTTTTTGCAAATAGACTGAGAGAAGAAGGAGTGAGGCAGCACAGCCAATTTTCAAAGTTTAAAAGATTTGGTGGAGGTGTTACAGCTGCAATGCAACCCTGATTTTTTGTGGCTGGGGATGTTTTTCCCCCTCTCTTTGCTGCCTGAAAATTGCTCTTATTTTGAAGGCCAAAGTGCCTGCAGGTAGAGGAAACTATGAAAATTAATGGCATACAAAGCAAGGAAGGTTAAAAATAGACACCCTCAGCATCTCCCTATTCCTTAGTCACTTCTAACAGCAGTAGCTGGGTCTGTTTCCTAAAAAACCACAGTTTTATTCTGGTTTTTTTTACCTGACCTCTCCTTGTTTAATTATTTTGATCCTCTACGTGCAAGATGAAAATTTTCAGCTTCCATGTGAATTAATAATGAGCACAAACAGCACTTATGAAGAGCTGTAAGTGAACAGAGCACACTTTACAGGCTACAAGCAGCACTGCTGAAGGCATTTTGCCCTGGGAAAAGGAAATTTAGTGTGCAGTTACCAAGCAATCCCATTCCTACTCGTGCCAGCTTCCAAAAACCTCCTACAAAACCACACCAGCACGGCATGATTTTCAAAGAGATCCAGAGGAAGGGAACAGTGTGATTTCCAAAGATATCCCAAAGCTCTGAGGATGCTCCAGTGGGGAGTTTAGGAGTTCCACTGTCCAAGCAAAACACAGGATGGGGGGAAGCAAAGAGAAGGATCACCCATAAAATCCAAAGGTGAAGAGCTCAAAAAGAAACATGAACGAGACAGAAGAGGAGATGAAAAGCATTCAGTCGTTTCCCACAAGGGTAAAAACCACCCCAATAAAGCAGCGAGGGCACGGGAGGGAAAAGACGTAAACCCGCAAAAGTTAATTTCATTGTGTAATGGGGGAAGAAACGAAACACATTTAAAAAAAAAAGAAAAAAAGGGGGGAAAAAGGCGGCAGCCGTGAGCGGGTCGGAGACAATAATTCGGAGTTTCCCGAGCAGACACATCCGGGTGTCTCATGGCGGGGAACGGTCCCCCCTCACCCCGCGGGGTCTGGGGGGTCTCATGGCCATTGGGGGC
>WEIV01027158.1:12118-37918 GCA_013390005.1 Calyptomena viridis | reverse complement strand
TGAGGGAGTAAGAAGGATATGGGGAGTGAGGGGGGAATGGGGAGGGGGAAAGGAGGTGAATGAGAGGAAGGGGGTGAGTGGGGGGGAAAGAATGAGGGAGAAAAGAGGGTGGGTGAGGAAGAAAGGGACAAGTGAGGAGAAAGGGGATGAGTCAAGGGAAATGTGAGAGGAAAAGGGATGGGTCAAAGGAAATAGGGTGAAGGGAAAAAGGATGAGTTGAAGGAAATGGGGTGGGGGCAAAAGAGGTGAGTGAGGGAGGAAAGGGAGTGAGTGGGGAGAAAAGGAGGTGAATGAGAAGGGAAAAGGGAATGAGTGAGAAGGGAAAAGAGTCTCTCCCTGTGCATGAAATCCAGGAAAATACACAAAATAAAGCTTAGCCAGCATCCCCCAAAGCTCTGGTGAGTGTAACGTCTCTTCAGGACATCAGGCAACATTAAAAACACCATCATTCCTTGGACATCCCTCTCCCAAATGTGTGTGTTGGAGCCAAACAGACCCTCTGGCACCTTTTGATAAGAAGCTCTGGATGTTTAGCAGTCACCAAGGCCAAGTGCTATGAGCAGAATCTGTTTTATTGTACCAGTTGGCCTGAACACTGAGTCCAGCCCTGACACTCAGGAAGGTTTGTCCTGGTTTTTTTGTCCTCCTGTTGTTAATTTTCAGGTGTTCTGGGAAGGTTTGGTCCATGGAGAAAACAAGATCTCCGTGGTGGGATGGGTTTGGCTCCACCTCTGCAGCACATTTCATTTATATACACATATTTATTTGGTTTCATGTGAAATAACCTGTTCATCCCCACAAGCAGCAGGATCCTGAGTGAAATAAGTTCTTTTTGTGAAAGAAAATTCCTGACCTCATGTGTCACGTAGGAGAAACGTGTGTGCAGGTGACCCTTCTCCACAAACACATGGGGATCCCAGGAAATGGGAATATTTACCTCGTTAAATAAGTTATTCCTTTTTTTTTTTGTGAGGGGTAAGTCAGTAATTCTCCAAAGTTCAGGCCAAAGCAAATTCTAAAACATTAACAGTTTTAGAATAGCTGCAGGTTCCTTTAGGGTGGTAAGGAGGAAAAATGCCATTGAATCCTTTGTGTGGATGGCATTCCTGAGCCCAGGAATGTGTGAGGAAGGGACAGACAGGATTCCCAAACCAGCAGCCCAGACCCCTCATGGGACACAGGGCTGATGGCTCAGCTCAGGGCCCACCAGCACACTGAAAATCATAGAATCCTGGAATTGTTAAGGTTGGAAAAGCCCCCTAAGACCATTAAGTCCAACCATGGACTTAAGGTGGCCAAGGCCACCACTAACCCCTGTCCCCAAGTGCCACATGTACACAGCTTTTAAACCCCACCACTGCCCTGGGCAGACTGTGATAGGGATGGATAGCCCTTTCCAAGAAAAAATAGTTCCCAATATCCAGCTTAAACATGGCACAACTTGAGGCCATTTCCCCCTTGTCCTGTCCCTTGTTCCCTGGGATCACAACCCACCCCCCTCATCTCCACCCTCCTGTCAAGGAGTTGGAGAGAATTCCAGGTCCCCCCTGAGCCTCCTTTTCTCCAGGTTGAGCTCCCTCAGCTGCTCCCAAACACTGGGGTCAGGGCTGCCTTTCCCCAGGAATTCACAGGATTCCTAATCCCCAGTGAGATTTGTGGAGAACACCAGAGTGTATTTCCCAAGCCCCCAAGGAACACACAAGTGACACAGCCCAGGAGTGTGTGACACAAGGGGAGGGACATGAGCTGAGGCTGTTTATTAGAGCTGAGGGGAGACAATTCCTCCAGGAGGGCTGAGGGGAGATGGTGCAAAACATGATGGACAAATCCTGCTCCCCGTAAGGCCACGTGCACATCAGGAACTCTGGAACCATCCAGGAACTCTGGGATCAGGGAATACATTATTTCTGCAGATCCTCTCCAAGTGTACCCATGGCACAGGCCTTTCTGCTTCAGAACTTGAATCAATCCCCCTGTGCCAGTCCTTCCCACCACTGGGAACTGGGGCTGATCCCAGTAAGGATGTGGTTTCCATAAATTCTTCCCTGTGAGGGTGGGGAGGCCCTGGCACAGGGTGCCCAGAGAAGCTGTGGCTGCCCCATCCCTGGAAGTGTCCAAGGCCAGGTTGGAGCAACCTGGGATAGTGGAAGGTGTCCCTGTCAGGGGTGGAATGAGATGAGCTTTAAGGTCCTTTTCCACCCAAACCATTTTAGGATTCTGTGGTTCTACAATTCCCGACGCTCCCCAAGAAAAACCAGTAAGTCTGGACCCTTTTATGACTTTGAAATTTTGGTATCCAGAATTCCCAACCAGTGAATTAAAAGCTTTGTGAGTGCAGCATCTGCTGAAGTTCCATGTTGTGAGTGAGGAATTGTGCTGTAAATAATTCCCAGCAAGGAGAGGCAGTGAGCAAAGCCTGCAGGAGGGGGGACACTTGGATTTGAGCTGAGCAGTGCTCCTTGTTGGAGAGGGAATGGAGATGCCCCTTCCCTGGCACATGGATCACCTGCCCTCAGAGGACCAGGTGAAGGACAGTGTTGTCTTCCCAAACTGGCAGCACCCACTGGGGAGGAGGCAGGAAGGGGAATTAAAGCCTACACATAATGAGAGTGAGTCTGCAAGTGCTCCTGGAATCCCATGGAAATCAGGCAGAAGCTATTTCTAGGCCGAATTTGGGGCTGAAAGCAGCAGAAATAGGCTTTTGCTAAGGACTAAATTCAACCCCTCCCAAGAATCCAAATTTAGGCTTCTGGTGGCCGTGTGCCAGCTCACCCAGCCCGGGCTGCAGCCTCACTGCACACACAGGACAAATAGAATCAGGGAAGGTTTGTGAGCACCTTTGGAAAAATGTGATTTTGGGGGCTGAGGATGCCTTGTGTCATTCCCACCATGTGCTCTCCGTGCAGGTGACAGCATCCCCCAGCAGGTGCTAAACTCACTCATGGCCAGGGGGCAGCGAGAGGGAAAAGAGAGGAAAGCAGGAGCAGGAATTCTGCTATCTTGGCCAGTCAGGAGCTGGGAGCTGGATTCCAATGCGTGCTGCTATGGACTTCCACAGGCTGCCTTCCCAGCTCTGCAGATCCCTGGAAGCAGATAGGGAGCAGGTGAGCACGTGGGATGTGGTGTGTGGAGGTCAGTGGAGCAGGGAGCCTCGCCAGTCACATCACATTAGGATGCACATGGAGCAGAGAGGCAGGAGCCCCTTTCCCTCCTCCTCCTCCTCCCCTCAGCACAGGAGGCCTGTACAACCCCAGTGCTGGTACCACAGCCTGTTTGTCACCCACATTCTGGCTCTAACAGGACCAGCTTGGGTGTGTTCCCATCTAATTCTTCAACCAGGTCACTGCTTCCCACAGGAAAATCCCTGCACAGATCTCTCAGGGGTGAAATGCCCTCCCTCAGGGAACTGCTGACTCCAGAAAGGGGCACTGCAAACTCACCTAGAAGAGTTTCTCGTAGCACTTGTCACAGTGGACAATGTCCCGGTGGATGAATATTTTACCCAGAAGGTCTCCCATTGCTTTGTGGCAAATTCCACACTGCCAAAGGGAAAACAAGGTGGTTGGACAGAAACCAAAGCCACACACAATAAAATCAGCAGGGAGGGGGCAGAGAAAAGGGGTGAAGGTGTGACCTTTGAGGCTGAACTTTTCTACAACAGCCAAATGTCCGGGCAGGCCTCCTCCTGTCACACCATCCCTCCTTCCCCATCCCTCTGCCTCCCAGCACTCCCCATCCCCACAGACTTTCCTTGTAAACCTTGCAAGGTTTGAGGGGCACAAAGGCCACAAAGCAGAGTCTGCCCCAGGGACAGGGACATGAGGGTGTCCTGAGGGTGCTGCCCAGAACAAAGAATCCCCCTTGTTCTAACACACATTTCTGGTTGTGCCCCCCAAAAAACTTGTGGGGGCACAACCAACCCCTGCAGCCCGAGTGGTGTTTGTCCCCATGCGATGCAAGGAGTTGGCACACACGGGATACATCACTGAGAAAGGCTGAGGGTGGAATTTGCAGTGGGATCCCCCTTCCCAGAGCACGGGGAGGGCAGGAGGGAGGGCTCACCCTGAAGCAGTACTCGTGGCAGTGGATGTTCAGGTGCTCCATGATGATCTTGGGGCAGTCTCGGATCTCTCGGCTGCAGTAGGTGCACACGTCTTCACTGGTCCTGGGCAGGACACAACAGTGGGTTCCTCTCCCACACAAGCTGGTTCCTGTGCCAGCACTGCTGCCAGAGGGTTTTACCAGCACTGCTCTCCATGAGCATCCTGTTCCCTCACATGTGTGTGACTGTGGCAAGTGACAGTCCAGAGGGACATGTGCTGTCCCAGGGTGCAGAGACCATGACAGCAGGGCAGGGGTCATGGAATCCTAAAATGGTTTGGGAGGGACCTTAAAGATCATCTCTTCCCCCCCTGCCATGGGCAGGGACACCTCCCACTATCCCAGGTTGCTCCAACCTGGCCTTGGACACTTCCAGGGATGGGGCAGCCACAGCTTCTCTGGGCACCCTGTGCCAGGGCCTCCCTACCCTCACAGGGAAGAACCTCCCTCTAAAATCTAACCTAAACCTGCTGTCTTTTAATTTGAATCCATTCCCTCTTGTCCTGTCACTTCAGGCCCTTGGAAATAGTCTCTCTCCATCTTTTTTACAGGCTCCCTCTAGGCCACAATTAGTTCCTCCCAAAAGCTTCTCTTCTCCAGGCTGAACAATCCCAATTCTCCCAGCTTTTCCTCATAGAGACACTCCATCCTTCTAACCACCTTCCTGGCCACCTCTGGACTCGAGTCACTGTATTTTCCATGGATCATTTACACTCTGTCCTGCTCTTTCACCAAACACACCCCCATACCCTGAAAAAGCAAACTCCTGAAGTCATTCCTGGTGCAGAGTCTGGGGAGCCCCCAGGGCAGCCCCGAGCTGTCCTACCTGGGCAGGGGAGCACTGGACAGGTAACTGGGGTGGCTGTAGCTGCCTCTGTCCACATCAGTCAAATCCACAAGGCTGCCATTGGAGAGGAGGGAAATGTCAGTGGTGTGTGGGAAGAGAATCTCAGCTGGAATCATTAATCCTTAAGCCAATGATTTCCAATATCCCAGTTCCTTGAGGGAAAGGGCCCCAAGGTGCCCTCCCAGCTGGTCAGCACATTTAATGACCTTCAGGGACAACTCTCCTCCTCTAAGGGACATTGGGAAAGCACTGGAGGAGGGAAGAGAGCAGGAGGAAGCAGTACCTGTCCCTTGGGTTGTTGGCTCTTCCCTGCCTCTTCCTGAGGGAGCAAGGGCTCCCCTGCCTGGGCTCTGCTGCCCACAGACCCACAGTGTGTGTCCAGCAGCTCTGGAGTCAGGACTGTGACCCAAACATATTTTCCAACATATTTTCCACTGGGAAAATCCAGCACTAGTGGCTGGACAGGCAAGCTGTGGAATCCTGCCTCCAAACCTCCTCTGGCCTCAGCAGGACCCTAGAAATAGGAATTGTTTCCACTGCCACCTGAACTCCCAAACCCTGCACTGTCATTCAGGAAAAGGCACAGAACACATCCCTAGTGTCACCCAGCTGAGTGTTCCTGGATTTCCTGGATATTTGGCTTCTCTTTGGCTGCTCACAGTGGCTTTGCTGAGCTCCAGGCCAGGCTGGAGGGGGACAGTCTGGAAGGAGCTCTCCCAGGAATGCCAGCACAGCTGAGGGAGGCATCAGGATGCTGTTCCCTGGCTGCCATTCCTGGAGGGACATGGGCCAAATCCTGCTCCTGGTCACACTGGTGCCACTCTAGAGCAGCTTCACTCAGTTACCTCTGAGCAGAACACAAAAGGCTGAAGATTTAAGCTTGAAAATTTAACTTTTTTTAAACTCACAAATAACTTTTTTGACCGAGAACCCTCAACCTCCTCATTTTCCTCACTCATTCCAGTCATTTGTTTGTGTGTTCAGGTGCCTGGTGAAGCCACACAGTGCCCAAAATTCAGCCTAAAAACCTGCAGTGTGGTGTTTCCAGACACCAACCCGCTCCAAGGGGAGCTTCCCTGTCCCCTGGCAGTGCTGGGACACGGTCCCTGCTGTCCCTGCAGGGGGATGAGATGGCACAGCGGGCTGCAGGGATCCCCACAGAGCAACACTCCCAATAATCCCTCCAGGGCTAATTAGCCCAGGAAATACAGCACACCAAGGGTCCAGCTGCTCCAGGCTTGGATCTTGGTGGGATGTGGGAGGTGGCAGAGCCACGTGCTGGGATTTGTCTCCGGACACTCCTCGTACCTTCCGTAGCGAGGGGAGGAAAAGCCGCCGGCGTTCACGTACTCCTTCACAAAGAGGATCCCTTTCCTGGGAAGCAGAACGGGAAGCATTTGCATGAGAAAAGAGAGGAGCTAACGAGAGCCAGGCAGGGACCTCGTGTGTGTGCTGGGACAGGGAACAAGGCACTGTCGTGCCGGAAGAAATCCTGGAGATGGAGCGTTGTTGCTAAATAACACCTAATACACTCCTCTAATTACCCCACCAAAACAAATCAAGTTAATTAGAAAGAATGGGATGCACAATGTAACCCTTTCATCCAGTTACGCGCTGGTTTGCGGGGATAAGGCTTTTCCAGGCTGTCAGGATTAGGAACACAATGGTTGTGCCCGTGAGCATCAAACCCGATTGGCACAGCGCTGCTTCCAGGGGCTGCTCTGCCGCTGGAATATCCCCGGGGTTTTCATCCAGGACGAACTGCTGCTCGTTTGGTTGGGGATGGTTTTGAGCCGCCTTGTGTGTTCCTCCCTCTTTACAATTCCAGTTTGAGAATTCCATGCCCCATCTGTGTGCAGCTCTGCCCTGTGCCCCCGGCTTTGCCTCTGCCATGACATGGACTAATCCAGGCTCTTTCTCCATGGTTTTCACTGCTGCCTAAAAGCTGTAATTAATCCTCTCTTCTTACACAGGCAAACTAAGCCCTGTCATGGCTCAGGAAAGAAAAGCTCCTTTTTTTTTTAATACTGAGAAAGGACACTTTCTATATTGTAGAAACACGAATCCCAGAATGGGTTGGGTTGGGGGAGACTTTAAAGCTCAGTTCCACTCCCTGCCATGGGCAGGGACACCTTCCACTATTCCAAATTGCTCCAAGCTCTGTCCAACCTGTCCTTGGACACTTCCAGGGAAGTCACAGCTTCTCTGGGCTCCAAGGTGCTGTGGAGGATTCCTGATTTTGCCACACTGGAGAGAAAAGACACAACTCACACAAAGACCTAAATCCTAAAAAAGCTGGGAAAGGGCCCAGCCCAGCTCTCATTTGGGGCTGTGACCTCCTTGGCTGTGCCACAAGTGGCTGAGAAATGTCCCATGGCCCAGATCATACAGTCATAAAATCATGGAATCCTTCATGTTGGAAAAGACCTTTGAGATCATCATGTCCAGCCATCAACCAGCACCACTAAACCACGTTCCCAAGTGCCACATCCACATGTTTTCTGAACACTTCCAAGGGATGGGGACTCCACCACTGCCCTGGGCAGCCTGTGATAGGAATGGACAACCCTTTCCAGGAAGAAATTTTCTCCAATATCGAAGTCAAACCTCCCCTGGCACAACTCGAGGGTGTTTCCATGGCCTCCCTTGGCTCCTTACCCAGCACTGCTGGAGTCAGGCTGGAACCTGGAGGTCACTGGGCTGCTGTGGGGGCTGGAGAGCTTCTCACTGGAACCAGAGAGGAGCCTGTGGGAGAGGGAAAATCTGTGAGCCACAACAGGAGAGGACCTGCCATCCCCGCTGGGAGGGCAGATGGATATTCCAGCCCTGAACTCCTTTTTCATGGAGCACACCAGCTCCTCCTGCCATGGAACAGCACTGCTTCCCTGCAGAAGGGAATGGGAAAAGTCTCATTTATAGGGCCAGGGGAGGGAAGATCAAACAAGACCTTCCAGTAAGACTGTGAGTGAGTCCCACAGCCCGAATGGGAGCAGCTCCAGGGAGAAATGGCACGGGATGTACTGCAGGAGAGGAGGAGCTGGGATGTGGTGGCCAAAGTCCAACATCACCATCCCCAGCTCAGTCATTTGAGAAGCTGCAAAAGGGGAAAGGTGGCAAAACTATGGAAAACAGCTCTGCCCTTTGGCTCAGCAATGAGACCTGGCCTGTTTTCCATGCAGGGATGAGGCTGGCTGTTCCTGGAGCCAGTCCAAGGCTATCCAGGGATCTCGTGCCTCCTCTTCACACCCACAACAGAGTCCCTGTTACAGATCCAACACTCAGCCCTACACTGGTGGATGGGCTGGCACTGCCATGAGGGACTGCAGGAAGCCCAGGATAATGGTATTCCATGCTGGATACCTCCTGCCCCTTCCAACAGCCTTGTTCTGGGAGCAGGTCAGTCATTTAACCATTGACATCACTGGATCCTGTCCCTCAACATCTCTCTTTGCTTTGAGCTGTGTTTTCCTGGAGCAAAGGCCAATTTGTGTCCAGGGAAAAGCTCTACTGTCCCTCTGTCCTGGGATCCCACACGGTGGGAAATCTCCAGAGACCACACNGTCCCTCTGTCCTGGGATCCCACATGGTGGATCCCACACAGATGGATGTATCCCAGCCCCTGTGCTAGGAATAGTTTAAGAGTAGGTCTGGAAACCATTCCTCTCTCTCTCTCAGCTCTTGCCTTTGCTTCCTGGCTTCTCTTCCACAAGTTTCCTGGAAGTTTCCCTCACAGCCACCACGATTGCCGTTTACCTGGTGCTGTTATAGTTTAAGGTGTCCACGTAGAACGGCAGCCTGTGGCTTCTCTGGGACATGGACATGGTGGGATCTCTGGGAAGGGAGTCATGGCTATGGGAAGGAAGTGGTACAGTCTCAAGCTCCTGAGAACATGAGGGATCCTCCCGTGGGATGAGGATCTTGGCTGAGTTCCCTGCTGGGCCCCAGGCTCCCCCTCAGCCCACAGCCATCACCCCACTGGCACGTGCTCACATCCAGGGAACCGGCACGAGGGGCAGGACATCCAGGAGCTGAACAAAGGCACCAGTGGGATGGTTTTGGGTGGAAAAAGTTTGGATCCACTCTGACTCACCGCTCAGCTGGAGGGGAGAACTCCCCACGGCCCCTGGCTCCGGCATATCGGCTGCTCCAATCATAAACTCTCCCTTGGGAATCCAGGGTGGATCTGGGGGGGAAGCACAAAGCCCTGAGCAGCAGGAATCCCTGGAATGGGCACACTGCACTCGGTGGGCACTACCATGACTCTGCCACTCCCAATCCCTGGCACAGCTGCCCAGGGCAGTGCTGGAGTCACATCCCTGGAAGTGCTCGGAAAACACGTGGATGTGGCACTGGAGGACAAGGTTTGGTGGTGACCATGGTGTGGTGCTGGGTTAATGATCTTAAAGGTCTTTTCCAACCAGAAAGATTCCATGATTCCCCCTTTGCTTGTTCCATGGCCAGGAGAGCAGGCTCCAAACCTGACAGCTGAGCAACAGGATATATCCAATGGATATATTCAGTATTATTTGCTTTCCCAGTGCTCACCAGACCCACCACTGCACCCCCTGCTCCAGCTGGTCCATCCTGCTGCCACTGAGGCCCTGGCACAGATTTCCCAGAGAAGCTGTGGCTGCCCCATCCCTGGAAGTGTCCAAGGCCAGGTTGGAGCAACCTGGGATAGTGGAAGGTGTCCCTGCCCATGGCAGGGGGTGGAATGGGATGGGTTCTAAGGTCCTTCCTACCAAAACCATGGAATGATTCCATGATTCTATGAAATTATGAACTGAAGAGGATCTCAAAGCTTCCAGGAGGATGTAAATCCCAAGGCCTGGAGCTCCTGCTGGTGGTGTAGGAATATCTTCCCCATATTCATATTGTTCTTTGTCCCACCTGCACAATCCTGTGACAGGACAGATTCCAGCATGATTTAATACCATTATTCCTTCAGGGAACAAAATCCTGTTCTCACCCCTTGATTGTACAACCCAGAGCAGATCTTTCCATGCCAGAAGTTTTCCCTGTCTCTGCATCTTAAACCCTTCATCCCCAAATCCTCACCTCCTGCTGCTGAACACTTGGCTGTCTGCATAGGCTGGAATCCTGTGGCTGGGAGCTGATCCCAAAAAGGGCTGGGGTTCCTGGTACAGGGTCTGTTGTGCACTGGGAACACTCTCTCTGGAGCTGAAGTCAGACCTGCTCAAGAATTAAAACCAATTTGACCATAACACCAAAGTCTTGGCTCTGAGCAGCTCCCACAAGTGTTCAGGGTTTGCCTGGATCCTGCCTCTTCCTGCAGGCAGGAAGGAGAGCCTGGGACACCACGCTGCTGATAGAAACAGAATCATGGAATCACAGGGCAGTTTGGGTTGGAAGAGACCTTTAAGTTCATCCAGTTCCACGGGCAGGGACATGTTTCACTGTCCCAGGTGGCTCCAACCTGGCCTTGGACACTTCCAGGGATGGGGCAGCCACAGCTTCTCTGCCCAACCTGTGCCAGGGCCTCACCACCCTCACAGGGAAGTTTATTCCAGTATTCCTTTGTCCAATATCATTGGATTTACCGTGTCCAGGACTTCAGCCAGGTGTGTATGAAGGAGCAGGAATGGCAAAGGATGATGGATTGAGAGCCATTGATGGCAGAAACCACGGGATATTCCCACTTTACCTGGTTGCCCCAGGGCCAGGCTCGCTGTGCCTCCAGCCTCCCGGGCTCTCCTGGTGACCATCCGTGCTGGGAATGGTTTGATCCTCATGGGCTGGAGTGATCCTGGGGGGAAGGAAAGAGCTGTTACAGCTTTGGCACCTGGGTCTGAACCTGTGCTCTGAGGGAGGAACTGCAGGACCACCACGGTTACGTGATCATGGAATCCCAGGATGGGTTGGGTTGGAAGAGAACTTTAAAGCTCATCCCATTCCACCCCCACCATGGGCAGGGACACCTCCCACTATCCCAGGTTGCTCCAACCTGGCCTTGGACACTTCCAGGGATGGGGCAGCCACAGCTTCTCTGCCCAACCTGTGCCAGGGCCTCCCCACCCTCACAGCCAGGAATTCCTTCCCAATATCCCATCTCTCCCTGTCCTCTGGCAGTGGGAAGCCATTCCCTGTGTCCTGTCCCTCAATCCCTTGTCCCAAGTCCCGCTCCAGCTCTCCTGGAGCCCCTTTAGGCTCTGGAAGGGGCTCTAAGGGCTCCCTGGATCCTTCCCTTCTCCAAGTGAACATTCCTAGCTCTCCCAGCCTGGCTCCAGAGCAGAGGGGCTCCAGCCCTTGGAGCAGCTCCATGGCCTCCTCTGGACTCCTCCAGAGCTGCAGAATTCCTGTGTGAGATCCCTGCTACGCTCTGGGGCTGTGATGGCAACGTTTCTGTTGATTCCTGAATTCACTAAGCCAAGGATTGAGTATTTGTGATGCCTTTTCCAAAGGGTATGGAAGGCACTATCCTGGTTCTCCCAGCTCCATACCTGTCCTGGTGTGGCTCAGACTCCTGTGCACGTGGAGCCTCTGGAACAGGGAAGCTGCTTCCACCAGGTCCAGAGCTGGACCTGCCAAGACAAGAGACCTTTACATTCTGCAGAAGCACCTCTGTGCACAGAATTCCTGTGGGATGTAGATGCAGCCTCAGGAAAAGTGCAATATGGGAATATGGCAGAGGGAATCGTGGAATCATTTAGATTGGAAAAGCCCTCCAAGGTCATCAAGTCCAACCATCAACCCACCACCACGTTCACCACTGATCCCTGTCCTGGAATAATCCAGAGATGTGAAAAAAACAGATGGAAAATCCAGACCCGTTAAAAATTCCCAAAGTTCATATTTGAATTCTGGGCATGTTGGGACTATTATGGGTTATCCAATTCTCCCACACCACATTTCAGGATGCCCAGGGGGTGAGATGGCCTTGTTTGGATCCCAGCCTGGAAGTGCCTCTTCCTCAGCTCCCAATCCCAACAATCCCTCCTCCAGAACCCCCTGCAGTAAATTCCCCATGTTCTCCCATCGGGAAAAGCAATCCCACAGTTTCTCTTGCCTTCCTGCAGCGAATTCCTCACTCTGCACATGGGATGACATTCCCTTGTCCACATCCCTGCTCCCATCAGAGCTGTCCTGGGACCTGGGGAGAGGAACACTCTGGTTCACACATGGATTTGAAGATGCTGCTCATTGAAACACGTGGGAAGAAGCCAAACTTGACCAAAACTCTTCAAAAATTAGGGAAATCAAAGAAAATTAGGAAAATCAAAGAAATCCACAAAGTCCTTCCATGTGGAGCTCCATCCCTGGCTGGGGAAGTTCCAAACAACACCCAGTGTTACCACAGAGCTGTCACCCCATGCCAAATTTCACTGCTTATTGGCACATGTCTCTGGAGACAGGCTCTGCTCCCAAATTTTCCTCTGGCCAGGAATTCCTGGCAGTCCAGTTTGGAGGCTCCAGCTTTGGAGGATGTTTTCTCCCAGGTTTTCATGTAAAACCTTGTTAAGAAGTTCAGGCACCAAAACGTCCTGAAGTTGCCTAAGATGAGGTTTAGGTTGGATATTAGGAAAAAATTCCTCATGGGAAGGATTGTAAAGCATTGGAACAGGCTGTCCAGGGTGGTGGTGGAGTCCCCATCCCTTGGAATTGTTCAAGAAACCTCTGGATGTGACACTTGGGGACACTTGGGTCAGTGGTGACCGTGGTGCTGGTTGGACTTGGTGATCTTGGAGGTTTTTCCCAACCAGAACAATTCCATGATTCTAGGAAAAGAGGAGCCTGGGAGCAGATTTTATGAGAGGGAAGACACACAAGGAATGACCCCCCATCCTATGGGAAAAGAGATGGAAATGATCCAATTCCTTACCCAGCCATGCCAGGCTTGTGGTCAGTGTGTTCCTGTGTCCTGGGAAGCTCCAGGTGGGAATCATGGCCAGGAGGTCCCTGTCCCTTCTCAGTGAAGCTGGTGGAGCCCAAAAACCTAAAATAGTGATCCATGATCCAGGCAGTGGAGAAAATCCATGCTGGGATGGGTGGGCAGAGCTATTCCCAACACCTCCCTCATCCCAATCCTTACGTGGTGTCATTCCAGTGGGGCTGGAGGCGTGTTGTGCCCTCAGGATTCAGGGAGCTGCTCCTCTCCTCGTATCCCAGGACAGACCTGACAACCAGAGAAAGGCTCATCCCATCCTTAAAAACTGGCACATGGATCCTGGATACTCTGCTCCCCAGGGGCCTTATTTACATTACAGCTGCAATTCCATGTATTCCAGCTGCTTCCTGCTGCACACTCAGCATTTCCATGGATTATCAGGGAACACACAAGCAGCAAGAGGAGGAAAAATTTGGGGTGCTTGGCTCATGTCAAAGGAGGTGGAGAGTGATAAACACCAAGCTCTTGGTTTATTTAAACCTCGGTTGCTTCCATCCTTGGGACAAAAACTGGGAAAAGGAGCCTCTTTCCGTGCCTGCTTTCCCTTAATCCCCAGAATTACTCATAAACCCACTAAATCCACCCCACTCCTACCTTTTAAAGGAATATTCCATGTCCTCTCTGTGCACAGGGGCTCTCTCAGTGCCAGGAAAAGGGACATCAGACTTCAAGCTGGACCTGCCAAAAAAAGAAGGAATTTCCAGCTGGACAGCTTTCCAAAGATTTCAAGGGAGGGGTTGGATAAAATAACAACATTGCACTTTGTATCAGCCCAGAAAACACAAAGGAATTGTCTCAGAGAACTGATTTTCCTCCAGAAAATCCCATTTTCCCCATCTCTGTTCCAGAAGGAGAGAGGCTGTTGGTGGAACTAACACAGTTCACACGTGTCTTGGGACAGGAATTTTCTGTCACAGGGTTGTGCTCCTGGAAAAGGTAAAATAGGGGTAACTTTGGGGAAGACAATCCCAAAGAATTCCCATGGGCATGGACACCTTCCACTATCCCAGGTTGTTCCAAGCCAACCCGGCCTTGAAATTGGCTCAGCTCAAAACCTTTGAGGAGCCAAAACATTGGAGTCAAGTCCCAAAATAATGGAGAAGTGAGGAAAGCAGCTCCAGGGAGAAGCAGCTCCAGGAAAAGCTCTGGAATTTTGTGGGATGGAGACTTTGGAGATCAATGGTGAAAGCAAAGCTAAGGCTGAATCTGCTCCTGGAATCCCGGGATCGCTGAGGTTGGAAAAGCCCCTCAGGATCATGGAATCCAAGCTGTGCTCCATCCCCACCTTGGCACTGAGTGCCACATCCATCATTCCTTGGACACCTCCAGGAATGGGGACTCCAAACCTCCTTGGGAACCCCCTTCCAAGGCCTGACCACCCTTTTCCAGGGAGAAATTCCTCCCGAATTCCCAAGCTGCTTCTCTGGGAAGAAGTCACGTATCAGCCAACGGAAAATGCTGTTCCCACCATTCAGCCCTCCAGGATTTTCCATGTCCAGTTTGGATCCTGCTTCCAACTCTGCTCTGGACAAGTCACTTATTCCCCCCCAGCTGCCCTCTGGGAACAGATCCAGGGTCATTCCCAGGTCAGACCTTCCATCATCCAAGGAGGGAGAGGGCTCATCCCGATGGAGCAGCTTATCCACAGCACCCACAGGAGTGTCCCTGGAATCAGAGCTGGACCTGGCAAGACAGGGAGATTGGTGGGTCCCAGGAGGAAGCTCAGCAGGTTTGGGATCACAGCAAGAAGTAAAACTATCAAACATGGGATTTTCCTGGCTCAAATGTGCCAGTTTTTCCCCCTTCCTGCTTTGCTCAGGGAATTTCCTGAAGGGCTGAGCTTAAATCCAACTCATCCTTGTGTGAGGAAAGCAGCTGGAAGATCTCAGTCCATTTGGAAGTGGAAGGCCCACCTTCCTTTGAAAATGCCCTGATGTTTGTCAGGAGAAGGGGAAATCAAGGAGAAAAGATGGATTTGTGAAAGGATTTGCACTTACTTTGGTGGGAAAAACCCATTATTGGCTTCTGTGTGCTCGGGAAAACTGCAAAGGAGAGACACAACGTCAGGAAGCAGCTCTGGGGAATGTTGGGCCATGACTTGTCTGTGCATTTCAAAGAGGAGAGAATCCCTACACTTCCCAAAATGTCCTAATCCACAGGTAAAATGGCAGGAAATGGGGAATTCAGCACATGGGAAGCACAAATTTGGGAACTGAACACCAGCACACCACAGATGCCAGTGTGGTGCAGCCATCTGGGAATGCAAGGCAGGAACCTTCCCAAGCCAGTGGGATTCCAAGAGCCCTTCCATCTGCACCTGGAATTGTCCAAGGCCACGTTGGAAGGGCTTGGAGCAACCTGGGATAGTGGAAGTTGTCCCTGCCCATGGCAGGGGGTGGGAATGGATGAGTTTTAAGGTCCCTTCCCACCCAAACCAGCCTGTGGTTGATTTGGGAATCTCTGGATCTTTCCCAGTGAGGATGCAGATCCCTGGGAATGCTGGGAAAGGGAATATTCCAGAGCCTTTCCAGGCACAGGCAGGAGCCAGGGTGGTTTAGTTGCCTGAGAATTCCCTCAGTCTCACAGACATTCCAGATCCCATTAAACCAGGGTTTTCCCAGAGTCCTCCAGCAGGATGTGGAGCAGGAGATCCACTGAATCTCAGCTTGATTCCTGCCAGAAAAAATTCCTGGAAAAGCAGGAATGGCCAGGATAGGACCTGTGGGACAGGAGATGCTCACACACACCAAGGACAGGCAGGGGGGATTCTGGAATTCATGTGGGATCTGGAGATAACTGCACTTCTGGGATTGTGGAGTCTTTCCAAAAATCCCTCAGGATCAGGACACAACTCCTCCTCACTGAACACATCACAGGAGCTGCAGTTTCCTTCTGGGTTTGGGGTTTTTTGGGGGTCTCTGGTTGCAAAAGTAAAGTGGGGGGGGGCTTGGAGAGACACTGAGTGTGAACCTCTTTGTGCTGTTAAAAACAGAAATAAATTACATTCCAGAACTGGCTTACATTTGGGAATAAACCTGGAAAACGCAGAAATAACCCCCAAAACTGATTCTTTTTTTGTATCATAGAAAGTAAAGAAAAAAAATGGACAAAATATCCCACAATTTGGATATGGAATGTGGGGGTTTTTTTCCCCAATTCATAAATAGAATTTAGAGAAACTGCTGCAGTTCTGCAAAGCCCACATTGACTCTGTTTTTTTCCACCAGTAAATATCCATTGAGAGATTCCAGGGAACTCCAGAGCAGCAGTTTTTCCCACACCCAATTAAAAAAGTCACCTCACAGTGACTTTACCTTCCATTTGTGGAAGCCACGGTGGCTCTGGGAGCCCCTTCATCCCATGGGAATGGCTCAGGCTTCTCCTTCAGAGCTTTGCCACTAGAAAAAGGAAAATTCCAGTGAAAACACAACCTGTCAGCATTTCTATTGGATCATCCCAGAGAAATGTTTGGTTGGGAGGGACAAAAATGGGGCTAAGGAAGGGCCAAGCCACAGCCCAGGGGGCCGGACTGCACTCATGGATCATGGAATCATGGAATGGAGTGGAAGGGCCTTAAAGCCCATCCCATTCCATGGGCAGGGACACCTCCCACTATCCCAGGTGGCTCCAACCTGGCCTTGGACACTTCCAGGGATGGAGCAGCCACAGCTTCTCTGGGAATTCCATCCCAGCCCCTCCCCACCCTCACATGGAAGAATTCCTTCCCAATATCCCATCCAACCCTCTGGCAGTGGGAAGCCATTCCCTGTGTCCTGTCCCTCCATCCCTTGTCCCAAGTCCCTCGCCCGCTCTCCTGGAGCCCCTTTAGGCTCTGGAAGGAGCTCCAAGGTCTCCCTGGATCCTTCTCCCCTCCAGGGCTCCCCCATTCCCACCCTATTCCCACCTTTCCCTCCCCAGCCCTGTCACACTGTGTGTCCATGTCCTTCCTTCCCTGCCAAATACTCCCTCTCCAGCTTCAGGTGATTGGAGCAACCAGTTATCCAGGAATTCCCCTGGAATCCTGGCTCCCAATTAGGAGCAGCTCCGTGCCCAGTGACCCCAGGCAGGGACAAAGGGAGCCTTGTAGCCAGGCTGGGCCTGCAGGGACACACAGGGATGGGACAACAGCCCAGCCTCTACCTTTCCTCCAGCATTCCAGGCCTTGCTCCAGCCTGGAATGGTGCTCTGGGGACATTCCCAGCTTTATTGTCACTGGTGGAGCTGCAGAGCGAGTTTAAATTGACTGTAGGTCCTACAAAAACTCCTCTGGTGGCTCCAAACCTCCCCCAGCACAGCAGTGAAAGGTGAGGCCACGGGAGCAGCTCTGCCTGTTCCAGGCTGGAACAGCCCCAAATCCACAGGGAATACACTGGGAACAAGAAGAGCCAACATGGGCCATGTCTTAAAAATCCCAGAATCCCAGAAAGATTCAGGTTGGGAAGGACCTTAAAGCCCATGGACAGGGACACCTTCCACTATCCCAGGCTGCTCCAAGCCCTGTCCAACGTGGCCTGGGACACTCCCAGGGATGGGGATTCCACAGCCTCTCTGGAATACTGAGGATAAAACCCCCCTGTGCAAGGAGGGGGAGGTTTCTCTCTCTTCCCTGTCCTCCACTTCCAATTCCCTGTGCAGCTGCAGTGCCAGAATTCCATCCCTTGTGCGTCCAGCACTCAGATTCCTTCAGGAACCCTCAGGAATCCCTTCAGGAACCTCCTTTAGCCTTTAAATTCCCAATCCCCTCCTTGTTTCTCAGGTTTTCCTCCGCCCATTTTCACTTTTCCCACCCCGTCCAGACTTCCCAGAACCACCAGCAGGAGCCACTGAGCTTCCACACATTCCTTGTAGCTGGAAAAACTCCCCAGGGAACGGCAGCCCGAGCAGGAAAATACAATGAAATCCATGAATTAGATTGTTTAGGGCAGAGAGGAGGATCCTGGAGGGAGATGAGGGAAGAGTGGAGGATCCCGACAAGCTGCAGCTCTGCCAGCAGATGATGCTCTTGGAATGCAGCCCAGGGATCCAGCTGGAGGGATGTGTGGGAAACCAGGAGCAGGGAAACCAAACCCAGGCCTTGTGTGCAGAGCATGGAGCAGCCTCTGCAACCCTTACCCATCCCCACGCTGTGACACAGCTTCCAAGGAGGATTTGCCATCCAGGGCCTCGCCATTCCTGCAAGGAAAACAGCAGGAATTGTGAGGCAGGGAGATGGGGGGGGCACAGGAGGGTATGGAAGTGTTTCTGTTGGAAAATTCCCTGCCAACAGGGAATTGGGGTGAAAAAAGAGCAGCTGAGCAGATCCCAAATTGCTGCAGGATTGGGATCCTGTCCTCAGCTTCCATCTGGGAATGTTTCCTCCCACACTGCTGGTGCTTCCAAATGCTCCCTTCCCAAAAAAACCTGTGCTGTGGTGTTTTCTGTTCTGTGCTGCTCAGTGTCCTGAATGTCTCCAGGAATCTGGAGACAAATTCCCTTTTCCATCCTCAGAGGACCCCGAGGGTTCTGCAGGACCAACAGACCCACCTGGTTCCAGCAGGAGTGGAGATTATCCCTGAAGTTTCCCTCAGGGATGTGGATGTTTGGCTCCTCCTGCCTCTTGTGGGGCTGCAAGAGAAGGGAGAGAACAAAGTGAATCCTGCACTGAGGAATTCCTTTGGGGAACAAATCCCATGGGAATGGATCATCACTGGAGCAACCTGGTCTGTGGAACATGTCCCTGCCCATGGCAGGGAGTGGGACTGGATGGGATTTAAGGTCCTTCCAACCCAAACCTTTCCATGATTTTGTGGTGGGGTTTTTCCCTTTTTGTGTTCTGAGCTTTTCCATCAGGATGTTGTGGAATCCTTGCAGGACATAACATGGATTTCAGATCTAAAACCTGGGAAAGGGGGCACAAGGGTGACAAATTTGGTTCATTCCCCTCCCAGAGGGAACTCTCTGACCTGCAGCTCCCCAAATATCCCAGACATCCCGTTTTACAACCCTTACCTGGAAGGAGAAGGTGCTCCTGTCTTTGGCTCATCCCAGGAAGATCCAGGGCTGGTTTTCCTGAGCCCATTAGCTCTGACAGAAAAAAAAAAAAAAAACAAAACCAAAAACAAGCATTAAAGACAGACTTTTTGGAGCCTGCTCCCATGGGAGCACATCCTGGATTTTCCCATTTAACCCAGCTGGAGCTCTTTCCTGGATTTTCCCATTTAACCCATCTGGAGATCTCTCCATGCCCCCTGTGTGTGTTTGCACTAAGCCCCAACTTCCCCAAATTAAAGCTCAAAATTCCCCAAATTGATTTCCCCGTGTGCAATGTGAGGGAAAGAGGGAAACTGCTCCCCAGCCCTGCCCCAAACCTCCTCCAGAGTGGCACAGAATTGCTCCCAGAATTCAGGAGGCAGCTCCTTCATCCCGAAAATGAAGCACTTGGGGCTGAAAGGCCCCATTTTTGGGGATCCCAGAGTGGCAGGGAAGCTCCTGATGCCCTGCCTGGAGGAGCTGAATCCCAAATTAAACAGCTCTGCCTGGAAACAGAGAAGGATTCTCCTTGCCAGGGTGAGCACTTCCATGTCAGCCAAACATTCCTGCATCCTGGTTATCCCTGTGCCAGCTGGGGGAGGTGTCCCTGCTGTCCCCAGGTTGCTCATTCCATGGCAGGAATATTCCAGGATCTCCCTCAAAACCAAAATCAGTCTAAAGATAAAGAGCCTCCCAACCCTCTCTGCTCACATCCAGCACAGCAGAATAATCCAACCCCAAATCCAAGGAAGCAGAGCTCAGGGAATGGGAATGAAGGGATGCTGAGGTTGAGGTGAGGGGGTGAGTTCCCTCAGCCAAGTTGGGCAGGAGAAGAAAATCTTGGCTGTCTCATGGCTGGGTGAGGGCTGCTCTGATTCCTGCTGGGAATTGTCCTTGTCCAGGCTCATTCCTGTGGCACAGGAGCCCCTGGGAAGGCAGGACTGAGGGGGATGTGCAGGGAGATCAGGAAAGGGGCTCAGGGCTCCCTGAGAGGCCCAAATGCTGGAGTCAAACGTTAAAGTTGGAGTTAAACGTGAAAATTGGCAGTTTGTCCCCCCAGGGCTGTCACTCAGCACTTTGTCACCCTCTGTCATCATTCATTCTGGAACCAGGAATTCGGGATCATGGAATCTCCCGGTGCTTTGGCTGCCAGAGACCTTAAAGCTCATCTTGTTCCACCCTTCCCACCACCTTCCACTATCCCAGGTTGCTCCAAGCCCTGTCCAACCTGCCCTTGGACACTTCCAGGGATGTGGCAGCCCTGGGAATCCCTCAGGTAGTTGCTGCCCTGCACATAAATGCAGTTATTCCCAAACCAGTGTTCCCTGGAATATTAATCCCACACTGCTCCAGATAAGGAAATACCTGCTGTCATTGGATGGGCTCCTCCTCTGCTGTCCTTCCTCCTCTTCTATCTCAATTCTTTCCAAAGGGAAAAAGAGAGACAAATATCCCATTGTTCCCTGTTTTCCATAGCTGTGGATTCCTGTTTTCCCCAGAGCTGTCTTTTCCTGCTTCTCTCCCTCCCCATGAAGCCAAGTCAGTGACAATTTTCCAAACAGCAGCATCTGAGTGCTTGAATCCCAGAGGGATCCCTGGGAATGTTTCCCTATCCCACTGACTGCTTTAGCAGTGGAATTCCTGAAGAGCATTCCCTGGCTGTCCAGAGCCAGATTCCCTGGAAGCAGAAAGGCTGTGGCTGAGTCTCTCCATGACCCAAAGCACCACCAGTGTTGCATTCCCAGTGTTTACCTCAAAAAACCTGGAGTGATCCAACCCCAAGCACGGTTTTTATGGGAATTGTCCTTCCTCTGCTTTGAAACACCCGGGATCTGTTATCCCAACATTTACCATCCTGGAACATCCACACCCCCCATCCCAGCAGTGCTTCCAAGGATCCATGACCCACCTCTTGGCAAACAAGGGTGGGAATTCCTGCGTTGGGCTCCTGTGAAGGAAGAATTAAGGGAACAGGTAAATTTTGGAGGGAAAAACACACCCTGGGAAGGGGCAGAGCCCCCAAGTCCTTGACCCTTTGGGGGTATCACCCCCTTTGGGCAAATTCCAAGGGAAATAACACAAATCCAACCAGGAAGAGCAGCTGTTGATAACCTGGGAAGGAAAGGAGCTTCTCCAAAGGGCCTTTTCATTGCCAACATTCCCGGTGGTTCTTGTTATCCCTGCACACCCAGCATTCCAGAGGAACCTCAAAACACCCTCAAAGTCCTTCCAGATCTTGTCCAAGCACCCTCAATGTCATTCCAATCCTATCCAAGCCTTCTGCCACCCTGGGCATCGTTGGGTGCTGCTCCCACATCCCCTCCCTGTGCTCCTCACTCCTGGGACCTCGTGTCATCCTGAGTTATGTCAAGAGAAAAAGGATTTCTGGGGAAAACAGGCTGCAAAAAAATTCCCCAGCACAATTCCTTGGAGATCAGAGACCTCCAAAATCTGCTTTTTTTTTTCCTACCAGGAAAAAGGTGAAGAGCTTTTCCCTTGAGCTCCCACATATCCCTCCCATTCCTGTGAGGTCCCTCCCTCCTGGGAGGTTCTTTTTCCCCACAGAAGTCCAACTAAGATCAGGATCCTGTAAATCCAGCTGTTGTCCAAACACAGTGGGAATTGTCCCCAGATTTGCTCCATGTTGGATGCAGTTTGTGTTTGGTCTGTTTTTCCCCTTGCACACAACAAAATCGGAGGGAGCAGCTGAAGAACTGAGCCTGGGAATTGGAATCTCGATTGCGGAGCTCTCGTGGTTTGGCTGTGCCTGAATTTTGTTCCTCTCAGTAAGGAAGACTTGGAGGATTTCCCCACTTCTGCAGAAATCATGGAATGGTTTGGGTTGGGAGGATCTTAGAGATAATCCAGTGCCACCCCCTGCCATGGGCAGGGACACCTCCCACTGTCCCAGGTGGCTCCAACCTGGCCTTGGACACTTCCAGGGATGGAGCAGCCACAGCTTCTCTGGGAAACCTGTGCCAGGGCCTCCCCACCCTCCCAGGGAAGAATTCCCTCCCAATATCCCATCCAACCCTCTGGCAGGAGGAAGCCTTTTCCCCTTTTCCAGGCCCTTGTCCCAAAGGACAAGGAGCCCCTTCAGGCACTGGAAAGGGCTCCAAGGTCTCCCTGGATCCTTCTCCTCTCCAGCTGAGCACCCCCAGCTCTCCCAGCCCTTGGAGCAGCTCCACACCATCTCCTTGGCAGCTGCTTCTCCACCACTGCAAAGATTCCCTTCACCTTGAGATCCTTGGGTTGGGCCACCATCCCTGTGAGCCCCTTCCAGGAGCCTCTTCCCAGCTCCTTTCCCTGGATCCTGGAACTCACCCACTGCTCTTCTTGGCCGCCGACAGGACGTAGGAGCGTTCCCGGCCGGCCGAGCGCCGCAGGACACTGTTGGCAGCCTCGGTCCTGGCAGGGAGGGAAAGGGGCACATCCTGCTCATCCTGAAACCTTGGACAGCCCAGGAACAACCCACTGAGCTCCCACCCTCCAGGGAATCACGGAATCCTTACGGTTGGGAAAGACCTTGAACCATCACCCGGCACCGTGTTCACCATCAAGAGCCACATCCATCACCTCCAGGGATGGTGATTCCCTGGAATCAGGGCTGGGAAAGACCCTGACAGCACTTTCTGTGAAGCATTTTTTTCCCTAAAATCTCTGCTCTAAGTCCAGGCAGAGCTCAGAGCACTCACAATGCCTTTTTCTCCAGGATCACTCGTGCTGGGCCACAGCACTTCCATGGGGATGTAAAGCAGCAAAGGACAAAAAAAAAAGGAAAAAAATTCCTTTTCCAGGCCTGGAGTGTTGCAATGGGCACAAAAAGGGGATGCAGGCTTTGCTGGTGACACACTCCTTGGAGTGCAGGTGTTCACTGGTGTCAGTACCACCAGGAGCACCAAGGGAGAGGGAAAACCTCGGGAAGGGCCATTGGACTCAGGGGAAAAACTTTGATTCATTTGATTTCATTTGTACAAGTCTTGTGTCCAAGGATGAGGGTCTTCAGAGGCTCAAATGGAAGCAAGGAGGACACCAGGAATATCAGCAGATCCACCAGGGACACCAGACATGCTGTCCATGTTGTGGCCACCCCATCCCTGCAAGTGTTCCAGGGCTTGGAGCCACCTGGAATAGTGGGTTTTTTCCCTCCCATGGCAGGGGGTGGAACTCACTGGGATTTCAGGTCTCTCCCAACCCAAACCACTCTGGGCTGACTCTGTGATTCTATTCCTGATATGAGAACAGGATCCCTGCCTGGATCTGCCCTGGGATGCCAGTCCCCGAGTGATCCCGACCCCGGGGAGGGAATTTGGCTCCTCCCCTGCTGCCAGGCTGTTTGTCCATGTCTGTCCTTTCCCAGGGACACAGCCCATGGATTCCAGAGCCCTTCCAGTTGCCTCATTAATTGGGCTGTGCTGTCAGGCTTAATCACATCAGGCCTTTAATTACCTTTTGTTGGGAGCTCAGTGGCCTGTGGGCTCCCAGCAGAAATATCTCCTTATTCTTATTTTATTCTTCTTATTATTTTATTGCAAACCAGCCCTAATGGCTCCTCCACATCCAAGCCTCCCAGGAACTCCCAGCTGGAGTGAGGCCACTTGTCCCTGTAGGAACACAGAGTGACCTCCAGGCTTTACCTCTTCTTGTGTTCATCTGGAGAAAAGGGCACATCCTCCTCATCCCCATCCATGGATCTTTGCCGGACATTATATGGAGCTCTGGAATACAGGGAAGGGGAAAGCCAGGCTAAGGGAACTGCTCAGAGCCAGCCTGAGCAAAACACAACTGAATCCATGTGGAAGTGGTTCAGACCCTGGAAAACACTTTTTTCCATTGGGGTGTTCAAGTCCCTGGAGGATTTTTTTTTCCTTATTCCAGGGTTAAACCCAGAGGCTCCAAATCCATTTTGGATCAGAGCCACAGCCTGTGCAGGGATTGCCAGCAGTGCTCCTCCTTTCTCCAGGCTCCAGGAAGCCCAGCAATGCTCCAGAGGAATTTCCCAGGCTGCATCCTCCAGCTTCAGCCTTGTGAGGAAATTCCCTCCACGGGAAGGACGGTTCCAGGAACACCCACAAAGGCCTGGATGGAGCCCTGGGAACCACTTCAGCTGCCAGGGCAGGCTCTGGAGAATTTCTGGGCATCCCCATGGAACAGGGAATGCTGATCCCTTTGCACACTCACAGTTTCTTGTAGTCCTCAGTGGTCATCCTGTATCCGGAGTGGGACCGGCCCGGGCTCTGCCCCTTCATGGAATTGCTGCAGGTGGCACAAGTGACACTTGTTAAGGTGCCACTCCCCTTCCCAAGGGGAGCTCGTGCTCCACAGGATGGGGAAAACCATCCCAAATATCCACACTCTGGTTTCAGGGAACGCTGTTGAACTGAAGGGCAGAATTTGCCTTGTTTTTAGGATTTAGGACTGGGATCTGGCTCTGCTTGGCTTCCCCAGGGACACTGGGAGGTGGTGTGGGCATATCCCTGTGGGATGGGGGAATTCCATCCCAGGATCATCCTTCTCCTCAGATGAATCAAAATAGGGGGAAAACGGGGTTCCAAAAGGTTTGACTTGAGAAGTAACAAAGATCCTGTAGGATCATGGAATGGGTTGGAAGGGACCTTAAAGCTCATCCAGTTCCATCCCCTTCCAAGGGCAGGGGCACCTTCCCCTATCCCAGGTTGCTCCAAACCTCATCCAAGCTGGACACTTGCAGGGATCTGACTTATTGGAATCAAATCCAAGCACTTTGTATGACAGGTTCAAAAAAACCCCCAAAACCCCAACAACAAACCCCATTAAACCCCTCAAAATTAAGCATTACAGCTTTGCAAGGATTCCTTGGGATTTGCTTCCTACTCCAGACTATTTTCCAAACTAAACCCAAAGCCAGGAGTCCTTCCACAGCCAACTGGCACCCCGAGCTCTGCTGGGGAACACACAGAGTTGGATGCCTGTCAAACCAGCCACATCTCCCCAATTCCATAGGGATTTAGTGCAGCTTTGGCAGCCCACAAGGAAGAGGAGGAGAGGAAATCTGTTCAATATTCCAAAGCTCATTTTCCTGAAGGAGAAGGAGACACAAACATACTTTTTCTGTGCTTGATCAGGAGAGGAGGAGTCTGGCACTGCCTTGTCGATGGTCCTGGTGAAAACCCCCCTGGAGAGGGAAAGAACAGCTGGAATTTTTGGCTGGACACACCTTGGGATGAAGAGCAAACTGCCTGTTGAACAACAGGGCTGTGTTTTCACCAAGGTCCTCCCTGTGTGTTCCCAACCAACAGAGGTGTTTTTTCCCTGCTTGTCCCCCCCTCATCCAGTTCTCCTTCCCAAATATATCCCACTCCACACCAACCTGATGAGGTATCCGGGCTGAGGTTTGGCCATGGGTGACCTGGGCAAAGAACACACATCAGTGAGTCAAGAAACATTGGGAATAACAACAACAGCAGCACCAGAATTCCAAGGGAATGTCCACTGGATGTCACACCAAAAATCCGGCCAAGAAGGCCTGGAGGGATCCCACAACTCCTGCTCCTGGAATAACCTTGGGAGAAGGCTTTAAAAAGGAATGATCATCAGAACCAACTCTATAAAAGGGTTTTTTTCTAAGAAAAGTGAATTTTGGAGGTCACCAGTTGAAATTGGCCACGCTGGGAGTGGTTTATGGCTCCAAATTCCCATCAAATTGATGGCACAGAGAGGGGAATTAGATGGAATTGAGATTGGTGGTTTATCACTGGAAAATTCCAACACCAACTCCTCTGAGGGTCCATTCCTGGGAAAGGAGCACGACGTGGCTCCTTTGGGAAGCATCCTGTCCAAGTGCAGCAGGAAGTGGCCCAGGAAAAGGGAGAGAAGCTGGGAATTGCTCCCCAGCAATGGCACTGAGCTCTCACACAGGACAAGGCCCCTCCCAACACTGGGATATTCCAGGACACTC